>JALIZH010018931.1:0-370000 GCA_030522465.1 Rhipicephalus appendiculatus
AAAACGAAATGCGAGGTTATAAAAAATAATATAACCAGAGAATAGTCTTTTAGCAGAAAGACGATATCGGGCGTGAAAGGTGTATGGAGAATGCTTTCATAAACAAAAAAAAAATGAAAAAAAGAAAAGAAAACTGGACGCGACTCCTAATTTGGCCTTAGGTGCCCGGTAATGGCGCTCGCACGTCGGCATTCCTGTACCCTGGTGTATTCCTAGGCTTAACTTTGTGTTTAGAGTGCTGCTGAAGCAGATCTCAGAGTCCGCGTAGAAAGAAGCGCGTGATTCAGATCTACTCCACAAGGTGCGTCAACAACTCCAGGTGCCCACACAGAATCCTTCTGTTCTTCCAACGGCCTCATTCAATTAATGTCCATTAATTGTCCAGACTGCTAATTGGCCCTTATTTTAAGTAAACTTACGCTCCAACATTATTGGCATCCAATATAACCAGTAACCTGAACCGGAACCATTCATTTCGTAAACTTTTTTTTATTTTTAACGATTTTTGTATGTAGTTATTTTTTAAAACTTCGCACAAACCGGTGGCAGGGTCCCCGAAGTGTTAAGAAAGAACAGCATTACTTGCTAATCATCCCCCCCCCAAAAAAAAAATCCTGTAGATCACTGCATCCGCAAACAAAAGTTTTTAATATCCTAGAGAACGTGCAGTTCTAGCGGGGAGAAAAGTAGGGTATTGTGTAATTGCGTGCAATACAGGCGTGAGGCGGTCTGAATAGCCAAATGCCAGGCTACGTGTCCAAGCTAGGCGAACATTAGGCCTTGTCTCAGTTCCTGCAATCCATAAACTTCCATGTCGAAGCGTAGCGCGAGGAAAACAGGACACGGTAAAGAACACACAGGACAGGCGCTAACTGGTAACTGGGAACTGAAGTTTATTGGCAAGAAAATCCGCATGTTATAGTTGGCAATGACAACACTGATATGACCTGGGATAGTGCCTGTCCTGCGTGTTCTTTACTGTGTCCTGTTTTCCTCGCGCTACTCTTCGACATGAATCTATGCCAACACGCGCAGTACTCTACGTTACGTCAGTCCGTAATTTTTCAAGGCCTGTTCTATGTGCGTAGAAGGTAGTCATGATAGTGGTGGCCCCACGAGACGTACTTCGAATGGAGAATCAGCCAAAAACGTCGGGCAGTTCGCAGCCGCACAGTTATTTTCCTCATCAAAACCACTGAAATCTCTCGTACGCCATTGAACTATTTTCGTGTGTTTTCGTAAAATTCTTACTGAAAGATACACAAATACACAGCAATATGCAAATAAGAGCTTTCGCTGTAAAACCGTCATAAGTATTTCGACCAAGTCGGGCAGTTCGCAGCCGCACAGTTATTTTCCTCATCAAAACCACTGAAATCTCTCGTACGCCATTGAAGTATTTTCGTGTGTTTTCGTAAAATTCTTACTGAAAGATACACAAATACACAGCAATATGCAAATAAGAGCTTTCGCTGTAAAACCGTCATAAGTATTTCGACCAAGATGTACTTGAACAATTCGTGAGAATAGTTTTTAAAACAAAATACAATATGCGCGGCCAATTTATCTAAGAAAGTTACAAAAAGGAAATGAATGAATCAAAAGAATCCTGATTGCTGGAAAAGTAGAATAATACAGAAGAAAAAGAAAAACAAAGACAAGAATTGCTATTAGCGTAGCGTTTCTTGCACTGCGGTTCTCCGTTATACGGCGAACGACACCAATGGCCTGGAAACGTAGTACGGGGGATCGAATGGTCCTCGCGCCGGTGGACTCGTTCCGTAAATGTTGCCGTAACCAGCGGCATCTCCAAATGGGGTCACTGGCCTAGCGGAGCAATTTTCCCTAAACCATCGTCCCCGCTCCTTTCTGTTCCAAATGGCTCGCTGTTGAGAGGTTGAACTTTATATTCCCACGTCTACTCCATTTCTACAAGTGCAAAACAAAACTAATGATTACCCATAAACAGAAATGAACAGGTAGCGAAAAACATGTAGCAAAGTGAAACAAATAAAGAATAAAATAAGCATGCCACTCGACATATCGCTTGCGGGAGTTAACCTTGCAATAAAATGTTTTACAAATGGCGAAAGACCCATCGTTTTTTCGACAGGCATCTGAATGCCCTGACGGCTCGCTCCAGTTAAGTTCGATAAAAGAGAAGCGTAGGGTGTTTTGTTCAAGGAAGGCACTCTGGTATTCGTTTGTCTTTACGTTTATGTTGTTAGAATACGTTTCTTAAACGAAGTGAACCTGCATAGTCGTTTTACATGCAACACAAGCAAAAACGAATGTCTTTCTTTTTTTTTGAAAAACAAGAGGTCAGATAGATAGATAGATAGATAGATAGATAGATAGATAGATAGATAGATAGATAGATAGATAGATAGATAGATAGATAGATAGATAGATAGATAGATAGATAGATAGATAGATAGATAACACTCACTTAGGTTATAATTCGAAGCATTCGCATGACTAACCCCGGGGAACGGGAACGCCCACTGGATTGACGCATAAAAAATTGATAACAAAGCCGGTGCCTGCCCTATGGCGGCCGATCCAATACACAATATAAGAGCCCTTTTGCACTTCACATTCACTTCGTGTTCAATACGCAGAAGGCAAGATTCGCTCGATATGGGAGAATATTTATGAACCAAGCTGTGTTACGGGTGCCGTTCCGAGACTGAACGCTTGAACAAAGGAAAAAAAAAACAATGAAAGAAAAGGCAGATCGAATAGATGCAGACACGTGAAGATGAGGGTGCCGTCGTATCTTACGCTGCATATTCATGAGGTTTCCAGACATGAGGAGGGACAAGAAAAGAGCGTGAATGTCGCACAAGACCATAGGGGCATTTGTGTAACTCGCTGCATCGGTGATTCTTCACAGGATACTAGCACGTTCTGTATTTCGAGTTCCCACCTGTGTTTTTAGGGGCGAAGCTTCTTAGGCCCTCACGAATGACCCTTGTCGTCGAAGCTCGCCGTAGTCCCTAGTCGAAGCGCAGGTGCAAAACGTCTGTGCGCAATACCGTCTACAGAGCGTACATAGCGGGCATATGGTTAAAAAAACAAACCATATAAAAGGCCACAACACCGCAAAAATACCGACATTTAGCCAGCCATCAATCAAAGCATATGTCAGAACAAAAGGTTAACAAGAACAAAATAAAAGGCTGTTAACCAGAACAAAATAGAAGGCCACGATTCATGATCCTATGCACACTGTTTCGCCCTATCATTAGCACTCACTTCGTGGATCTGCAGCCATTTTTTTTTCTTACTTTCATTTTACTTCCGATAAAATTTAAGGACAATTTGCAAATTCCTATGTGTGTTCGGCGAAAGCCTGTGCCAATTCGACTGACTATGCCATGTCCTTTTTTCATTTTTTTTTTGCATGGCACACCCAGTGGAATGGCGCACAAACGGAATGTGTGCGTGTTTTCTTTTTTTAATTTTTATCGTGAATCGCAGCGAGATGCGAGACTAATCTGCCTCCGTTTCGCATGCGTTCATGTTCTCGCGCTTAGCGCATCGTGCCGACGCCATCTCTTACAACGAAACTAATTTTCTACCGCGTTCCAATGCTGATAAGGCTCATTTATCCTCCTGCGTGAGGGGGGAGACGCCACAGCTGGCACTGTTCCAGGGCACGGACGAAGAGATGGACGGATGCCGCGAGCATGAGACATTAAAGGCTTTCGCCTTAATAAATAGGCGTGGATGTACAGCAATGCCTTCGAAGTCCAATGTAGTAGAACGTCTGCAAAGCATAATCGTTTCTAAGCGAAGCTTGTATTGACTGTCCTGTGGAGCTGGTGTTCCGAAAAATTTTCGTCGTTCGCAGTTGGCCAGCACAAAAGAAAAGATTAGCGCTGCTTGCACTAAGCCATGTAAAGCTGGGTCCCGGCCGAGCTGCTGGGCACCTAACTGGTCCTGACTGGGCTAGGCTTTTACCCTCTCACCTGTCTCTTTCCCAGCCCTTGCGATACTATACATGGCCATAGCCATGTATAGCATAATATTTATATTATACATGTATACATGGATATAGCCATGTATAGTAGACATGAGAGAGAGAGAATGAGTAGAGAAAAGGTAGGGAGGTTAACTAGACTACGTCCAGTTTGCTACCCTTCACGTGGGGAGAGGGGAATAAGGGAGTAAAAGAGAAAGAGAGAGAGAGAAGTGGATGCACATTGCACACGACACACACAGTGCAGGGTTTCACAGGCGGTCGCTCAGCAATGTTGCCTTCAAGAATTGTAGAAGGGCTCGTGTGGCTTTCTGGGCTGATGAACTTGTAGACCATGCACCCAAGATCTTTTCCAGAGTAAAGAAACGATCATCCAGTCTTCTCAAGGCACACTGGAGAGTCCGGCGGTCTTGCTCAAAGTCGGGACAGTGGCACAAGACGTGGTCAAGTGTTTCCTCACAGTTGCAGCTTTCACACTTGGATGAGTCAGCCATACCTATGCGATGGCTGAATGAGTTTGTAAATGCTACGCCGACCCACAACCGACATAGCATTGTATCGTCACGTCGCGAAGTCTTTGATGGTAGGTGTAACTGGAGTAGCGATTCGAGGTTTTGTGGGCGACGAGTGGAGTTCAGTGGAGAATTCCAATGCGTAAGCGTGGCATTATGCGCGATGTGACGAAGTTCTCTTGCAGCGTCGACTCTTGACAGTGGTATGAGCAGTGTCGACGCTCCTTCATGGGCACATCGGGCAGCGTTGTCGGCGAGGTGGTTACCACTGATCCCACAGTGACCCGGCAGCCATTGAAAGACTATGTCGTGTCCTTGAATAGTGGCGCGATGACTAATTTCATTGATTTGGGACACCAACTGATGGTAGTTTCCACGTCGTAGACTTCGCACACATTGAAGGGCCGCCTTGGAGTCGCAGAATATGGCCCACTTCCCGCGGGATTCTTGCATAACAAATTTCATTGCGGCTAGACATGACTATAGTATATAGTATAGTATATGGAAAACAAGCATATATGCTTGTTCTCTTTTATTTTTTTCGATATGATGTATAAGGAGATGTTGGCGCACAAATTAGGCGCCGGCTACTCAGCCCTTGAGCGGATATTGAGCATACAACTTAAGAAAGAAAAGACAAACATGGAAAATAAAGCACACGAACACCGATATGTAAAAACACACTCACGCACACACGTCAAGCAACACCGTCGCAACGTAAAAGAAAATGTCCGAAAAGCAACGAATAATGTCTTTGATAATGTTTCTAGCCATCATTGAATCGAATCGGCACGATATAGCAGTCAACACGACTGGTCCTTATGGGGATGAATCCGCACATGTGAACATGACAGTCGACACATCATAGACTTGCTTGTTCTTTAATATAGCGCATTTGGGCCGCAGAAATTAGGCGAAATTCCACTTCTCACCACACTAGTCCACTAAATATTAATTCAATACGCGGGTGGCAAACAATGATTATGGGCCGTCAGTTTCAGCTTCTCCCGTTAACCATTTGGGCCGAGAGCTTAGGTGTTAATTGAGCACGTGCCGGTTCATAATGATTATAACTTCCTATCTACGGCCACCGGAAACCTCAAGCTTAACAGCTCTACTGTATTTATTTTTGTTTATTTTTGGTACTGTCGACCCCAGTTATCGAGTCATTACAGAGGGCATAATTTACATGATATTTAAACATAAAGAATAAAAAATAACATTCCAAGTAACATAGACATTCACTTACACTATTGGTAATTAAGAACAATATACAAGGAACAATGAATTCGTTATACAATGAAAATCAACAAACAAATATTCGTACCAAAATTTGTTGTACACTGTTACGAAAAAAATATGTATGTATCTAGCGCATCTTCAAAATCGGCCCAACCATCATGCGCCAGGCAAACTGTACCGCATTTTATTTGCGTGAGGAAAAAAAGAAAAAAAAACTGAAACGAAAGGCATAAATTTTAAAGGCAGCAGATTTTCTTGTACGCATGATGTCAGAAGCGCAAAGAATTCATAAACAACACGAAAAAAATTGAAGGACACTTTGTAAAATTTCAAAGCGTGTTCGGCGAAAGCCTGTGGCCATTCAACTGACTATGCCAAGTCTTTTTTTTGTTTTTTTTCTTTTTTACACTCTCCCAGCAATTACGCGATTGATGAGAGAGTATGGGGAAGAGAGGCCGCAGCTGGCACCGTTCCAGGACACGGACGGACGGCGGACGGTGGACAGACGCTACGAGAATGACACATTAAAAGCTTTCGCCTTAATAAGTTGTATTTCCGGGACTGAAGTTTCCGGACCGGGTCTCGCAAGTCCGGAAGCGAGTGCCTAATACACTAGGCCACACGTCCGTGCTTGCCCAATGTTAGCTAAAGTGAAGCGTATCAAAGCATTTTACCGACGAGGCGAAAAAGAATTTGGAAACAGTACACTTGCTATGGGCGCTTCACATAAGTATTTCGATTTGGCTGATTGAAAGCGATCTGCTGGACAACGTCTAATGCCGATATCATGACTTGCACATTTCAGAAAGATTCGCACTTCGGGAACATTGAATTCCTAACCCGTGTTTCTACGATCGCGTAATGGTTCTTGCATTGGGTCGTTCTAGAGCCTGAAGAGTGCTGGGAAGAACATGGAAGACGCCATGCCGATTCAACAGGAAGACAGCGTTCCGTAGATGGCCGCTACGTACAATAAATCGGAACGCTTACGTTAAAAGTGAGCGTTTCGAACGTGAAAGAAAGAAAGAAAGAAAGAAAGAAAGAAAGAAAGAAAGAAAGAAAGAAAGAAAGAAAGAAAGAAAGAAAGAAAGAAAGAAAGAAAGAAAGAAAGAAAGAAAGAAAGAAAGAAAGAAAGAAAGAAAGAAAGAAAGAAAGAAAGAAAGAAAGAAAGAAAGAAAGAAAGAAAGAAAGAAAGAAAGAAAGAAAGAAAGAAAGAAAGAAAGAAAGAAAGAAAGAAAGAAAGAAAGAAAGAGTAGCAAGCCAGGCACACCCACGCTATGGTGGCTACCCACGCGAAGCTTCACTTGCAACAATTTTTCCTACAGTGGAAGGACTCCCGAGTTTTAGGGGCGAAGCACCTTAAGGGCGAGGCTTGTCCGTCCACGGTGTCCGTTGTTGCTATGCTAGTCGGCGACTTCAACGTACACATTATGAACTTTAGGACCTAGCTTTGTCGTCGACTCTCACTGTCCGCTGTCATGGTATATAAAAAACCGTTGCTATAGTCGAAACAGATGTGTGTATGTGAATAAAAAAAAAAGGGGTACAATAGACGAACATCAATCACAATTGTGACGAAACAATATAAAACACCTACAAGCACCAACCCTTTATGCTAATCGGTGTCTTCAACGTAGACATTTTGGTCCTTAGGATCTAGCTTTGTCGTCGACTCTTTATGTCCCTTTATGTCACATTATGCCTCTTTATGTCACTCAATTTACATTACATGGGGCAACGCTTGGGCAACGTACGGTTACTCACCCATACGATACCCAGAGCTTCGCCCACTCGTCGTGATTCACTTTGTGGAGATCGCGGACTTTTAGGGGCGAAGCACCTTAGGTTCTAGGCTTGTCTGTTGTGCGTTGTCCGGCACAGCACATGCAAGGTACGCACTATAAGCCATGACGATGACGCTGATAACGATGAACAATAATCGCGTTAGTACATGTAAGGTACCCGATGATGATGACACTGATGACGATTAAGAATAAGCGTGTTAGCGCATGCAAGGTACCCGATGATGATGACGCTGATGACGATGAAGAATAAGCGTGTTCCAGACCACACATTCTCTTTCTGTCATGGATGAAAACGAACATAAACGCGCACTCGCCCTCGAATGGCAAAGTGGCAACGCCGACACCAACTGCTACTCCGGTGGCTAGAGCGCGGCATGCGGTGGCTCAACGTCTGCGCAGACAGCAATCTACCCCGGAGGTGAGAGTTCGGGAAGCAGCGGCAAAACCGCAACGCCGACAACAAGCTGCCAGACCGGATTGTTGAGGGCGCGGGATGCGGCGGCTCAACGGCAAAAACACATGGTATAGGGAACCAAAGCTCAAGTTTGCGGAGCGACGACAGCGCCGCGCTGCGGCTCTGGAGAGAAGCGCTGGTGAAACTGGGAATAAGCGCCGCGGAGGGCGCGCCTGTTTCAGCGACAGCCGACAGCGGCGGCACGCGTGCGCACGCGTTCTTCGGTCGGTGCGGGGAGCTTAGACGTTTGTGCCGTGAGCTTGGCACGCTGAACCGAGAGGCTTGCTTTGCGAAGCTGCTTTTCCGCGATGGTAGAAGCGACCCCACGAAAGTGGAAGCGTGGTCCGAAGTATTACTGTGTGCCACAGCAGTGCAGACAGTACCAAGGCACGCGATCCGCCTGCAAAACTGTGTCAGTTCCCGGACAAGTCGTACGAGAGAGCAAGTCCACAAGCGTGTATCACCGCAGTTAAAAGAATAAAGTTCTAGCTCTGCCTCGCCTTCCGTTTTCGCTGACTCAATTCTTCGCTTGAAATCAATTCTTTCGACTACCTGAATCAGTACGTAACGCGGCGCGTGCATGCAACGACTGCAGTAGTGATTCCTCGCCGTATCGCATTTTTACATCCAATTACGGTTGCATGTTGAAGCAACTTTGTGTTTTGATTCCTCGTGTTTGTGAGACCTAGCTGTCGTTGTTGATGTTCACACTCACAAACTTCATACCGCGGTTAGCGTTGCGGTATTGCTTGCGTTCAACTGAACTCCGCGCAAGGCTGCATCATCGCGCCGGAACGAACGCCTAGTGCATTTTCAGCTAACTTCACATCGTTTTGCTGGTTTGTTTTGTTTTTGTCGCTTTGTTAGGGTGGTATATATTTCAGCCGCTGAATCTAACTGGCACTTAATTCAGGAATTGTTATTGCCATCTTCGGAGATTGTGCGGTTTTCTTTCACGCGCACCGCGCACTCGTACATTGCTTCGAGTGTGCGTTTACGGGTGCGCTTTGCGCGAGCTCGTCGCCCGATACCACATCGCGCCTGAAATTCGACACCTCTCACGCTGAGCCGCGCTCGCGCAGCAGGTCTTATACACCTGTAAAGTCGATATTCTCATAAAAAGGTAGTGCAAGCACGAATCGAGAAGCGAAAAAAAAAAGACAGACAGACAGACGAGGCGAGCAGTTCTTGCTTCGCAGCGGTTAAAGCTAAGCTAAGCTAGCTGCCTCGTGGCTAAGTCAGCGGGTGATGCTCCAGCGGTACGGAGGGCATGACTCGAACCTTCTCAGGCTTTTTAGTGCCACGGCCGTGTAGTCTTTGTTTCTTTCACTTATTTTTTTTTTTTGCACGCCGCGAAAGTTCGTTCACTACAGTACGCGTTTGCTACTGCCAGCATGCACATCTAAACAACAATCACATGTTTTTCATAGTCGACAACGTGGAACATCGATAACCGTGATTAACGAACTTCTCTCCTTTGATTACGTTCGCTTTTCGAAGTGCCTGTCCAGCGGAGCGCTGCGCGAGAGCTCTGCACGCGCACGAAAGCGAGCGGCAGCGCGGCGGAGAGAAGGGAAAAAGGCGCGGCGCTTACCCCCAGTTTCTATTTTTTTGCGAAGCGCAGCAAGCGTGAGAGCGCTGCACGTGCACGGAAACGAGCGGAAGCGCGGCGGAGAGAAAGGAAAACGCGCAACGTATATTCCCAGTTTCTATTTTTCCGCCAGAGATGGCGCTGCCTGTCCAGAGTCGCAGCGCCACTGAGCGATGCTTTGGGAGCCTATATACTGTACACACACGTTGTCACTCATTTACGTGCACGAATGGACAATGTAACGGGTGATTTAGGGTAAGAACGATCCCCAGTGCTTCGCCCACTCGTCATGATTCACTTCGTGGAGATGCGTTGATTTTTTTATAAACATTGAACCTATCCTGGAAAAGGTATGGCTAGTAATCGATATTCGAAGGGCCGAAATGCCATTCTTATCTTCAGGCGGGGCGAAATATAAACTTCAACATAAAAGACGGATAGAGTTGAAGGGAATCAAATCTGAAAGAACGAGACCCTGAAATAATGACCCCAATGACATGAATATGAACGCAACACTCACTCCAATTACCTTGGCCAACTGCGCACGACAGGTGGGAACAGAAGCAATCAACTACGTCTGCATTGTGAAACGGCGTAGGTTTGCCGATTCGTTAACTATGTATCACTGCATACAGTACAATATATATTGTTCACCTGATTCTTCTTTGGGAATTTCGAATATAAATTACACGATCTCCCACTAAAGGGAACCATGAGGGGATGCGAAGCAGCGTTGGGGGGTGCACACCAAGTTTTCGTTAACGTTCACTCGGCCGTCGAAGCCAAGTATCGGCGTCGAGCCACCGCTTCTGCGGTGAGGGTAGCGAGGCTTTCGAGACAACTGCTGCGACCGGGAACCGACGGAGCGACCGCACGATTCAAGCGAGACTTCCTCGACCGAGCGCGCGCGCTTATATGAAATGGGGGGACGAAGAGGAGGGGGGGGGGGGATTACAGGCTGCAGCGCGGGGGGAGGAGAGTAGAGAAGGCGACCGAACGCCTGCGTAAACACCCGCGTAAAGAGGAGAGTGCGCGGCTGCAGCGCGGAAGAGGAGGAGAGAAGGCGACCGAACACCTGCGTAAAAGAGGAGAGTGGGAGAGAGAGTAGGCGCATGCGCAGTAAGGGTGGTCAGGACGCACACCACCACCACCGGATTGAACTCCGCTCTAAGCTGTTTGGCATCTAATATACTGGAGTACATTCACCAAAACTAGGGGCCAACATCAACATTGGCTTGTACAGCATGGTTACCTGGTTACTAGTCGTAGCTATAGTGTTATGCTTTGACTGTGCGCTGACCGCATC
This sequence comes from Rhipicephalus appendiculatus, assembly GCA_030522465.1. Taxonomy (NCBI): domain Eukaryota; kingdom Metazoa; phylum Arthropoda; class Arachnida; order Ixodida; family Ixodidae; genus Rhipicephalus; species Rhipicephalus appendiculatus. The sequence continues at coordinate 10,896 of JALIZH010018931.1, forward strand.
ATGTGGTTGCCTGTATCATATAATTTCTAGTATTGTATGCTTGACCTTGTGTACAGTAAAGCTGGCATACTAACTAAGCGCAAGTCAGAGGATGAAAGATGGCCGAATGGATTCGTTCTGATCCACCAAAATAGGATCGTCGTGTTTTATGAAAACACAAACACAGTTGTGAGTGCGACTTAGGAGGCGCCTTGTGGACTTGTGTCGCCGCTCCTTCAGAGGATCATTGTACTCGCCCAACCCACTTAGGTTTTGAGCTTCATTACTTTTTTGTCTTTAATAGCATGTCAAATGTTATTTCTTCCTCTACCTGCAGCCTCTACTGCCATTTATTTTTGCTCATTTCTACTTACTTAGTCTTGTTACAAAGATCTTCGTAGTTTATTAAGTCATATGGGAGTGAATGACAGCGCTACTCTTCGCTTATATGGCGGGGCTTCTTTCTTTCTTTCCTTCTTTCTTTCCTTCTTTCCTTCCTTCTTTCTTTCTTTCTTTCCTTCCTTCCTTCCTTCTTTCTTTCTTTCTTTATTTCTTTCCTTCTTTCTTCCTTTCTTTCCTTCTCTCTTTCTTTCTTTCTTTCTTTCTCTCTTTCCTTCGTTCTTTCTTCCTTTATTTCTTTCATACATTGTTCACATTTCCAACTTAAATTGATTCGTCATATCACTCGATGGTTCGGGCAGTCCCCAAGGCACCAAGAAATTTACAAGCGCACGCGCGCTCCGTATGACGTAACCTAGAAAAAAAGCAGGCCTGTTGCAGAAGTTCGAACATGCCAAGCACTCGGGCACTGAATGCACGGACGTGCGCGTACGCTGCAGATATGAGCGTTCATGCATGCTCCAACAAAACTTGGACCATCTCCCCGAAGGGAACCCTGATGGGATGCGAAGCAGCAGCGGTGCGCACGGCGTTGACCCGGTTGAAACGGGCGTCATCGCAGATAAACGAGCCGAAAGAGTGTTTCCACTCGACGTGCGGTCGAGCGTTGCGGGCGGTGGAGAGGGTGAAGCGAGAGAGAAGTGACACGTTCAGAGGTGTTGCGAGAGGGCGGAGCAGCCGGCAGCTGCGAACGCTGCCGCGAGCATGCTGCGGGTGAGGGAGAGAGTGACGTCAGCGCGCACCTGCGAGGGAAGCGTGCGAGGGGAGCGTGACGTCCACGCGCAGCTGTGGCGTGACCTACTTGGCAACGCTCCAACACCTACGGCGAGGGGAACGCGTTGCGGCGCATTCGTACGGACTTACGTAACGTACGGCGTTACACACGTGAGTCAAATAGCTGCTTCGCATCTAAAAGCAGTTGCGCAAACAAAGTGAATACCAGAAAGCACGTTCGAATGATGTAACAAAGGGCAAGTCAGTACAACAAAGCTGTGGCTACTGTATTGTGTTGGTTCTGTTAGTAAAACGGTAAGTCTCAAGATTTTTAAGGTTGGGCTTTCTGCGGCTTAGTTCTGGCGCGTCATGACAGCTGGAAAATTACGCGTAGAAAAACAATTTTCGGCGAACTAATTAACTGGACAAATCCAAAGTTTTCGGAGTGAAAAAAAAAACAAACAACGGACATGGCTTCGGAGTAAACATAAAGGCGTATGATTTCTTCGACATAGCTGAATGACGTGAACGATTTTGCCTCAAAGACAACGCCACTTTCTCAATAAACATCATGCAATTTTTGTACTTTCAAAACAACTGCATTTCTTATGTACTACAACATTTTAGACCAGTTGGCCTCCCTTGATGAGATAATAAGCGTCATGCGCAAGAGAAACACCGTGATCATTGAGTGTATCTCTTTATTCGCTTGATATAGTCAATAATGATAACATATAAATTCACTATGGCAGTATTGACGATGCCAGACCCATCATGGTCACAGCTTCGCTGGCCTTCGTCTTCACAGTAGTGGAAGAGGTCTGATTTTTTTTTTTTTTTGCACAGAAACTCTCAGCAAACGACTGCGTGTTTCACTGGCACAAATAACAACGACTGCATTGCATACGTACCTCTAGCCCACACGACTCTTCGGCCGCATGGGCAGATCGAGTGCACCTTTGCTGCCATGAACGCAAATCTAGCTGAACCACAGCACCATTGCAAATTTGCTAATTTGCAAAGCCACAGCACCGTTGCAAAATTTCGGAAACACGTAGTACTTACACCAACGACGAGGTTAGATATAAATGCATCAAACATGCGATTGTCCAGCATCATTCAGATAGGCGATTCCCTTCGTGCTCAGAGTAATCCGGAGGGCGCAGATACAGTTGGCACTTTCTTTTGCAATCAGAATAGCCTTGACTCTGTCCTGTGTATCCTTGTGAATGTCCTTACGCATTCATGAAACAGGGGTCGACAACCACAGTCGTTGTAATGGACTGACACGCGCCTATCGAGGCAACGCCATAACATGTGCTTGTGCTACCTTCCGATTGAGGCCTCTGCCTGTCTGGTCCATGTACAGTGGTGCTCAGTACGAGTCAAAACACGAAGGTCATGGTAGGACGTGCCGCAAGCGTAGACTGTAACACGGGCAAACGTGAACTCGGTTGTGGAAGTGCTAGAAGCCTAAGCATGGTTTATGCCACTGATTGTCTTCTGTATGACCCGACACAGTGGCCTAGTGGTTGTGGTCATAGGCGTGCGGATGAAGGGGAGGGGGCAAGGGGGGGCAAGGGGGGGGGGGCGACCGCCTCCCTTGTCACCTAAGAGGGCGGGCGCAAAGTCAGCCCCACACATTGATATAATAGGGAGGGGGAGCGCTGCAACAAACCTTCGCCCCTCCCGCCCCCCCCCCCCCCCTTAAGGGGAACCCTGCACACGCCTATGGTTGTGGTGTTCGACTGCTGACCCGAAAATGCATCTTAAAGAACCCCAGGTGGTCGAAATTTCTGGAGCCTTCCCCTACTGCGTCCATCATAATGATATCGTAATGTTGGGACCCTAAACCGCGTCAATTATTACTATTTTTTATCGTTAGCTATGTCTGCGCCACCACGTAGTAAGAACGGGCAGCGTGTTGCGGCTAATATTGGGCGTGACAGTACACAATACGGCACGAGGATGGGAAGCTATAAACAACATCCAATCCTCTTCCTTGGTCCGTATGTTTACAGCGCCATGGCTTCATAGAATGCTCAAAGTAGATCGACCGTGTCTCCCTCTGCATTTGGCTGCGGCCTCATCGTACCGGGCTCTGACGTCACGCCGTCGTGATGGTCGTGTCATCCACCGCAGTTCGCAGAGGAAAATCCGTTTGCAAGAAGCGAGAAGAGTCGTTCCAGAGGAGAGCTCCTCGTTGACGTCGTTGGCACAATCACCCACCGCCGTCGCCGCCACTTTGCATAATGACTCGTCGGGCGCCCGGCGTCTGGCACATGGCTCATCGCGTCCGAGGCGTACGTAATCCGTGCCCGTTGGCGAGCGTAAGATGGAATCGACGCGGTAAACAAAGCGCGGCGTTGTGGGAACGTGCGATCGCATTCATGACGCAAACGTCTCGCCCAAACGGCGCTGTTCGTACCCCGCCAGATTCAGTCGAGCCAAGAAAGCACCCCGGAGCAGTTTCACGGCAAGACGATTCCTGCGCTTGAAACGACTGTGCAGGCTGCGCAGGTTTTATATTAATTAAGGCGGAAGCCTTAGGTGCCTCATCAAACGTGAAAGTTTACCGCCGGAGGTGGTAGTGGTGGTGAAAAACATTTAATAACAAAAGAGAGGTGTAGAACCTCGTTAGAGGTTCCCTACAGGCTAGGTGGAGTCTAATCCGGGACCCCATTGGTTGAAACCGCTGCCCTGGCTCTGTGTACCAAGGCCCGCTGGGCCTGAAGGTCTGAGCAGCCGAGGCGTCAGCACAAGTCATGCAAAAAAAAATCATCTCGTGGTGACGTCACCAGGTCACCATCACGACGTCACATATAACCAAAATTTGCTATGTCATCATCTCCTGCCATATCTTAAATTATGGCCACGTTCTTTCTGCGCCGTAAATATCTCGACATGGACAACCAGCTCGCCCAAAGAAGCGCACCTCTAAGTAATCATGAACTGTGGATAATAGCGTGGCTCCACATGATGAAGTGATCATACGACATTGTCGCTTCGTCAAATGTGGATCGATGACTGAGGCAGTGCGAGACCAGGCGAGGGGCAGAGATCTCGCAATGCTTTTCATCCTGGAGGTAGTGCGAAACCACGTTAGGTGCAGAAAACCTTCGGAGGAGGGCGAGGGAGTATCAATACATCGACTGGGAATCAAGAGAAGGAGGTCGCTTTCGCCTTCGGGTCGTCCTGCGTAAGAGACCCTGTGACTGCTTTTTTTAAGGCGAAAGCCTTTAATGGCTCATACTCGCGGCGTCCGACAGCCCGTCCGTCCGTGTCCTGGAATGGTGCCAGCTGTGGCCTCTCCCGCTCACACTCTCTCGGCAATCACGTGATGGCACAGCGGCGGCGTCCGACCATTCGTGCCCCCTCCCCGCCGGCAAGACTTGTCGAAGCTTTTATTGCGATAGCAATTATATGGACAATCTCGACGGATTTTTGCCGTCGCCGTTGCCGTCGCCGTCATGTCACGTATGAAGTCCAAATTGATAAGAGCCCCCTGCGCATCGTACGTTTCACCAGCGGGTAATAGCGGGGGAGCGGGAGCGATGAACGCGGCTGAAGCGCAGATCACAGAGCCGGCCCGTCGCCGTCGCTCCAAAGAGCATGCGATAAGATCCCCCCAACTGTTCAACCGGCCCCACCCGGCGTTCGTGAGCGTGAAAAGACGCGAGGGGGGGGGGAGTCCCTCGAGCGACCTTCGATTTTACGAGCGCGGTCGTCGCGAGCGCGCGCGTTATCTCCCCTTCTCGGAGGCCGACAGCGGGGGGGCCGGTATACCCTTCTACGTGCTGCGCTCTCAATGCGAAGAGAATGTGGTGAGCAGAGTGTCCCTGGAGCGGCCGTATTTTTTTAAACGAGCGTTTTCTAGAGTTGCGTGAGATCGGATCCAAAAGAGTTAGCTGCCAGCCTCACTTCGTATAAGATTACAATTTGTTGCTATCGCATTCATTGCTTCACCTTTGCGGTGAAACTGTGACTTTTTTGTTGCTACGAAGGCCACAGGCTTTCGCCAAACACAATTGGGAATTTACAAAGTGTCCTTCTAATTTCTTATTGTATTCATTGTATTTAAAGCATCAAAGCTGTGTATTGCGAGCTCCCGTTGGATTTAGTATGTAAACAGAAGACGCGTAGAGCAACGATTTCCGGTTCGAACCTAATATTCGAACCAAATATTTTTTTATTGCATCTACCTCGAATTTTCGCTCACGGAGCATGGTGATTTTTCGCTCACAACAAAAGACGCCGCCGCCGATGCCGATGCCGGAATTTCTGCGAAACGAGCTCTTTAACGCTATCACGTTAGTTAGAGTATATGATTATTTATTCCCTTATTTGTCTCAATAATTATAATGTATAAATTGACGATAGCAATATTAACTGTGCCAGACCCACCCTTCTGCCAGCTTTGGTGGCTTCCATCTTCACAGTAGTGGAATTGCCACCGAGGAAACCTAAATGTTTTTTTTTCGAAATATTTGTGCAACGCGTTGAAAGTGAGAATAAGGAAAATTTCAGAAGTTATATATATATATATATATATATATATATATATATATATATATATATATATATATATATATATATATATATATATATATATATATATATATATATTCATTCATATATATATATTCATTCATAACGAGGGTCTCGTTCTGGCAGACTTGATGCCTTCAGGTGGTATGCGAGGGATTACTAGTCAGCTGCCCTCTCGTAATAAGATCACGTACTACGTGACGCCTACAGGCAAAAAAGAGTGTTTCACACTCGCCGTAATGGCAACAGGAGGCGCTGACTGACGCTCCCACGTTTAAGTACACATATATACCCCATAAAGTGGACGGGGAGATGACCGCCACCGTAGCTCAGTGGTAGAGCATCGGACGCGTTATTCGAAGGTCGCAGGTTCGGATCCTGCCGGTGGCAAGTTATCTTTTCGTCCACCTTCATTTCTTCACATTTACATTACAATTACTTCTAATAGCTTCCCCTATACTTTCCTTGGCATCTTTGTCTGTTAGTTCTCATTAATATATATATATATATATATATATATATATATATATATTTATTTATTTATTTATTTATTTATTTATTTATTTATTTGTTTATTTAGTCGTTGGTCAGTTGGTCGGTCGGTCACTTAGTTTCTTCCTCTGTCGATAACAAATACTTAAAAAAATGAAGATACGAAACACTTTGAGAAATACAAGCAGCATCGAAAAACATTCCACACGGCCGACTCATCGGTATTCCACAGCCAGATTATTACGCAGTGTGCTTCAGCGTTCGACTAATTACAATATATTTGAACAAACTCAACAAAGATACAGTGTACACTCAACTATCATTTGTGTTCTCTCTTTAGCAAGTTCAGAAACTTCACGCTTTCGCATCCCAACGCAAACACGGCAGGCATGCGAAAATTGTTGCAGGAGTTTTCAACTGCATCTATAACGAGCACGAAATTAAGTGGAGCACTCGTTCGCATTCGCTTTCAGAGGGAGTGGGTTGATTCATATAGCGTGCGACACCCGCGACGTATGACGGCAAACATTTTGCGAATTGTGTAATAGGGTGATGCAACTAGGACACTCGTTGCGACACTCTACGCCTGGCATGTATGTCTCCTTTTTTTAAAACTTACAGGCCTAGTGAAAACAGTAGCGATGCGCGGGTGGCCGCGTACGGGTCAGGCGCTTCGTTGATTTTAATGAGCACGATCAATTGCACTTTATAATTAAGTCGAGCGAGCGCGCGCTTGGTGTACCGTGTTTATCCGAATGCAGGATGGCGTGGGTTATTGCCTCTTCGCAACCGAACAAAGATGTGGGCAATGAAATGAGCTACAGTTCGCAAAATCTCACCTGACGTGTTTCCACACGTGCAATGAAAAGCATTCCGACAAAAGTTTCATTTCTGAAAGCGTTAAAATGGAAGTCACCGGAGGGAGACATTAGTTGAAAATGTGGCGAAAATACCGCCGATAAGTTGAAATTCTCGCTTTCAGTGTATCACATATTTTTTACATGATTCCTAAACAACAAAAGCATAGCATTCGTTCATGCTACATGTTATGCAAAAAATAAATTGCAGAACTCTGAGCAGTTAGGTCTAATGAGCTATGTGCTGCGTGATCTACCTTCTGCCATTTTCTTTTGTGCGCACACCAGCCCCTCTTGTTGATTTCTGCTGCTCACTTTTGGAGTATGGGTGCCAAGGACACTCTCACCAAAACCAAGTTACTCATTTGAAGCCCGCAAGTGACCTACCTGAAGAAGCACCGGACGGCAACTGCCCAGCTGTTCGAGTTCCTGCGTGAAAAAAAAAAAAAAAAAAAAAAAAAAAAAAAAAAAAAAAAAAAAAAGAACCTTGGGTATGTCGAAACATGCAATGTTAGAATACTACAAAGAACTCTTTCTCGGGTTTCTGAGATATAGTGTGCCTGTACTAACCAAAAGCTACACGACGATTCTTCGTGTTCAACAGGCTGCACAAGCTCAGGCACTCGGAGCTTCCCGGAGTCTGCCAAGATGTGCGTCAGTAGAGGCCACCATAGCCATCGCCAGGTACCAACCGATACAAACGCACATTGCCACCCTAGGGAGCTCACATAAGATATACATCTCGAAGTCATTGGCATCAACTTGCAACACTGCCTTCAATAAGACCCTAATAATCATACCGCGCAACAATCGCGAGCTACTCCGCCAACCTTCCGTCAAGAGTCAGCCCCGCATCCGAATAATCGATTCTATACCTTCGTGTTTGATTTATTCTGCAGTACAACTCTGTGCACAAGGAATCAGGAAAACGTCCGAATTGCCATCGCTTGTTCTGAAACAGCTATCACTGCTGCTACTGCACGAGATGTACGGCGGCCGCATACATATATACACCAACGGCTCAAAGACTATCCAGTGTTCTTTCAGAGCAGTGGTTGTCCTGTCAAGAGGTGTAACCGCTAGCTCTAAGGCAGACCACCCTATAACATCGACAGCTGTGGAACTTGCGGTTCCTCGCAATGCACTTTGTGTTAAGGAAACAAGTAAATTTAAGGGCTTGTTTACTTCTGCTAAACATAATATTAATCAGAACTATGCCAAGGAAAGTGCAGGGGATGTTATTAGAAGTAATCGTAATGTAAATGTGAAGAACTGGCAGGGACCGAACATGCGACCTTCGAATAACGCGTCCGATGCTCTACCCCTGAGCTACGGTGGCGGTCATCCCTCCGTCCACTTTATAGGGTATACATGTGCATTTAAACGTGGCAGCGTCAGTCAGCGCTGCCTGTTGCCATTACGGTGATTGTGGAACACTCTTATTGCCTGTTGGCGTCACGTGATCTTATTACGAGCTGGCAGCTGACTAATAATCCCTCGCATACTACCTGAAGGCATCAAGTCGGCCAGAACGAGACCCTCGCTATGAATGAAGAAAACAAGTGTAAATTTAAGGGCTCGTTCGCTTTTGTTAAACACAATATTAATGAGAACTAACCGACAATGATGCCAAGCAAAGTATAGGGGAGGTTATCAGAAGTAATTGCAATGTAAATGTGAAGAAAGAAAAGCGGACGAAAAGATAACTTGCCGCCGTCAGGTCCTGACTGGCAGGTCCCTAACTGGCCTTCTGGTGGCGCCTGTCCTCGCCTTCTATCTTGTGGTCGTCGGTTTTATTTCGCGCTAATATATCTCAGCCAGCTTTGCACCCCCGACTAGCACAGCAGTCAACTTTATTTGACTAACCTTCGAACGAAGCAACCGATCGCACGTACAGAAAGCCCGACAACAAAAGCAACAAGCCATTCGCGATGCGAGGAAACTCCGTATAGAAGAACCAAAACGCAAGACCGGGCCCACGCGCTTGACCGGACGCGAGAGAGGCAAGCCGTCAAGTACTTCCGGAAGGCACGACATACACGGAACGAAGAGGAAGGACGGGGGCGTGGTCACGCGGATGTGCGAGTGATGCCCGAGTCCATTCCAAACGCCCACAGCCGTAGATGCGCGCCTGGACAGCATGCGTCCACAAGAAGAAGAAGAAGAAGATGCACGCAACCAAGCAAGAAGATCAGGAAGTGCCGAGGCTTCGGATCTGTCGAGCAGAATAGAGATCCCGAGGAGACAGCAAAAGCATCGCGGATGATGAAACGAGAGGCGCGGCGGAGCGTTAAATTGCGCTCCCTCTGTACCGTAATGGCAGCGTTACTGTCTAGCCGGCAACGCCACAACCATGGCGAGGCTCTGTCCAGATCACACGAGCGCATAGCTATGGCCGTCTCCTTTCGCCTGGCGAAACTATGGGAACCATAGGGTAGCAACGTGGAGTGTCCATTCGCTCAAGTTTGCAAAAATTGCGTAGTGAATACTGCACGTTCATCCAGTGCTGCATTCCGTGCTTAAAAACCAGCTATGGAGTGCCAGCACGTCACGAACATTAGTATTATTAGAAATTCATAGGGCCCAATATGCATTCGCCTAAGAGGTATCAAAGGCGAAAGCCATCTTCTTCAATTTCCTCTGGATCTATGTATAGATCCTGCTTCTACTCCAAAAGCTTTCCGCACGTAACATATTTATACTCAACCTCCAGGATCAGAGACATTGCAAGCTTCGTGCACCTCCCCTAGTTTTCATTGCCTCCGTGATCGGTGCACCTTTGTCTAAATGACTGTGTGACGTGTGTTGTCGTGACGCACGTTATTCGGCGTCGTAGTGACGTCACCATGAAGTCTCTGACATCATGATGATCTCTGACGTCATTATGACATCATATGGGGACGCCATCTCCTGAACATTTTTTGCATCACCGACGCCGCGGGGCGCCGACTCCGACGGTACATTTTTTCGTTTGATGTGGTATCTAACCCTTTCGCTTTAAAGCTAACAGACATTTCGAAAACTAATTTGCTGCTCTCAATATCATCATGCCTGTCTTCCGTTCAAACACACACACACACGCACACGCACACGCACACACGCACACGCGCACACGCGCACGCGCGCACGCACACACACACACACACACACACACACACGCACACACACACACACTAACACACACACACACACACACACACACACACACACACACACACACACACACACACACACTGTCAGCCGAGGTGTCAACGAGCAGGATCTCTACTGCAGCCGGTTGAAACCTAGTTCTGCAAACACCGCCAGGTGTCGTTTAATGACCCCGTCGAGCCGTTTTAATGGCATCCCGTGGCCCCAGTGTGCCGAGCACCACACCTTACGCCTGCCCTGTTTCTCGGAGCCCTTCGGGCAGCTATCAGGGCCCGAGTGCGTACGATAACAGCAAAAGTAAAAACAAAAGAAAGTCGGCTTGGTAGAACAGACAACCAAAGAGCGAAATTCATAGGTCGCGCCAAGCTGGCGTCCACGTCTCTAGGGGATGTATAGAGGGCAACGAAAATGGTCGACATAGAAAAGCAGCTGCAGATATATGTTCCTGCCTAACTCCACCTGGCAGAATCCCTGAGCGACTGGTATTCTTTTCTTTCCTTTTCTTGTCTGTCTTTCGTTCGTTCTTTCTTTCCCTTCGTGCTAGCTACTTATTTACAAACAGCCCATATACATAGGACAGTATAAGGAAGCAGATGCCCGATCTTTGCTCTGCCTGGTGGAAATTCTGTACGATTGGTTTGGCGCTTCATATTACTTGCCTTCATGTATTTTTCTTTTCATTTGTTTCTTTTTTATTTCGACCCACATTTGTCCAGTAGTCCAAACATAAGAAGGAGTGAATATCACATGAAATAAGCGCTCTACCTTAAACCCAACCGGGGGATGCTCACAGCGACTGACTAGGTCTTTGCCCTTTTTATTCTCAATCTGTTCATTTATGTTACACAATGCTCGCAAAAAGTGTCTCGTAAACACTGCAATATTCTAATCTAGTCGTGTAGCGTCATTAAACACTGGGCAAAAAAAAGGAAAGAAACAGAAAAACACAAAATTGACACGTAATAGTTATTTAGTAGTTTGTGCAACTCCATATATCAGTTAGAAAGTCAGTATCACGGCTTTAATAAATCAGGGTAGTTATCAATGCAGCCAAGCATACGACCCCGTTTACCGCATGTTTAAGGACAGCTGCCTTGAAAACTACAAAGTGCAGCGTCCTGTAAAGCGTGTTTTGCCTGTAAGACAGCTTTGTATTACAAAAAAGCTGAGCTAGCAGTGAAAATAATGCCAGCTGGGCAAAGAGGTGGCAGTAGCCTTAGTTAAACTGCGGAGTCTTCATGTAAGATACACACAGACACTTCCTGTGTTAGATACTTTTTGTTGTGAGATACTTTTTCAAGAATTCTTGGTTCCGCATAGAAGTGTAGATAAGGATATAAGAGAAATTGTTGAAGGAGCTCTGATGGAGAAGACAGGCGATAGCCGCATCAGATGTTGCCCTAACTGAAAGTCACTTTTCTTTTCTGCACGCTCATAGTTCTCATGTGCAATGGCGGGTCTTTCTGTGCGTGTGTTCATAAATACATTGCTTTTGGGAAATAAATAATCAGTCGAAGGTTAGCGCTCTTGATGAAAGAAAGTAGACGGGACGACACGGCCAGAAGAGAACAGATCAAAAAACCTTAAGCGCCTTTTTCTTGCGACCTTAGTGAAAACTAACAGACAATGAAGACATAAAAGGTATACGTGACGCTATTAAGGCGAAATCCTGACATCACCTGACATCACATGACGTCACGTTAGGTGAGGTCATGTAAATTCAGGTGATGTGATGCGATGATGTTGTGTGATGACATCATCAGATGACATCATCTCTTGGTCACAGGTGTGGCGATCACAGAGGCAGTGCGAAGCCAGCTGAGGTGCAGAAAGCTGGGCATGACTCAGATGCTGGAGGCAGTGCAAAACCGCGTTATATGCAGAGAGCCTTCGGAAAGGGGCGGGGCTTGATCAATACATGCACTGAGAAGAAGAAGACGAAGGCTTTAGCCTTCGAGTCGTTTTACGCCAATGCATAAGGGACCCTCTGAGTATTTTTTCACGAATCCCAACCAATTAGCTCCACTTTTGTCTTTCTTTGTACTCGTAGCGTAAGACTTCCTTGTCCGTGTCGTCTCGCAATATGATCCCTTAAAAAAATAATTTCTTCTCCTCATCGCCTCGTGAGAGTTACTTCCTTGTGAGTTCCGGGAGAGTTTATTCGTCGTGAGAGTTCCGTAAGTGTGGAGAACTTTATGGCCGCGGCTGTTGTACGCTTTCGTATGCTGTCGTGTCGCTTGGCGTAACGCAGACAGAAACACGTGTAGCTTAGCCATCTGTATCATATTGAGCGCGCGCTCGCGCCAAGAAGTCTTGTTCCTCTTGTTCCTCGAGCGCCTTGACAATGATATGATGTTCGGAGCACATTAGGGGTCCGCGCTGTTGTATGCTGTCGTCGCTTGGCGTAACGCAGGTAGAACCACGTGTAAGAAATAAAAAAAAGTATGCGAATGAAACGTAGAAAGAGAGAGAAATAAAGGATTGAAATAGAAACAAACGCAAGTAAATAGAAATAAAGACAGAAAAAAAGGGCTGAAAAAAATTGGAAAAGAGGAAATGAAAGAAAGAGAGGAGAAAAGAAAAGGAAGACCGAAGAGAAACAAAAAAGGCTTCCCAGCTCCACATTTCCTTCAGGCATGGCACCCCTAGTGCGAAGCTGTCTTAATTTTTATCTAATTCTGGGGCTCTTTCATCTGCTTCTTCTTGTTTCTTCAACCACGTGTGCTCAATCCAAGGTTACCGGAAATGAGGCTGGGCATGCTTTCGAGAACAGCGATCAGGGACAGCAAAAGCGGAAAGACAAGAAAGGTAGGAGAGGCTGAGACGACACTGGAGACCAAACGAAAACTAGAAGTAAAGGTTGCAAATGGGCCTGCCGCCGATTTCATGCCAGGCAAGTTTCCGGAAGGTTTTCAGCGTTACTTTCTTTTACCGTTTTCCTTAACTCCCACTTCTTTCTCTCTGGATATCGTGTCTGCTGGGTAATACTAACCACACGCTTCCCGTACCCTTGTCACTAGGTACCATTGGCGATTTCTGCAGCTATGTATTGCAACAGCTACGTTTTTCTGCATGGATAGTAGTGTGCACGACATATAAAAATTCCACGGAGCGTATAACGTTTTGTGAGGTTTTAGCGCCAAGCGCATCGCTCCTCGTAGCTACCCACACACAGAACAACGCAGTCTGTGCAACAAGAAGCTAGGCAATTAATTAACCGTAGAAGCACTGATGAGAAGTGGAAATTACTTAAAAACTGTTTAAACTGCAACAAGAACTCCTGCGTTGCCTGAAAGGTTTAGGTTTATATGAGGTTTAGACTGCAAAGAAGGCGACTTGGTTTAACTAAAAAGAAACAAAGAGGAAGTGACACTTCCCAAACTTTCGCAAATCTGTGTTCTCCCGAATGGCTTATGCTTTCTAAACCATTCTAAACATTTTCTAAGCCGTGAAGGTTCTCAGCACGCTTGCTCATGTCGATGTAAAGAATAAAAAACTACTCATAATATCGTATTTCTATGCCCTGCAATAAAATGAATAAAGTAATCTAGAAAGCAATATGTAGAGCTCCTCAGTTGAAGGAAAAAATTGTCAGCTTAGGCGTGTCATCTTGTTTAATTTTGCGCTTCTATTAGGTGGTACACTTGCTTTTCAAGATTAGTATGAGCGCTGCTGCAAAAGTGTACGTACTAACAACTGTGCGAAGGTTGTGTTATTGACTTCTGGATTGTCAGAATAGCCGGGTTGTCACGTAAATATTGCTAAAAAAATAAAAGTAAGGATGTCAACCCAAACAAAAAAAAATTGGTTTGCTCCCCTACATTTCTCGCAGCCAGGAGGAGAGAGATGAAAAAAAGGGGGGAAAAAAGAAACAGAGCACACGCACGTGATCCCAACTTCTCGTTCCATTAAACGACAGAGCTTACATCACTGGTGCACGGTGGGAAGTTCTGGGTTCTCTAGAGGATACCTTATTTACGTAAACCTGGAAATGTGGCATGCGAGCGCTTTCCCATCTACATAGGAGATAAATGGGACTCCGCGTCCAGGAGTCCAATCCACGACTCTATCAGTTTAACGCCACAGGCTCACCTGCATACTGAACGAAGTCTAGATAACCACACAGCCATTTTTGTTCACTCTCTCTATAATTCACCGAAGCATAGTTAGTCCCGAAGGCGTAAGCCATTCTCCTCGCCAAAAAACGTTAAAGGGACACTAAAGCGAAACAATGACTCGGTTTAGATTGACTAAGTGCACTCTGAGAACTCTAATGCCATATGTTTCACTATCATAAGTTCATTATTAGTGGAGAAAATCAAGATTAAAGTTTTATTTTTAAATTTGGCGTTAATATCTGCGCGCGTGACGTCAGAAATTCCAAATGTATTTTCCGTATTTTCGCGACATTGGCTCGATGAAATTTTCTGAAACTTCGTATGCTGGGTCTACGGCATCCACAGATAACAATGCACCTCATTTTTATCGATTAGAAGCTACGTAGGACTCAGTAGACGCCTTCAAAATCTATGACGTCACAGTGTTTGGTGCCGGAATCTCAAGGTGGCGTCTCCCCCCGCATTTTCTTTTCGCGTGTTTTCTCGCTTACCAAGCGTCGTGTCGCGGTAAGAGTGGTGTTTTCGGGATTGTGAAATTGTGCTTAACTAATACGCGAAAAATCGTTTTGCCGTTTAGTGTCTTTTTAAAGAGAGCGCGCAAGAAACACATAGGCAGATCACTAATAAGGGAGTCCAAAAGAAAGTTAAGAAGGGGAAGATAGAAGCTTGCGATGAGAAATTCGTAAACAGGGGGTGGGTGCTGGAGCCGACGTTTCCGGCAAGCGGTTCTTGTCTTTTTTCAAGGCTGCAACTGGGAAATTAACTGCAATAGGGTACGCATTTGGGCTGGTTGGTTCATGATTTCCAGTAGAAAACAGCGCTACAAGACCACGGACACAAACCACAGCGCCGTTGGTTTGTGTCCTTTCTTCGTCCCGTCTTGTAGCGCTGTTTTCTACTGCAACTGGGAGTAGTTACGTATACCGGCAAAGCAGCAGGCAGTGCGCACAGCAGGCCACCAAGGCGACAAGGATTAGAGACAAACTGGGAGACGGAGGACTAGGTTTTCGAAGGAAGGCATGGGAGGGAAGGAACGGGAGGTGAAGCTGCCTTTCAGGGAAGCAGAGAAAGGGGATTCATAGACGGGCTGCCCATGTCTTGGAGCGGCACGTCTTATTAGATGCGAAGCAGCTCTTTGACTAGCCTGTGTAACGCTGTCCCTCCGTGCGTCCGTACGAACGCACCGCAACGCGCTCCCCTCGCCGCAGGTGTTGGAGCGGTGCCAAGTAGGTCACGCCGCAGCTGGGCGTTGACGTCACGCTCCCCTCGCAGTGCGCGCTGACGTCACTCTCTCCCTCGCCTGCCGCGCGCTCGCCGCAGCGCCCACAGCTGCCGCCTCGTCCGTTCGCCCGCAACACCTGCTACCGCCGCTCGCTCTGCTACCGCGACCGCCGCTCGCTACACCGCCGACTCGTCGGTTCACGCGCAAAATTAACACCATCTTCCCAAAGGGAACCCTGATGGGATGCGAAGCACCCGCGTTAGCGCCGTTCAACCCGTGACGCCACCTGTGCGCAACGCTGCTGCTTCGCATCCCATCAGGGTTCCCTTTGGGAAGATTCTTTATTCGTGTAGATCGCCGGGGTTAGAAGACGTGGTAGGGGTTGCCACGAAAACAGGCTATCTGTCCGAGTTTTTCCTGGCAGTTTCTTCGTGGCCTGGGCATCCACGAAATGGAAAGCGAAGTGATGTGAGCAAATAGCAGAAGACGCCTGAAGACAGGCGTAAGAGGAAAGCAACAGGCGAACGACTGCGGCAAGCGCGTTGCTCCGGGCAAGAACGGGAAAAGAAATGGTGTTTGTGTGAGGTGGTGAGTTGGAGGTTAAAGAAAGAGAATTACGGATCTCTAGGGGGAAAAAAAACGGAATCAATGAATGGAAGTGGGCACGTGAAGACAACAACTAAGGAAGGAGGTAATGACGCAGACTCAGGGAAGCAATGAGGCACTCAGGTTGAAGAAATGAGAGAGGTGATGGAAAGGAAAAGAGAGGGGGAAAAGAGAGATGGGCGCTGCTATTTTTATCCTTGCTAACAGTAGGGTAGAGGCTGTGGTAGCCGTAGTGAAGTGTAATACAATAGGGAGCCTAGCAGCGTAATTGAGTGAGTGAGTGGTGGTGGTGAGTGAGTGAGTGAGTGAGTGAGTGAGTGAGTGAGTGAGTGAGTGAGTGAGTGAGTGAGTGGTGAGTGAGTGAGTGAGTGAGTGAGTGAGTGAGTGAGTGAGTGAGTGAGTGAGTGAGTGAGTGAGTGAGTGAGTGAGTGAGTGAGTGAGTGAGTGAGTGAGTGAGTGAGTGAGTGAGTGAGTGAGTGAGTGAGTGAGTGAGTGAGTGAGTGAGTGGGTGAAGTACAACTGCAGAGAAACTGAGTGATACCAGGATGACAAAATGTGATAGCAAGTGTATGAGCGTGCAAGGGAGGAAAGTGCGAAAGAATTGGCGGGTAAACCAGTGAGTGATTGGTATAAACAATTGGACTGATCATCTTTTTTGAATTAGTGTAACTGCGAGTGAATGGTTGATCAATTAAGGCTGTCAATATGTGAGCGCCTGAATAAGTGAGTCTAAGTCAGTAATAGTGAAGGTAAACCAAGATAACGTGAGCCAGTTGGCTGGTTAATCAGAGCCTGCCATATCGTCGTAAAAACGGGAGCGAAGGCATTAAGAAAAAAAACATACTTCTCTTGATAGCGTAAAAACTGACGATACAATGACATTAGTGGCATTTAAAATTTTATTATTACAAATTAAGTAATCTACAGTGACTAATTAGTGTTATTTTGCATGTTGGCGCCATTGGTATGGGCTCCCTTTTCATTTTTTTGCGATTAAAAATATGCAAATAGTGACCCACCACAGTGGCCTAGTGGTTATGGGGATCGACTGCTATCCCCAAGGTCTCGGGATCAAATGCTTGCCGCGGCGACCAGGTGGTCGAAATTTCCGGAGCCTTCCTCCTTGGCGTCGGATAATCATACCGTGGTTTTGGGATCTAAAACCGTAGCCATTATTATTGCGTGTTAAAAGTCAATGTTGAGTGAGAAGGAGACCACAGAGACATGCTCATGCATGTTCAATACGTATCTAACCCGAGGCTGCCAGACCACTCGCACTAGTAAGGTGTCCATGCAGACAAAAAGAGTGTCTGTGTTATTGCTGAAATAATTATTCTCCCTCTCTTGAAATGAGCCTAGTCTAAAACTCTGCGCTTACGCGTCCCTTCTCCTCCCATAGGAGGTTGATTTTGCGCCGTTCAGCTGCGCTGGTCACCCACCTTAACATAGTGGAATTGTCTCGAGCTGTTTTTCGTTCAAATTTTAAAAAAGAACAGTGCATATTTACTCAGCATGGTAAAGTTCACTACTGTAAGAGAGGCGCGGCTGTGGCGTACTACTTTGTTCCCGTCTGTGCAAGCTACTGATGGCTGCTAAACATAACACCGGCAAAAGTGCGCCTCTTCTTTGTCCTCAAGTCGCTGAACTCTTCCATCAGCGCGTATTGTGCGCGTTCGCCATGTTGCAGTGCTTTAGGAAAGGAGCATGCATCTGTTCTAGGCTTTGCGAAAGGAAGTTTTCTTCTATTATAAGAACGATATCACGCGGAAGCAACAGACATTAGAGGTAAAGTAAAAAGAAAGCAATCACGACACGCCAAGGGCTGAAGCTTCGTGCCTTATTGCTTCCTTCGAGTTTTCTTTGACCTCCTGGTCTAGCGGCAGGCAACACACGATTTCTTCATCGAGGAAAGGCAACAGGGCCCCGGTCGTGCAGATGAGGTCGAATCGACAGAGAAGGGGAGAGTAGATTAAAGCCGTGATGGAGAGAAAGAGAGGGGGGGAGAGGGGGGGGTGCGTGTTAGTCGTTGCCTGGACGATGCTGTGGTGGCGACTGCGCTAACGAGATTGCACGACGGAGCGTCTACTACGAACACTTGCGTTGCAGGAGGTAATGAGTACACAGCCACTGGGTAGCGTCGACTCGATTAAGATGAAAACGACGTCCCCACGTTGCCTAAGCGGAGTGAAAGTAGAAGAGGTTGTTTTCTTGGCCGGGGAAGAAAAAAGGAAAACGCGGAAAGTTACTCACAGAACCCTCTGTTCACTTTCCTAAGATGACTTGAAGGCGAAGGTCATGTTCTTCTGCTTTTGATTCTTCGTCTTCTCGGTGAATCAATCCATCAATAAAAAAATTCCATTGATTGTATTGATCCTCAAAAGATTGTATTGATCCTCCCTCCCCCAACGAAAGCTTCTTGAACCTAACGTAGCTCTTTGTAGTGCGCCTAGGATCCAAGGCACCTCAGCTGCCTAACCTCACGTGGTTTTTTGCAGCACTGCCTCCGAGATCGCCCCTGCGTTTGAGCGAACGATGATGTCATGTGTTGACGTCATAGTGGGATGTCATGTATGACTTCACAGTGACGTAACGACGACGTCATGCTGACGTCACAAATGTGGCAACTTGCGACGTCATTTTGGACTTTGTTATGCCTCGTTGATCGAAAGAATCACAGCTTTCTACAACTCACGTGATCTTGGAAAACACTGCCTCCGAGATCGGCGTTTGACCGAGCGACCATGTCACGTGGTGACGTTATCGTTGGACGTCATGTTACATGACTTCACAGGGACGTAATGACGACCTCACACTGACGTCACAAATGTCACCATCTGCGACGCCATCTTGAAGTGATGTGACGATGATCCCGTCATCAAGGCGTAATCTCTAATCACGCGAATTCCTCGCATCGTTCTTCTGGACGGCCCGCGCGGACAGTCACTTTTCGTGTTTGATGAGGCAGCTTTGTCTTAAGAGATGCTGGGAGCCCGAGTGGTTACGATACTTAATGTGGCTGTCGCTGCGAGAATTCCCTAGAAGACAGAGGGCGAGAAATGTAAACTAAGACAAGGAGTCGAAAGGGTGAATATCTCTGGTTGGTTAGCTTTTAACCAGGAAGTGCGAAAGGTGGTACGATACACGATGGAAATAAGATCACCGCGATTTTAGCCCTGAAAATTACAAATAAGTGCATTAGCTTTACGGTGTACGTATGTTGCTCTGTATTTATTCTCTTTTCCAGAATTCGGCGGTTGCCGCAATTCAATAACCATTTCAAAAATTGTTTTATTGTTTCCTTGAACAAGAAAAAAAAAGGATGTTGGGACTAAAGGTCCGACGTCTCGCTATAACTATCGCCACATTATCTCGCCAATGGTTAAATCAATAATAATTGGTGGGGATTTTCGTGATAAAGCCATGTTATACTTAAATTTTTGCGCATAAATTCGTAGATATTTCTAAATAAAGAATAAAAAGCACAGCAGGAAGTTCCTGCTAAGCCTGTGCGGGGAGCCTCACTCCCGGACAGCACAGGGAATTGAACCCAGCGCTTCCCGCATTACCAGCGGGCACTCTACCGCTTCTCCACCTCCTGGGTCCCAGCTAACGCTAAACGTTAAGCATACGGTAAAAAAAAAAAGAAGAAAAAAAAGAAAAAGTGAGTGTGAGAGAGAGTGGGAGTTCGAGCGAGAGAGATAGAAAAGAAAGAAAGTGTCGCGGAAAGACCTGTCTGGACCCATAACATGTGCCCCTTTTCGACGTTGTCAGCCGGTGCCATATCCATCAGAGTGGGCAGGTGCTCGCCGATGCGGGTCAACCAGCCGTGGCACCCGATATTTTCTCACCCGCCGACATCGCCTCCTTCCTTGCAGCTCGCAACGCCATCTGTGTCCGCGCATCTTTACGTTTGATGTAATGCGGACCGGTGTTGTCGGCTAAGACCGGGAATGCTCGCGCGGGCCACGGCCAGGGTTCTAATTGGAGTAGGCGTAAGTTCCGATGGAGGTAACTTAAAAGACCCCTGTACAAGTCTCAGTTGAAAGACGAGAGACTGTTTTTTTTTCTTTTTTTTTATTTAATTGCCGTTTCCACAAGTGACACCTCCTCCTCGGCACTTATTTCTTCATGAAGCACGTGCTCAGCACTGAGCGTCGAGCCTATCGGGATTGCTCGACGCTCAGTTGGGTCAGTGGCTAGGGTGCTCGGCTGCTGACGCGAAGGTCGCGGGTTCGATCCCGGTCGTGGCGGCCTCATTTCGATGGAGGCGAAATGGTAGAGGCCCGTGTACTATGCGATGTCAGTGCGCGTTAAATAACACCAGATGGTCAAAATTTCCGGAGCCCTCCACTACGGCGTCTCTCATAATCATATCGTGGTTTTGGGACGTAAAACCCTACATAATATAATTATTATCAGGATTGCTCGCTTTTCAGCTACACACTGTTATCTCCGCATCCGCAGTCGAAAACAAGCAAAACAAAGTGAAATCAGTTGATCACGCATGAGAGCATGAGAGTCATCACTCGTTCCCAACGCCGCGGTATGGCCGATGATCAAATTTCGCGCTTGAAGTGGTATCTAAGTCATTCTCGCTTTAATAATAACTATATTTGAAACAGGCTTCTTTTGACAGGCGTTTGAATCAATGCTTGCCCCCTCTTCGATTATTTTACGCCCCCTTTCCCCTTTCCATGTACAGGGTAGCGAACCGGAGACTTCTGGTTAGCCTCCATGTCATTTCCTTCACCTTTATTTCAATCAATCCCTGCTATCGAATTTGCACGCTTCCTTCATTAATGCGACGCGCTTGTGTCTGACGCTCCAATATTCCTTTTCATTAGCCTCAGCGACGAGGCGACGCGTCTGAATAATGTAACAGACCGTGCCTCACGAAAAAGAACGCGTTATCGACCAAATTTTCTGGGGCGTTTCCACGTCGAGATTGCGCGCTCTCCTAAACAATGTTTCGGTGAGGAATAAATTATGGGACGCCGCGAAATTCGTGTACAGAAACTAGGTCTGTTCGTACAGTTTTTCTTTTCGTGTTTATAAGTAGGCGTTGTTGCGATGAATTCACGGCCCGTATTGACGTGTTCACATCAATGCCGAGAAGCAGCAAATTCTACTCCCGCTTTTGCGCTGGAGGCACGAATCAAGCCCGCACTGATGGTACCTCCTAGAGGTTATAGCATCAAGGAAAAAACAGTTGACTGCGGCAAACCCAACGTAAGAGCGCGGGCTATGCTTCTGTGCAATAAATGCAATCTACGTTATCTCCGTGGAACTGCATACAAATTTTTCATCAGGTATTTACGTTAACCCAGGTTAAGACGAGGAGAACAAAAACAAATATCAGAGTGGGAAAGAGTTTGAGTTTTTCTGTTCCTTCTTGGGTCCCCCCTGTTTTATACTACTTCTTCAATTGCGACAGAGTTTGAGACAAGAAAAATGTAAAAAAAAAGCGTGCGTATTTGTGCTGGCTTTTTCGTACCTGTTTGGAAGACAGTGCAAAAACACAGGACTAGAGAAGGATTCAAATCGCAGCGCTCACAAGTGAGCAGAATTTGTGGGACACGTTCACAAATTAGGCGATGTGTAAGTAAGCCAGCTATGTTTATCAGTTTTCAGAATAGCATATCGCTCTTACCTGAAAAAATGCATTTATCTGCACATATAACCTCCTGCGCCTCCATTTCAAAAGGAGCATTTGTACACTCTTTCAAGGAAACGAAACACTTGCTTTTTTTTAGTTCACGATCTTGTTCTATGTCCTCCTTCTCTTGTTGTGTTTCTGGCGCTGTTGTTCCTGCAAAAAGAAAAAAAAAGAACTTGGACGCGCCGCAAGTACTCATGCAGGTTATAAAAGGAAAACATAAATAAAAAAGCGTGGAAATTTCGCCGTGAGCAGAATGGTCCAGCTTGTTTCTGCTGCTAACGTCTGTATAAATGGCAGGGAAAACACTGATGTACAACAATGGTGCGCACAGGAGAGCAGTAAATCATATAAAAAAATATGAACGCATATTTACAAGATGTGGTATACTCCGGGGCGTTTAATGATGCGAAAACTGTCCGGCAACGTGCAAATGGTTCAGAGGGCCATTATGTGTAATGGAACGTGCGGTTACCACAAATGTCCGTGCCAAAAAAACGGTAAGTTATCCAATGCGACTGAGAAAAAAGTAGACAGCATGTAGAAAGTGGCAACAGTCGAAGTAAAGAACCATGTTGCAACATAGATAGATAGATAGATAGATAGATAGATAGATAGATAGATAGATAGATAAATAGATAGACAGACAGACAGACAGACAGACAGACAGACAGACAGACAGATAGATAGACAGACAGATAGATAGATAGACAGACAGACAGACAGACAGATACATAGATAGATAGATAGATAGACAGACAGACAGACAGACAGACAGACAGACAGACAGACAGACAGACAGACAGACAGACAGACAGACAGATAGATAGATAGATAGATAGATAGATAGATAGATAGATAGATAGATAGATAGGCAGACAGACAGACAGACAGACAGACAGACAGACAGACAGACAGACGGACGGATAGAAGCGTTATGTTGAAACAAACAATCAGGATGGAGCTTGCGGAAACGTGCGTTAAGAAAAATATCCTGTGACGTCATTCCGCATGCTGAAAAGAAGCAAAGTAAACAGTACGCCACTATTCGAGAAAACCCTCGTGACAGGAAAAAGAAAAGAGTGCTAAAAATGCACAAAGACAGCATTTAACGGAGCGGAAAGCAGCACCACCGAAACGATGGCAATAAACAAAGGAACAAGAAAAAAAGAATACGAGACGGGGGCGCCAGCTGAAGGGCAGAAAACTGACGCAGAGATGTGGAGAGGACGAAGCAGAGAAACGGTGAGGGTTAGCAGCGTTGTGTGGAGGCTGGGGAAGGGTAAACCGCCGCTGAATGGAAAGAGAGTCGGCAAAGCGTAAATTCTCCCAGTGACGGACGGCATCGATCCCCTGACCTGGCAGCACCACAGGTGAGACGACGTTGCCCGTCGAAACAAGCGCCGCCGGCGGTTGGGGCAGAGTGAAAAGGGTTTAGAGGGGGGAGGAGGCTGAGGCTGTGCGAGATGAAAAGAGCTAGAGAGGATCCATCTATTGCTCGAAATGGACAAAGGCAACACCAATGCGTTTGACAAAAAAAAAAAAAACTATAGCGCATAGTGTTGGGGAGGGGGTTAACAGGGAAAGAGTGGCGAGATAGAGCAGAGCGAGAGGCCAGTGGGCCTGGAGCTCCGTGTACGCGTTGTACGCGTTGTGCAAGACTCTGATGTACCGGTTCGACAACGTGTCGCAGCTGGTATCGTGGTGTTGGCTTCACACACACACACACACACACACACACATATATATATATATATATATATATATATATATATAAAGGAAAGAAGTGTGAACTTAATGGCTTCTTTGCTTTGTTAAACACATTATTAATGAGAACTAACAGACAGTGGTGCCAAGGAAAAGTATAGGGGACGTTATTAGTAGTAACTGTAATGCAAATGTGAAGAAAGAAAAGTGGATGAAAAGATAACTTGCTACCGGCAGGGACCGAACCTGAGACCTTCGAATAACGCGTCCGATGCTCTACCACTGAGCTACGGTGGCGGTCATCCCTCCGTTCATTTTATAGGGTATATATGTGCATTTAAACGTAGGAGAGTTAATATATATATATATATATATATATATATATATATATATATATATATATATATATATATATATATATATATATATATATATATATATATATATATATATAACGTGGGGATGCAGGCCACGTTAGAGAAGGCTATGCCATAGAGATGAACTTAATGTTGAAGAACAAGAACCAGGCCGAAACAAATAAAAAACAAGAAAGAAAAGAATAAGAAAAAGAGAAATATGATAACCAGAAGGACCATGTTAATATACTACCTCTGGCACATAAAGGAATGGGCAGAGTCCCCTACCCCAAAACCGCAGGTTCGAAGCGGGCCGTTGGCGGTCGCATTTCGACGGAGGTGAAATGCTGGAAGACGGCGTTCTTAGATTTAGGGGCACGTTAGTAAATCGCCAGGTGGTCGAAATTTCCGGATCCCTTTATTAAGGCGTACCTCTTAATTCATGTCGTGGTTTTGGCGATAAAACCCCCCAGAATGTCAGTCTTATACCACCAGTTCCACCATACATCCATCTCCTCTCCATCGCCTTCCCCTTCCTGCCCATAATGTCCTTGCCGCACAAAGCAATGTGTTTCCTTGGTTTGACAGCGTCCATAGAGTTTAATAAATGATATTTCTTGTTTATGCAGCACTGCTTGAAGACCGTCTGGTGCGGCCTGATATAAGACATCCTGGAACACAATCCTGATCGTGCTTTGTTGTTCAGCATTCAGTTTTGCTCTCGTGTTTGCTTAATGTGAAGTCTAAGCGTGCAAGCAGATTTTGGATACTCGTACCGAGTTTTCCAGTAATCTTGTAATCTCCATGGCTTTTCAACTCATTTGTTATTAAAACATTGTATTCACTCTTTTTTATCACATTGTGCTAATATTGTCCCGATTAATAGCCGCCAGGATGGCAGAGGTGAACGAAGCGAGCAGCACGAGCAGCAGTTCTTGGCTCTCCGAAGAAGTCGACGTTGGGGCGTCTGCTCTTGTGCTCTTGTGTGTGAATACAGCCTTGTCTATGCTCATCGCAACGAAGTCCTGTGTCTTGTTTTTTCCACTTTGCGACAATATGTTGTTACAGGAAGGAAGAAGTCATGTTTTCTGCAGTAAAACTTGTTGTTGGGCTATTTTCTTGTACCATGTTTTCTTGAAGAACACATTCTGAGATAACGTTAGCATGTCATGAGCCTCTCCAACTACGTGAAACGATTAAACTTCAACACGGTAAGAGCAACTACTTATTACTTTATATGTTAGAACAAAGATTCGCTGAGTACGTAGATAGTGCGCATTATTTTATATGCATGTTCCCGTTATCACTGCGTAATTATACCAATCACTTGTGGTTATCTTCAATTTTACCGAAATCCTTTCATAGCATGTGCCACTTATGTCGTCTACATAGTACCAGCGGTTACTATCGAACCATGGATCGGCGAAATGTGAGAACGAGCGAAGAAATGTTATTGCTGTACCCTCCTGAGTTCCTGCGTCCCTGATCGGGGACATTAGCTTAAGTGTGCGCCGACAACTAGAAAACGCGCGTTTAAACTGAAATTTCAAATGTCGCGCTTCAGGATGTCCTATTGCTTCTATCATCCGTCAGGTGCCACTCTTAGTCTTGTGAGAGCAAAACAAATCCCTTTCAGAAATGGCATCTTCAAGGGAAAGATGCCATTCAAGGGAAAGTATGCCTCGGCGTACTTTATTTCACCTAACATATAATTTCATAGATACCTTCGTTGGAACTGACTCGAAAGTTGTGCACACCGTTTTAGTCAGATTTAGTGTGCGTACATCGCTGCAGTTTCTTTTTGGGTGCTAGGCAACTTTGATGTTCCCCGAACGGGGACAATGAGTCTCAAGTATGCTTTGATGCAGGAGCGAAATACGAAAGGTTCATGAGTCAGGTGGACTTGATTGATCGTTTAGTGTGTTACTGTCGCATTTCTATGCGGTCAAAAAGTGGAATGTCCGCGTGTTTGCGCAGTTCCGTGACATGACCTGCTGCATCTGGGGCATTGAGTACAAAGAAGTTTTGTGAGCGATGTATGACACCATAGCAGCAAAGGCACGACCTCCTGGAGTTCGAGATGCGCATTGCTGTTTCGTTAATTTTAGGTGAAAAGCGGCGATCCCAAAGATTAAGGAATCATGAAGCCGAAAGTGGTGATCTAGAGGTGAAACCAAGTGCGACAAAGAGGTGCAAAACCACTCCTCTGCCTCAGGATGACATCAATTATGACATGATGGGGCACTTTTCACAGCACCAAAAGCAGAGATCACGCAACAGATCTCAAAATCCACGCTGCAGTGCTAAATCAAGAGTAAAGTACATGAAGTGCGAAGTATTCCTCTGTCTGCGAACCCGCAACTGCATTTTCAACTTTCGTACACGTCTATTCACAGAGTCCCTGATGAGGAACACTCAGGTTTCACCATTTTGCTTGATTGTTTGAGATGAAATATTTTTCTTTGCTTATCGGAGAATAAAAGTATCAAATGAACAAGTCTGTAAAAAACTGCATCGAAACTGCGTTCTTGGAAGAGAAGAGGGTATAACCTCGTCCGCTCTACATGTTTTGTAAAGCTGGCTTTGTTCACGCACATTACTCTCTTACAGACAAAGCACGCTTTACAGGAAATTATTGTTTCATGTTTGCAATTCTTCTGTGGTGCTATAACGGTGATCGCATTTATATGGGTATTATCGGGGGGTTTTCGCCGTCACCGTCGGCGCCGTCGTGATGTTTCCGTATAAAGTCCAAATTGATAACATAACTCCCCCCCGTCGTGCGTTCGATGTTCTAGTTACAGTGTGCGATGGCTGCCGGATATCTCTGCTCAAGCAGACAGGGAACGCCCCGTCGGTATTTTATCACGCGAAAAGCACGTGGGGATAACAGCCGCGGTGGAGGAGGGTGGGGGAGCTGCGGACCTCCGTACTTCGACTTGCAAATGCGTGCATTTACTTGGGAAGTGAGTGCTGTGGCTTTAAGGTCGTGGATCGCCCGCAGATCTCTAGAGGAGATGGGCAGATGGCTCATAGCATTGTACGTTTTGGGCTCTCATCACAAAGCTTGCGTTAAAGCCATGGACAACGCAAAGTTCCCTGCGCCCGCTGCAGCGACTGCGTTTCCTAAATTCGGCCGTTGGCTAGCCTTTTTTTCCTATAACATTCCAGTTAGTTCCTATCGCATTCATAGCTTCGCCCTTGCGGCGAAACTGTTACTTTGTTATTATCACAATGATGAAATGGGATCAAAAGCAACTTTGATGTGTCCTGCGATTATCACTATGATTATTAATTTTTTGTTATTATTCAAGTTTGCTATGGAGAGGTCGAGGTTTATATAATCTCGGCTACTCGTTTTGTATAAGCTCTGCAGCGAAAAAAGTGGTCATTCAAAAAACAAAATGAACAAGTAATGCAAATAAAATTGTAATATACAATTATTATTATTATTATTATTATTATTATTATTATTATTATTATTATTATTATTATTATTATTATTATTATTATTATTATTGATATGCCTTTCTGCTTCAGAGAAACGCCTAACACAGTCATCAACTTTGGTAAATGAATGCATGAATGAATGAATGAATGAATGAATGAATCAATCAATCAATCAATCAATCAATCAATCAATCAATCAGTCAATGAGGCCATTCGAGAATGGAAGGGATAAAACAAAGGAAAAATAGCCACCTCCGCCACGTCACCACCAAGAAAGACTCTGTAACCGACGAAGCTTGTCGACAGCAGCCGATCTTGTGCCAACGCCAGGTGCTTTAGAAGCAAACAATGCAGCACAACGATAACAAAGACACACTGCGTCAAGCACCTCCCAGGCATGCCTTTCAGGCAAAGGCACAAAAAAAGAAAACAGTTGCTTAGAAAACCAGCGTTCCTGCTTCGCATGCTCCTGGGGCTCTGCACTTGAACGCCGCACTCGTTGTCTGAAGAGGCGTGCTGTCGTTCAACGTTTGCGAGTGGGCGCTTTGTTTGCTATGTTTCTGTGAGTTTGTGTGTTCTTAATATTTACTATTGTTCTGAGGACTTCGGAGCCAAGCGCTCACGTTTCATCGCACGGTCGAGAGCTGAGTGAGCGAAAAGTGGCTAGCTCCTCTGAGCGAGATGAGGCTGCCGTCAAATCAACAACCAAACAACAACAACAAAAAAGAGCTATGCTTTCGTGTTGAAATCTTCGTTCACTGGCATTGTAGGCTAACGCTCGCGTTCTTGAGCTCAAGCAAGCGGAAGCTCTTGTATGAAGGAACGAAGTTGCCACAGTTAGGTCTTAGTCAATAGCTGGCAACGGCACGCTGTAAATTGCCGCAATTACTGCTTACAATAGGTTGCATGGCAGTCAGTACGAAGTAATGTCTGAGAGCAAAATTATTTTAATGAATGTCGGAATTTTTCATCAACGATACACAGAGTATTCCTTTTGTACTGAATCTTTCAGTGCTTTACAAGTTGACACAATTCATACATGACAACTTTCTCCCGTAGACTAGTATTTTCTAATAAGTTCTTAATTATAGGACGTATTTTACTGACGGGGCTATTTCTGGCTAGTAGTCGAGTAATACCTTACATTTGGGAATTCAAAAATTCTTCATAAACGCAGCTCACAAGACTACACATGTTTTTGTGATCTCGTTTGCCGGTCTTCTATTCTTGATAACTTTGTGCAGAAAACTTACTTGGGGAATCCCCGCAGCAGTACGGGAAGTCTCGACTCGAAGGGGAGAAAAAACGCACATAGGATTCTCACCGGCGCACTTCGTAAGAAACGCTTTCGTGTTCTTATCTTGTAAGAAAATGCCCAGAAATCTTCTGCAAAATATGTTGGTTGAGTGAAAGTGCCTGCTCTAAATCCTGCCTCTTCATTTGTTAGTTTTCCTTTCTCAGAGAGATCCTTTTCGTCGGCTGCAGATTACCAGCGTACTATAAAAACCTAGCTAAGGTACCTGTTTTAAGTGCGGATCACTTTAGGGGGCCGGGCTGTCGTATGCTGTCGTCGTCGCTTGGCGTACCACTCCGTGTGTGGCATATTGAGCACGCGCTGGCGCCAAGGAGAAGTCTTCTTTCTCTTGTTCTTCGAGCGCCTTGATGATGATCACTTATCATGAACAGCAAAAAAGAACATACGCTTGGCGTTACGCAGGTAAAATCACGTATAAAAATAGAAAGAAAGAGAAGCAAGCGCGACATTGAAAGAGAAAGGAAAAAAATAGGAAGAAAAATAGAAAGTGCAGGAAAGGAAATAAATAAAGAGATAGGAAGAAATAAATAGAAATAAAGAGAGAAAAAAAAAGACTGCAAAAAACAGAAAATGAGAAAAACAAAGAAAGGAAAGAAAAAGAAAACCGCAAAGAGAAACAAAGAAGGCTGCCCAGCTCAGCACTTCCTTGAAGCTTGGCACCCCTAGCGCGAAGCTGCCTTAATTTTTTAAATGCCAATGCATTTCTTAGTCGGGCTATGTCAGGCATCCGGCATTGTCCGGCGTTGTCCGCGCACCGGCAGGTGTTATCTCTCCGCTCTCACTCCCTCTCCCATAGCAACAGCTGCGGGCGCGCGCGCTTATCCTCGCCCCTAGCAACCGGAGCATGTGGTGCGAGAGAGTGTAGGAGAGGGTAGGTGCAGTGCTTCGCCGCTCCTTCTCTCGCCGTTCGCTCTCTCTCCTCCCTGCGCCCCACTCTCCCGTCCGCTCGCGCCTCACTCTCGACCGTTCGCTGGACTGGGCGCCTCTCAAGGCGATGGCAGAAGTCGGTGTCGGCGCAAGAAATGCATTCGCATTTCCTCACGATTCCCTTCGGGGAGGTGGGGGCATTTTTTTTTCGTTAAGAACGAAATAATAGATTTTTAGGGGATTGTTTTCCTGTTAGAAAGTACCAAACGAATCCAACAAAAGCCAAAGTGTAATATGCTTTTCTTGACTTAATTGTCTTTTGGATTCATTTGGTTCTATCTTTCGTTAGGCTTTTTCTCTCTCATTTTGTCTCTATTTCTCTATGCGAAGAGATGCAGGTGGGTTCCTCCTCAACTAAGCGTAGGAGGAACTCAGGAACAGTTCGCAAAGAGCTCATTTCGAATCAAGAAGGAACAGTTTGAACGAATGAATAGGTTGATCGAGTGGCAACGGCCGAACAAACCGCGTTTGTCGGTGGTGGAAGGGCACCACCTCTTTACCAATGACCCCGGCAAAAAAAAAAAAAAAAAAAGAAGCCCCGTATCTAACCCTCCCTGCATTTTATTTCGGCGGCTCCCTTCGAAAGTGGTTCAATGATCACTGGCGAGGCGGGCGGTGCACCGAAAATAAGGCACTATGTATTCAGCCAACAGTATCCTATTGATTTTACAGTGCTCACCGTTCTTCCATGCCCTTTTTTACATTGAGTCTTTGTGTTACGAAGTGGGAGCGAGTCATTGAATCTCTTAACCTATCCACGTGAATTGGTGGTCGTAAAAATTCGACCTAAGAGCTTCGGTCGTTGTTTTTTTTCCCACGAGGAACAAGGGCATGACACCTCATGCAGAAGAAAACGAAAGCGTTTTGTCTTGGTTTTTTAGAGCTAGCTATCTGTACCTGCAATCGAAACCTACAGGGCGTCGTCGTTTACTGCCACGATTTAGACCTACTTTCCGTTTCTTGTTTAATGGCTTTATTATTGAGATAGTAATTGCATGGACACTCTCGTCGGGTTCTTGCCGTTGCCGTGATGGTCCGCATAAAGTCCAAATCGATAACATCTCCCTGCTCGTCATATGTTCTACGCCTGAATAAACGGGCGTGATCGCGAGCGCTGGCGAAAGAGCTTTCATGGCAGCCATCGGTAGACGGCTCGTATACACTTGCACGTGCTAATAATAATATATGGGATTTAACGTCCCAAAACCACGATATGATTATGAGAGACGCCGTAGTGGAGGGCTCCGGAAATTTCGACCATCTGGTGTTCTTTAACGTGCACTGACATCGCACAGTACACGGGCCTCAACCATTTCGCCTCCATCGAAATGCGACCGCCGCGGCCGGAATCGAACCCGCGACCTTCGGGTCAGTAGCCGAGCACCCTAACCGCTATACCACCGCGGCAGACCACTTGCACGTGCTGTACTCTGACCGATTGCATTGCGTTGAAATGACTGACAGCACGAAAACCGCCTCGCTTCCTCAGAATAACGAGGGCATGCAAAGAAGCTGCCTCAACCTCTCCTCCTCCTTCTCCTCCTCTCGCTTCCTGAAGCGACCGCATTCCCCCCACACCACCGTTTTGTAGAGTTACGCGAGATGGGAACCTAAAAGAGCTAGCGGCCAGCCCTACTTCGTATAACATTTCCAATTTGTTTTTGTCGCATTCATTGCTTTGCCCTTCGTGGCAAAATTATGTTTTTTGGAACTACACATCTACTGGGTCGTCGCATTTGGTAATCTCATGATGGAGTAACGAAAGAGGCAGGCCAATTGTTAGAACGATCCCAATTGAGATAATTGAAATGCACCATCAGTAATAGGAGAACCAAATATAAAAATCCTAGGTAGATTGAAGCATCAAAAACCTGAGCGTTCGTTGGTTTGTACCACCATAATAAAATTTTGCTATGGTTATATAGTGCATAAGGAGTCCACACTTGTTTATTTACCGGCAATATACAATGTCCCACAAAGAAAAAAATCGGAATCCCAGAAGCGCGAATTTGTGTTGGCGGATGAAGTTCAGTTTGCACAGATTTCATAACAACAGTCGATTGATTTTTAGGATGAAATGCCTGTTTCTTATGTATAGCTGAAAGTTCGATATTCGAGACAATTCAGTGACGTTGTAATCACTAAAGTGTGGGTGGATTCTGTGAAAGATCTGCAGATGAGTTTTTACGGAGGGCTTAAACAACTTCACTATTGCAAGAGTAGTGCTGGTGTGGGGCTGCTGCGCTGGGTTCTTAATGCATTCCTTTATGAATCAAAACAGTCATTTTCACGTATTGACAAATTGTTGAAAGTTCATCCCTTCTCTCCATCGCCAAGAAAATCGTTTCTGTGAGCTTCAAAGCCAAGGTAATTCTAAAGATGGCATTGGCTTCGTGTACAGTCAATGGTATTGTTGTTTTTTTTCTCGCCTCATTTATCAGGCAAGAACAAACGCGTATATTCTATCAGCATCTAATTAGCATTGCTGCAAGGAAAACCCATAATGAACTGACCTGTAGATTGAGTTATCCTTAATGAGCTAATGAGCTAATCTAGTGGAGCCACAATATTATGAAAAACTTAGAAAAAAAGACATACCGACGACGTAACGAGCATTCAATAGGGCGAAATTAGGTCCACCAAACTGCACTCAGATAATGGGGTTTCAAAAGAGAAAAGGTTTTCAACACTTCTAAAACAAAAAGTCAGAAAAGAAAGCCTATTGAGTAGCCGGATATCAAAGGAAAATATTTTCTTTTCACTAAGAACCTACAGCAACGAAGCAGCCGAGGTAGTAAAAAAACTCATCCTTTCCATAGCAAACCAGTTAGAAAAGAACAGAACAGGAAAGAAAATGATACCGCGCTGGGAACGTATTGGGGAGCTGCTTTGTCTTGAGTTTGAGTGAAACACTGGAAAAAAGCCGGCGGATCCCACGCACTGTGGGAATCGATGTAATGCGAAGCAGCCAGGAAGAAAAAAATCATTCTTTACATAATTTGCATGTCATGTTTTATATGTTAGGACCTGTCATTTATGCTCGTCATACAGTCACGTCGCGCAATACCAATTTTGGTGGCGCGACGTGACTGCTGGCGAACTGGACGCAAGCTGGCGAACTGGACGCAAGCGTGTCATGAGCGTGGCATGTAAATGGCGTTGTAGATGACATGCATGCCAAGATTTTCATGTTACCACCTCACTTATGTTCGTTTTACAGCCATGTCACTCAATACCAAATTTGGTGTATATCAAGCTAACGAAACGGCCGCGAGCACGACATGAGCGTGGCATGCAAGTCATGTCGCACATGACAAGTCATGATTTCCATATTACCACTTGTCATTTATGTTCGTCATACAGTCACGTCACTCAATACCAAGTTTGGTGTATATCAAGCTAACGAAACGGCCGCGAGCCCGCCATGAGCGTGGCATGCAAGTCATGTCGCACATGACAAGTCATGATTTCCATATTACCACCTGTCATTTATGTTCGTCATACAGTCATGATATGCCATACCAAATTTGGTGTAAATCCCATTAACGATACGGCCAGGAGAGCACAAAGTCGTAGGCGGCTAGATAGATAGATAGCTACATAGATAGATACGCTCAAAGTCGCCGAAGTTCGCTAAGAAATGCTTCGCATTTAAGAGACACACAGGTGACGCGGTGTGTGGTACGGGTCCCAACATTCTTCGGAATACAACAATCCCGACCGCGTAAGGGGGGGGGGGTGAGTGCACACTTCAATAAAACCTGCTCTCTTGAGCAGGTAGCGCAAAATATACGAAGACACAAGCGAGAAACAAAGAGACGAGACGAGCACTACCCGCTCAAGAATGTTTTCTCCCTAACTCCCCTGAATTTCTGTTCTCGTAAAAACCTGCTCATCGGTTTATTATCGCGAAAACAATTGTATGCACACTCTCAGTCGTTGCCGTCACCGTCATATCCCGTGTATATACATATATATATATATATATATATATATATATATATATATATATATATATATATATATATATATATATATATATATATATATATATATATATATTGTAAAATGTGTATACATATACTATATGTACATGCATGTAAACGCCAGGACTTAATGATGCAGAAGAAAAAATTTTCCGAGGCGCGCGACCCAGTATTCGATCCTGCCACTCCTCGCTACGCAGCGCGCTGAGTTACACGATTCCGCCAGGGAGTATGCATCGTACTGCGAACTAAAGGCGAGCTATTTATATGCACCAGTGGCACGCAGAGCTCGGAGGTGCTTCAGTGAGTTGATTATCACCCACGAGAGGGCGCGGTGGGCGCGCTTTAAAGGCCATCACCCCGCTAGTAGCTGCGTTAGTTGCTGCGCTAGTAGCTGCTCCTGTGTTCGGAGGAGCAGCGTTTGAGAGTTGGATCAAACGCAGGTGGCGTTGGGACAAATGCACGGGGCGAAATTAAAGTCCCGCGAGGCGTGGGCCATGCTGCGTCGTTGCCCGCGCTTCGTTTGTGTCATCCCACTGGGGACATACGCTAGTTTTCGATTTTTAGGTCTTCGGACAACGCGAGCGCGAGATTCTCAAAGTGGCTTGCGTTCTGCGCATGAGCCCTGGCGACTCGCCAATTTCTTGGGCCTCCCAGCTCTTTGGGTCCCCAATTACAAAAATCTCCAGTGTTTCTCTGGAGTTGTTATGTGTGCCTCTGACTTCTGCTTTAAATACAGGATGTAGTCACCCGTGCTGGCGCACTTAGCTTTTGAGGGGGGGAGGTATGACGTCTTGTGCTTTCACCGCTAAGTTTGTGTTGATGCTACAGACCGCACGAAGGTCACTTTAGTCGCTACAGCAGCCACGTTTGCTAAAGGAGTGAGCTGCTAGATTGAAGAGCCGAAAAGGGGGGCTAGTTAAAGTAACAACTCTGACAGCTGTTAGTTCGCGCTCCTCCTGTGTATACCTGTGCACTCTTTTCATGCGCCCTGCTTTGTGTTTGAGCAGCTCGCTTCAATTGTCGAGCTGTGACAGTTAAGTTGAATCGTCTTTGTAAGCTTCCAGGATTCTGCTCTGTAGGTAAGTACCAGTAACATGCAGCTGTTATATACCTTCCTCTTGAGGGACAGTGGTAAACTACCATTCATGATTTGAGAATGCTTGCCGAAAGTGGCTCCCCCCCTCCCCCCCCATCGTTATTCTTCGGTTCGCGCTCGTCCTGTGTTTCTTCTTTCCATGCGTCCTTTGTGCTTGAGCATCGTGGAGCAAGTTTCGAACAGCCTACCGTTCTTCATGGGATATTGGAATTTGTTGCTCTCGCATTCATCGCTTCGCCCTCGCGGGGAAACTGTCACTTTTTTCGTTACCCGTTGAAAAATCTACCGATATCGAATGGTTTCGGGAGGAGAAACTGAAAACCTTACGTAGCGAGGTACACGCCATTAAATTTTATGCCGTTCCCTATTTCCTATTCTTCATTGGTCGTCGAATGTTCTGCATATCGTGCTTCGAGACGGCTGCAACCATAATTTAGTAGTTCACACAAGAACATGGGCTACGTCTTAAAGGCAAAAATTGTCATTTTATGCGAAGCGAGTCACGCGACACGCGAAGAGATCAGAATGCCTAACAATATGAGAATCATAAAAAACAGCTAGGGCCCTGGCTACCTTGGTTGTATTCTAATTAAGAAGACGGTTCAGCCATGTACCTGCGATTATGTTCTGTTTTGTTTTGTGGTTCACAATTAAACTTTTTTTGTTATTTCTTTCTCTAGTTCATAAAAGATGAGTATCAAGCAATGGGGAATCAGTGGAATTGAGCAAAAAAGAAAAAAAAAAGCACTCTCGACGAATTCTGACCCTCGTTGATTTTTCCCGGAACTTGGATGTAATTTGGCCTGTTCTCCTTGGTGAACTTCCTTTCATTAAAAAGAATATGCTTTTTCGAGGGTCATTATGTGATTTTGGACAATGAAGCGGTCCTTCTCTATAATAAGCGATCCTTTTTCCGTATTTTTGAGGCTCCGGGAAAAAAATAATTAAATTACCTCGAAACTTCTTGTTCTTGAGCGTAAATATGTTTTATGTAATGTAGTGTAGAAATATAATGTAGAAATATAATGTAGAAATATAATGTAGAAATATATGAGCGCACAAGGTAAAAGGACGGAAGAGAACTAGACAGGACAGACGCTCAATGTCTCGTGTAGGCCCCGCAGAAAAAGATTGGCACAAGTCACCCCATCGGACCATGGTCTCTTGCGCTAGTGTTTTTCTGCGATGAACATACATGTTATTTTGTACGGGTGGTTAATCTTTATCATCTCGTTTATGTATGTTTCGTTCAATTATGAGGACATGCCGCCGCTGTCGAATAGACCCACAGGGATTACACTACGACGAAGGCTCGTCGCTAATACCAAGTTATCGATTTAGTAATTGATCCTCAAGTTGTGCAAGAAATACAAACACGGACACAAGAGAAAAAAAGAGCAAAAGGTTAAATGAAAGGCAGGGAGGTTAACCAGAAGAAAAATGTCCGTATTTACCAGGCTACACTGGGCAAATGGTAAGAGGAGACACAGAAGTAATAAAGGAAAAAAACGAAGGCCCGTTTTGAAATATATCAAGCAAGAACGCACTAACCCACTGAATAGTAGGCATGGGCACGCTGAACAAGGACACGTCACACTCTCCCTAATTCACCTGCCTAGACACTCGAAAGTGAAAGTCACCTACTTTTGTAGCGTAAGCTACAATGACCGAGGTTGAGCAGTTTCGCGGGGCTTATCGAGAGCCGTGCTGCGCATGCCCGAGGAGCAGTGACGTCACACGACGCACAGCTGGTGCGCCGAAGGCCTGGAAGCTCCTGGAGTGACGTGGCTCTAGTGGACTGGCGCTTGACTAGCGTGAACTCGCTCGCTACTCCGTCCGTCCGTCGGTCCATCCATCCGACCTTCCGTACGGGCGTCCGTCTTTCTGTCCGTCCATCCATCCGTTCGTCCGTCAGTAGCTCACGCTATGTATATCCTGGCATTGCCGAGCTAAGCCACTGCTATTTTTTTCTTTTCCTTCGATTGTATTGATCCTCCCCCCACCCACTTCTCTGAAAGCTTTCTCCACCCAACGTGATTTCGCATGGCCTCCGGGATCAGAAGCATTGGAAGCCTTCTGCACATCTCGTGGTTTTGCGGCGACTCCGGGATTGGCGGACTTTTCACCAAGCAACAGTCTCACGTGGTGACGGCATCATTTGAGGTCACGTGATGTGACGTACCAGTGAAGCTATAATGACGTCATAAATTTTGGTGACCTGTGACGTCATTGTGAAGTTATCACATTTTTACCTCACTCGTGTTCACACCGACGGTTACTTATCGCGTTTTTGGCGTTTTCTTTTTTAAAGGACAAGATTCCGAAACCGAAATTAGGTTGAATTTCACGGAAGCGATAAGCGCGCCTAAGTATCTTTAGCTTCTAAAACAACTGTGATCAAAATTGGTCAATTCCGCTTGTAACGTCAACTTAACAAGACAGTTTCGTATAAAAAATGAGCCAAATCCGGCATCTGTCTGACTCAAATTGAGCCATATTCATTAAGCCACTGTTGCGTGAACAATCTTCAGCAAAACAACCAACATGACCGCATGCGGTATGTTTCATCTGAGTCCTAGTTTCTTTGCTATCGTACTTTTGTTCCATAATTATTTTTTTATGCGGAAGGGGGGGGGTGCGTTGGTAGTTGATATTTATTTAGCACTTGGTTTACTTGATTTTTGTTATGTACTTGATGTGCTTGATTGATGTACTTGATTTTTTATGATATTTTAGTGCAAAACTTGATCACGAAAAGTAAGAAGCCGGCTTTCGTACTTTGTGCCTCTTAGCGCTTTTTTTTTCGAGTTTTACGCTGCAGTACCACGCCCTTCTTTTGCTCTAACAAGGTGTATATTAAATGGCACACAACTTATATGAAGATATTGGGCACCGATGTATTCGTTGAAGATGAAGTAGTCCGAAACGGCGCGGCATAAAAGGAGCTAAGAAGAGAAATATAGCTGAGGCATATCTTGAAGGACCGCAATAAATGACAAGAACAAGAAAATGGTGCCGACAGTCCAAAATATTGTTTTTTTCTTGAAGACTTCTCGCTGTACAAGTTTAGTCATCACCCTTACGCCCGTGCAGCACAGGATGACACCGACGGAAGCACAAGGATGGTGTTATATTTCTCGCAAGATATTGCTATATCATTCCTTCACTGCGGTTTAGACTTCTTTTACGAGCGAATCTAAACCCAAATGAATTGTGCCAGTCTATAAAAGCCCAATCTAAATTTGACTCCGGAATACCTATGATAGTAGACTATATAGATTTGAACCGCAATGAACATTTGAGGTATATTGGTGACATTAACACAATGGCAAAAAAGATTGTTGGGGCCGGCCCGATCATATTGTCAGTATAGTGAAAAACAACCTTATTCTCAGTTTCAATTAAAGTGGACTTGGCTCTCTTACAAAACAAACACCCCCTTTGATGGGACATCTCAGGATTTCGCCTTAAAAGAGGGGAGCCGGACAAAGAAAACTCCATCAATTGAGCGGTCGCACGTTGCTCGCGCTGCTCAAATAAAATGCTACAGGTCTATTATCGTCATGTCCCTTACACGTGTTAGCAGAAACGCACCCGTATTAAGGCATCCACCAGCTAGCGTGTCGTTTACACGGCTGCCTGTCGCAGCAGGTTATTACGCTGGGAAGCACGCACGTTGAACATCTTGAATGGAACTCAGACGCGGCCCTCATCAAAAGCGCTTTTACGATCAAGCACTTACAACAACAACAACAACGACAACAAAGCTCCTTACGGCTGCCATCACCACGTCACGCTACAAGGGCCAAGCTTCAGCGCAGTGCCAGTGAGCCGTATCTCCCAACACACATGCCCACCTATATAGAAACAACTGCTTCCCCACCACGTACGTGCTTCGAAAACAAAAGGATGCACAAACAAAGGAAACAGTACATGCCGTTCAGAGGACGCGTAGCCAACGCTTTTACGACAGCAAAACACGGCTTGCGCAAGACGGGACGTAAACGTCTTCGCGACGCAAGCTTTCAAAAGAACGATGCTGGAAACATCGCTGTCGGCTCGTACTCGCTCAGAGCATTTTTTGACACGCGGGATGTTTTTCGGCAACACTGTTTCAAACGCGCCTTTCTGATGTGGTCACACGGGACCAGCGAAGAAAAAATCAACGTGGATGTACTTTCCCTCATGCTTCCATAAAGAAAAGGACGCCAAGTGTGTCCGTACTCGTGGTTTATACCAAGAGTCGAGCTTTTGTTCTTTTTTTTTTCCTGGATAAACGAAAACGTGGCGCTCCTGTATTTCGGATGTCTGGACGATCACAAAACTGAGTTTACATGATTTTGATTCATCGCAAGCCAAACGAGTACGGGTGAACATATTAAAATCAAGTTTGCCAAAAACCACGTCACAGGGCGCATCAAGTAGCGCTGTTCTCTGGACACTGCCGCTCAATGCGTCGGGGTGTTCAAGGCCGTGTTGTGTTACAGTGATAACGACACCTTGACCCATAATGCGAACCGATAGACAAAGAAGTCAAGGAAGGTATACGCGAGATTATTGATTGGCTTTTAATGCACTGTAGGGATTAGGATATAAATTTGAGGGAATTAAAGTAGACGAAAAGACAGCTTTCCGCTGGCAGGGACCGAACCCGAAACCTTCGGGTAACGCGTCCGATGCTCTACGAATTGAGTTATGGCGATGATAGCCATTCCGACCACTTTACCGGGTCTTTCTGTGCATGTGAACCTGGGAGTGTTTGTCAGCAGCGCTCGTAGCCCTGACGGCTCATGTGGGAGCACCCTTTCTTCTTTTTTTTTTTTTTGACAGCTGTCGTCACGTATATTTTTACGAGCTGGCAGCCTGACCAATATGCCCTCGCATACTACCTGAAGGCAAAACGTCGGCCGAAACAAGAGTATCACTACGAACCAGTAGTCAATAGTACGTATTGAGGTTACTTGTACACCTGTTTGTCAATTGTAGACGTGAACGTTCAAAATTCATTACTCCTCATTCTTCATCTTGAAAGGGTGAGTCACCTTAAGTGTTTCACCGGTTCCTTAAACATCTTGTCCGAAGCCTCTCGTTGTGTCGTATACATTGCATCAGAGGTCAGCGCTTGAATATAGTTGAGGCAGACAGTGGCTCTCAATACAGTACTATGTTCAAAGCAATTTTAATGCGATTCGCTTTCTTAAAACAAAATAAAACGAAAAACTCGTGACGTAATGAAGAAATTACGTTCAGTAAATGCCCAAGAAACACACCCAGGTCAACGGAAAATATGAAAACATGGCACTTGCTCCTTTTTGGGAAAGAGCTATTTTAATTTATCGCTTTAAGACTTCTCTCCAAAATAACCGCGAATCAGATGGCTTAAGCCAGTCAGTAAATTACGAAAATTTCAAAATGGTAACCGTTTACTGTAGAGAGATACAACTATTTGTGGAGTCAACTTCAGTTACCTGCACTCAATAGAGCTGACATGTAGTCAGTCATGTTGGCTGCACTTTGAGGAAACATAAAAGCAAGGAATTAAGTATATTTATTTCACCTTCTGTAAACTTCCAATAGGGTTAGTCAAAAAAGACCTCAAAGGAAAGTGGTTGATCTACTTCATTATGTTCGCCTCTGATCTCTCGTGAGAACAATATTTCTGAAATGTTCTTTCTTTTCGTGGTTAGGACGCAGAGTTTTATTTTTATGCAACTTCATATATCCTATCATTATTTACTAAATATTTTTGTTCGAAAAAAAAAGCACTTGGTGCAGACCTGACATTTCAACTTTCTTTCTAAATGCAGTAATGCTCCATCCCATATTCTGAGACTGTACGCGCAAATCAATGACTTTTGAATGAATGAAGATAGAAAAAAGACTTTTACGTGGTCTTGTAGAGACGCTGTTGAGGTAAGTATACTGCTTAACTGGCACACAGTCCAGCCTATACTGTGCTGCACATAACTTCCAACGCGCTCCATCAGCAGTTGCCTTTTTTTATATGCAAAGTTGCCCAAATCACCTGCTCCACAGTGAAAGAAAAGTTGAAAATAAGTGCTGTGGGTGAAGCTTGCCTTGCAAATCTGCTCTTTCGGTCTCACTCTTTGTGCTGAAAAACGTACATGGGATTGCATTTTTCAACATATTACGGAAACAGGGGACCAGAATTTTGCATTGCGTTTTACAGCGCGTGGGAGCAACCAACCATTATTTTCAAATTTTCGGTTCCTTTTTAACAATTCAGGTGAAACCATTGGCATCCTAGGTATTGTCAGCTGCATTATCATTGCTTGTTTTTTTAGCGTGCTTGTTTAGGTTTACAGTTTGGAACAATCATAAAAGGAACAAACAGCAGCGAGAGATAGGAAGCATAATATAGAGAAAAAAGAAAGTAGACCCCTATATTAAATTATATGCAGGGGTCTTACGTCTCAAAATCATGTTATGACTGGGGAGATTGTGAGTACCAAAGATTAATTTTGATCAACCTCTGGT
This sequence comes from Rhipicephalus appendiculatus, assembly GCA_030522465.1. Classification (NCBI taxonomy): domain Eukaryota; kingdom Metazoa; phylum Arthropoda; class Arachnida; order Ixodida; family Ixodidae; genus Rhipicephalus; species Rhipicephalus appendiculatus. The sequence continues at coordinate 51,975 of JALIZH010018931.1, forward strand.
TGCTAAACCTGCATCTAAACCAATGTTGTCACGTTTCTTCGCAAATCCCCCCGTCAAAATGGGGGCGCCGGCGCATGTAACTTTTGAAACTCTTGTAACTAACATGCCATTGAGTGGACGGATGCAAAACTTTTCTGAAAGTCCTGAGGTGCGTGACTCAGCACGCAGCAGGCCGATATCTTACTTCCGATAGCAAGTTCGATAACAGGTGCGCGAGTGTAGCGTTAAATGAAATTATGCAGATACGATCCTAGGACCGCCTCGTTTGCCTAGGTTGTTGAGATACAAACCGAAACCCTTTAGACGCCTTTACTTAAGACGTAAGTCTTCGGAATGGCCGAGTGCCCATTGGCAAAGTAAGCCTTTCGCATTTCCTGATTCTTCTCAGACCGACCTCTTTGCCTTGCTGTAAATAAGCCCCCCCCCCCTCTCTCTCTCTCTCTCTCGGATTCTTCTATTCAAACCTGCAAATGTAGTCAAATATAGCGTTCTTGCCGCTACCTCAAGAAAAACTACTCGCGCCGTTTTGATCTTGTTTGCTTATTCACACGGCCGACTCCCTTTGTACTGCATTGGAGAGTATAGAGGAGGGCTTTAAAGGACGCCTCGCTGAGAGCTGTAGTCAGAGTTCTAATCCCACGCTTAATCCGGCTGGCTTTAAAAAAAAAGGAAAGTGCGGAGGGGTGGAATGCCAGTAGTCTTATTTAGGACTTTAAGCCTTTTGCTGAGCCTACCTCTGCCGCTATTTGGAACCGCGCGAGGAGTCTGCTAATGCGCGAGCAGCTGGAACACAAAGCCACGCATCGACAAGCGACTTACGCTAACCCACGAGCGAGAATACTAAATCGAACGGCAGCATTTGCGCAGAAGCCCAGAGCACGAGTAAATCAAGACCAACAATGAACGAATGAGGTATAGATGGAAAGAAAGAGGTAGAAAGAAAGAAAAAGAGAAAAATGGAGAGAAAGATGGCCATGAAATAAAGAAAAAGATAGAAAGAAAGAAAAAGAGAGAAATGGAGAGAAAGATGGCCATGAAATAAAGAAAAAGATAGAAAGATAGATAAACAACTAGACAGGAGAGAGAAAGAGATAGAAAGAAGAGATAGCAAGCATAGCCAAGTATAGTATAGCAGAGCAAGGGGTGGGAAAGGAAAGTAAGGATGAGAAGCAGGTGGGATGGCAAAGCATAGCACAGTCGTGTATAGTATAGCATAGTGTGGGAAAGAGGTGTGAGTGTGAGGAACAGGGCAATGCCACCAGCTCTGCTGCTTCCTCAATCATTGCACCTCTACTGTGTAGCTGCCCAATATTTTTTTTCTCTTTAGTGTCCCTTTAAAGGGGGAGTACCCGGGGTTAGCTCGAGGTGGCGAAACAGATAAACACAACACTTTTCCGTGAGTAAAGTGGCGCCACCGCGCGGCTGGAGGTTTCGGCACCAAAGGGGAGTGCGATGTACGGCCACTCTTGCAGCTTGCCGCAATAGAACCAGCAGCTATGCCTTCGTCGTCTCGTCCTATTTGCATAACACATTTGGCCGCCCGGTATTTACATAAACGCGCAGCAGGACAAACACGCGGACGAGCGCCGTCCCCGAAAGACAGAGGCGGTAAGAGGGACGATGCTTCACGCTATTGCACCGTTCATTGTGCCGGCTTGTCTCTTTTATTTATTGTTGCATCTGCGGAACTGGAGCACTTATTTCATTAGTACGGTGCAGCAAGGCCAGGAGGTAGACCGATGGCTTTAGCGGCTTTTTACGAGAGTGTACATTGTTAGCACATTGAAAGTGCGTATATTATTATCACTCATTGATTTCGTTGCTACCGTCATCATGATTTTCACCGTTATATTCGTTGGATTTCACCATTGCATAATACAGGAAGGTGAAACCGCGTTCGAGCAATAGTTCTTGTTAAGCATCTCATCATCATCGTCGTCGTCGTCATCATCATCATCATCATTAGCGTCATCATCGTCTTCATTATTGTCGTCGATATTCTAGTCTATCAAATGCTTTTATCCTATGCCTGAATCTTTTTTTTTTTTTGAAATCTTCGAGTGCCTTCCATTTTTAGTTGTATTATACACCGTTCTTTTAGACAGCATTGGTGTATTTTGAGTTGAAACAATAGGTATACGCGTAAAAAGTCTGCACATTGTGTGCAGGGGGGCAAGTCATCTATTGACTGTTTAGAGACGAACTTAAAAGAGATAGGCAAAAACGTTGAAACAAGAGCATGAAATAACATCGTGAAAACAGAGCGAACACGTGGACGAACGTCACGGGCGCTTGGCCCTTTAGTCTTCCTTCATGCATGTGTACTTTAATAATAATAATATCTGGGGTTTAACATCCCAAAACGGCGATGTGGTTATGAAAGACCTCCGTAGTGAAGGGCTCCGGGAATTTTGAACATCTGGTGTTCTTTAAAGGGGTACTGACACAAAATTTCGCGGCCGAGATAGCCTGCTGGATCGATTCCCGTGTACATGCGTGTACCATCTGCAAAATATCGACAGCGAATAAAGCTTGGAAGGTATTTTGGATGAATTTTAAAATTCGCGTGCGCGATCCAGCATTATAGGCCGCACCTGGCGGCATTGACACCCTCGGAGGTGACCCGAGGTGACCCGCCTACTTCCCCTACGTAACCGCTGCAGCCGGTACAACAAGTTATGATGACGTCGTAGCCGCCATTTCTGTTTTGACACGCTCGCCGCTGCGCTGTTGGTGACTGTTCGGCGGCTGCTCGCGAGTGTGTGGCCGCGGCGCATGCGTTGAAAGTTTTGTGTTTGGCGACACTACAGCTTTCCCGTTTCCTGCTCCCAAAGGACTTCTTGATTTCCCTGTGCTGCCTGGGCTGCAGTGACAGGCCACAATGCCGAAATCCTTTCTGCGCTGTTTCCTTCTGCACGTCGAAGTCGGGATCAGGCGTATCGCTGCATACGTTTCCCCGCGACGAACCTCGGCGGCAGAAGTGGATCGCGTTCGTGCGCGCTTGTGGACGTCAGGAGTATCAGGACTGGTCCCCCGTGCAGAACAGTCTTGTTTGCGGGCTCCACTTCGAGGCGCAGTGCTTTACCACAAAGGCGCCGGACTTGGCGTACATGGGTCTTCCGACTCGACCCTGTGCATCGCTCACGTCTGGTGCTGTGGTGTTACCTAGCTTTTTTCGGCACCAACAACTTGAAGGGCATCACAATGTTATCCAGTGATTCAATCAGGATAATGAACGTCGAAAAAGCGAACATACTCTGGCTTAATGAATTGCCCTGCAGAACATTTGTGCACGAATGTGTCGGGTCTCACCATTGTACATTGCCGACGCGAGGTTCATCGTGGTCGTCGTCGCTGGTATCGCTGCCGCTTCCCGACGAATCGCTCCTCGCCAGCGGGTCAAACCTGAAGTGATTCGCCACTTCGAAAATTCCTTCCATCCCCGCCGCAAGAAAGTCGTCGCCATCAGACGACGATGAGCCCGACGACGACAGCGAGGACGATAACGGCGACGACATCACGCAGCACATGTGACAAGCGAATGCAAGCAGACGATGCAGACCGCGCGGAAGTGCGTCACTGTTCTGTGTGCTCACGTGACCGAGCGTTGCACTCGCTAGGTGGTGATAGTTGCACCCGGCGACTTGTCGTTTTTGGAGCTCTGTCAAACCGAAACTGAGGCCATGTCGGTAATGAGGAGCTTGTAATTAATTATCTGTCGCGCGCTGCAGCAAAACGAAGTGCCGTGTTATGACTAACAGGCCCCCCAGCAACACATTGCAGCAAAAAAACGCGGGGCGGAAAATTTTTGTGTCAGGACTCCTTTAACATGCATTGGCAAGGCACAGCCCACGGTCCTCTAGCATTTCGCCTCCATCGAAATGCGACCGGGATTGAACCCGCGACCTTCCGTTCAGCAGTCGAGCATCCTATCCGCTACACCACCGCGGCGGACTGTATCTGTAGTTTGAGCTGCTCTTAAAGATGAAGCTTAGTCTACTTTCCCGGTTGTCTGTTCGATTACCTAACATGCAAAGGCGAGAGCATTGGAGATGTGCTAGGATGATCCCTGCTCGCTAAGTTGCCCTCGCGAGGAGGGGTGCTTTTATTAAAGCGGAAGACTTAGATTCCTCGTCAAACGCGAAAATTGACCGTCGGCGTCCCGCGTCGGCAGCGTCCTGAGGCGTTGGGGACAGCACAGTAGTGTTGCGAAAAATCACGTCATAACGCAATCTCATGACGTCACGACGTCGCAGATCGCCGAAACTTACGACCTCACAGTGACGTCATCATGACGTCACTGCGACGTAACATGAGGTAACGTCACGTGATAACGTCCTATCATGACATCGTCGCTTGGTGAAAGGTGGACCGATCACGGAGGCTGTGTAAAACCAGGCGAAGTGCAGAAAGCTTTTCAACGTATCTGTACGTAGCCCCTACCTTGTTCATTGGGACTCCGATGTATGTTAGTTAGTGGTTCTTTTAATTACTTACTATTGATTGAGAAATCAACATTGACATTTTTTGTTCATTGCAAATGTTACAACTGCTGTTTTTTTTTTCTATTCCCTGCTGCGCTAGGATTTCCTATCCTTTTTTTATCGGACCTACAACTAGCCTTTGGCTACAGTTCCGTCAAGTGTTTGTTATCAGTATGTACAATACGAAAAAAAAATTTTGAAATTTGAATTTGAATTTGAAAAGCTTTCGGAGGGTAGTGGGGCAGGATCAGTACATCGACTCAGAGAAAAAAAGAAGGCTTTCGCCTTCCACTCGTCTTAGGGGAATGCACAAGGGACCCTGTCAGTTTTGCTAAAGTTGATTGATTGACTGGTTGATTGATTGAAGCGTAGACAATGTGCAGCTGTGCCAAACATTAGTTGCACATTATCGATCCTTACGCTCCACATTACCCTTGCTGCATTGCGAAGTTTACATTGGCTGTCTCATATCAGACTCTGCACGGACTCAAATCAACGATGTGCGTAATGTGCGTGAATCGATTCTCCTGCTTTCATCTCTCCCCTATGGAACCTTATACTCTGGCTTGCCCTCCACTTTATATCCATTCGTGTTGCATTGTTTATATTCTCTCTTCCTCGAAACCTTCTAACTTTAAGTGATACACTCTAGGGCAACATTCGGATTGCACCGTCAGCATCCTCAGGAAGGCGTCACGGGCCGCCAATGTGGCCGCTTCGGTCGAAGCACAGCTCAGATAGAAAAACTTACCGGGTAAAGCAACTACCCAAAGAAAGCGACGACGCCGATGCTATAACGAGCCCTTCAAATTGCCTGTCAATTTTGAGGCGGCGAGTACACGCTTGAAGTGCGATCAATTTTCCGAGTCACCGAACAACACTGGGGCCATGAAAGACCCACTCTGCCTCCCCAATCCACCCTCTTTTTATTCGTTCGGTCAGGAGGGAAAGCTTGGCGCTGAGAAAGAAGTAAACAAAGTGTTTGTTTTGAAGTTGAGCCTCTCCGAAAAAAAAATATAAAAAGCGCGGCGCAACCACGGTACGGCAACCAAAATGTGCTCCCATCAGCGCAGACGCTGGGTGTAACACTCATCCTTTCACCCTCTCCCTATTTCTCCCTCCATCTCTCTTTCTCTCTCTCTCACGCAAACACACACACGTCGCTGCTCCCATCTCAGCGTGGAGGTTGTGCCGCAAAGTTGGCTAGATCCAGCGGTGGGGGCTCCATCTATTTTCCTCTTCGTGCGAGGCGTCACCGAGGTCTTTTTTTTACTGCCCTCTGTGTAGGTGTCACCTTTCTGGCTATGGCGAGACTGAAAAGTGCCCCACTTGCTACTTTGGCGGGCTGTTGAACCGCTTGAACGTCGCCTGAGTGACACTTGACAACGAAAGAAAGATGAAAGAGGGGAAAGACGGAGAGGTAAATGAGGTATTGCTAGTTCACTACGTTTACTTCCAGAAGAAAAATATAGACTAGAAACAGTGACAGGAAAGTAATCTTAGTTTTTAAACATGGTCAGGTACCTACATAAAGATTGAAGGTCGTCAATCACAATTTCGCTTCTTAAAGGTGCCGTAATTTATAAACTTCACTTTCTTCTCACGAGTGCAAGAATTTCTTTTTTTATTTTTGGCGCCTGTTTTGTATGATACTTTTTGTGTACTTTTTGAATTGTTTCTTCTTAGTCTGTTGTTATGATAATTAATATTCATATACATTTGTTTTCGTTTATTCGTTAGGACTACTTACTCGATGCTGTTCTGTTGTCGTTTTTATGTAGCCTACTTATCACAATGTAGTTTTCTAACAGGAGGTCCCCTTTCAGCCATGTGCTATTGGTCAACCTTATGTATATGTACCCCCCACATGTATATTTCAGTTTTCAATAAATAATCAATGAATTATCTTATTGAAATTTGCAATTGATTGAATTGTTAAATTATCTGAATGAGTCATGCACTAAATCTTAGTGTGCTTGCACTCTTTTTTTTTTTTTGATAGATAGGTCTTCAACTTAACCGATCCAAAACTTACATTGCTTCACTTCAGTAAACTTGCTTTTCTACGCCATCTGGCGTTACCTTTACTGTTCTTGGTATTGAAGGAAAACTCGATGGCGAGACGTGTTTGTGAACGGCTTGACTTGGAGCTTCTTCCAAATTTGCGTTCGCCTCTTGAGAGCATCCTTGGGAACACGGAAAAATCTCGATGCAGCACGAATGGAGCGGGTGTCAGTGCTTTTTCACGTCGTTTCCCTCCCAGGAAGCTTTATATGATATTCTCTTGTGCGTCGGAACCTTCCTAAACAATAAAATATAATATATATTGAGTGTAAGTAAATGGTTCACTTAATGAGACACTCTCTAAGGCAATTCAATGCATTTTTCGTCGCGTTTTGCCCCCCCCCTCACATGCCCAAATTCAAAAAAAATTTCCGCTTTGGCCCCGCGCACCAAGTGACCAGAAATTTTGGTGGTATGTAGCTAGTAGTATATAGTAACAATATAAATACTTACGTTGTTGTACTGATGCCAGAGTAGCTTCATGCACGGATCCAAAAATTTGGCCGAGAAGAATTTCGCCCCTTTTTGACGGGTCACGAACACACTGACACCAGCCGCGTAATTTTTCCCAAGCGAACGCTTTTACACATAAAAAGGTGGACAACTACCAGCACCTCTAGCTGAAATATAGAAACAAAGAAAAGTGCTTTCTGTATTAGCTATAGAGGTCGGCAAAGCCAAAATGTCGCGTTTTGCCCCGTGTCTCATTTTGCCCCGCCTTACCCTAAATAGAATTTTCCGTAATTTTTTTTTACTCACTGTATGTAACAGCACTGCTCAATGGTCTTCAGTTAAGTTGTAATCAATTTTTATGCACATGTGCTATCAACTGCCGTTAACGGCTGCTTAAACTAATTAGATAAATATTAATTAATTAAATTTAATTGGTAAAAATAATTGAATTTCGCCAGTGTTATCTCACTGTTTCTCCGAAATAAATTTTTGTTTTCCCGTATGCTCAAGAGCAAAATAAAGAAGTTTGAAATAAATTGACCAGGAATGGCCTTCTTGGGTCTGATGAGGATAAAATAACAAATAGAACTAAAAAAAGAAATCCAGCCAGCTTCACTTCGCGAACACAGTCGAAAGAGCGAAGCTCATGCCCGTCCTTCATCAGGCTATATCGTACTTCTATATTTTTCAAGTCTTCCGTTCGTTGGCGCTTAGCTTCGGCCTCTCTTGCGCGAACATCGCGGTTGGCTCGGCAATAACATGTCCGTTCTCGCGTCACCTCTCGCCGACGCTCACGTCGGGCGCCTTCTTCACCAAAAGAATGAGAAATGTTCGCCATCTTGAAAGCGCCAACTCCTGAACACTGACACTGATACGCTATCTCGCACTCCACTGCGCGTTGCCGTCAACCCCATCTTGGCGCATTTCTCGATGGTTCACCCCTCGTCATCCTCTGCCCACGCCCTCGACTCTCGCCGCGCACGCCGCCCTCTCTTTCTACCGAGGCTCACTCTCGCCACAGTGCGAGGCCACTGATCAGCGTTACCACAACGCCGGACATGAAAACATCAGCTAATAACAGCTTCATTGTTAAAACAGCCTAACTTGCACTGGAGGCGCAATGCAAAAGAGACAGTGGAGCTGATGTCCTCATCAGTCAGTACCTATGTGGTGCTGACTGATGCTGTTTTGCCAAGTTTCGCATACTTTGTTGTTGTTTTTTTTCTTCCACTATTTCATTCTGCTTCTCTCTGTTTCTCCTATTTTTTTCCTCTATTTATTAGTATTCATTTTCTTGTTTCCATCTGTTGCGTTTTCTTTGTTACCTTTTCTTACTGTCTTCCTCTTTCTTCCCTTTCTCTCTCTCTCTCTCCTTCACGTGTGAATTATGATGCACTGTCTGCAAATGTCTAAATTTCGCACAACATAGTTCTAAGGCACTCTATATTACATTTCAAGAAAGAAAATTAACTAATAGGGTGTTTGCGAGTTTTGCTAATTAATCTTAGATAGCGAATATGTCAACATTTAATTATTCCGTAGCTAGTCATGTTGAATTTTTACACAAAGGAAGTAAATCTGAGGCTCAAAATGCACTGGCAATTTGTTTTTTTTTTTGACAGTGCTCATTTCGAGCAAAAAAAGATAATACTTCTGACATTGGTCCTGAACGCGGCACGCCGAATGACCCGTCAAACATCTAAGTGCCTTCACCAAAATGATTGGTCAGTCATACACAGCACATTGCGGTTAAGTCAAGACGCGTTGACAATGCAGGAGGTTCAATTTATCTTATGCGCAATGTATCTTGTCCTTTCTTTCCCACTAGTCCGAGGAACTGGCAAAAACAAGTTGCGTCCACATACGTGCGTCTAAGCGGGATATTTCTCGACTTGACTTGTCTCTTTCCCTTCTCTTTCTGAACTTCTTTCTCCTTACTTCTCTTCTTCTCACTCTTTCTATGCAATGCTTTACTCTCTCTCCCCTCCTTTCCCTCCTCCTTGAGGATTCACTAAATTGTTCTATTTTCCCAGTTTTATTATGGGGGCTTTGAATCCGAGCCACATCCACCGCCTGCTTTCCACTCATCATTATTTTTTCTTCTAGTAAGAACGTATTCCACAGCGTCAACGCTTACTGATCCTGTCATGATGATTTCTTTGTTTTTTCTTCGAGTCCTCCCCGCTCTTCCTGTCTTACTTGCAAGACATTTGTGCATTCATTTCTTGTTACAACGTGTCTACGTTCCACAGCGGGTAGATTATTCAAACACCGCCTATGTCGTGCTACCCCCCCTCCCCTTTTCTCTCTCATCTCTTCTTTTTTTCTCTAATTTGTATTTTTCGTCTTTCGATGTGCCCCACTTCTGTCCTAGCATATCGTTATCGGCTCTGCATTTTTACATAAACTGTCTTCTTAATCATCGTTATCTCAGCTCCTTTGTGCACATTCGAGAGCGCCCTTTTTTTTTTTTTAGTGAAGGTGAGCTGAGCGCCGGCTGCATGTTCCTCTTTCGATACACTTGAGAACGAATCCCAGAGGGCTTTCTTCGAAACGACTAGGCTCCGAGATGGGTAGACAGAGTTCTCGAGAGAAGAGGCCATTAAAATGTTGCCTGTAGTTGCCTCTGCGACCTGTTCTCTACCGCTTTTTCTTTCTATGATTTTTTTCGTGTCTCCTTTTCTTACATACGCACTAGATCCGCGTCAGTGATCCATACCTCGCGTTTATTATTTCCACATCCTCTGTGGACAAATTACCGAGATTAATGCATACGCAGGCGTTCCGGCCCCGGTGGTCATTAATATCACTAACGGAGGGCGCTCCCCGTCAGGCGGCGCCACCTGGAGTCTGGCACGCTCTAGTTGCTGGCGCAGCATCGAGCCGCACCACCGGGCTAGTGAGGCAATCACGTGACCATAAATCATGCTGCTCATATAAGCACAGACAAATGTACCTGCTAGCATACATCTCAGGAAAATTCTTCGTCTTCATCTTCATCAAAATCATTCTCCTTAATTTATTTCGCCTTCTTCATCATTATCGTTTTCGGCCTCATTTGGCGTGCTATTCTAGACACCCTAGAATTCGGTCACATTGTCAGATTTCGTGGTTGCGGCCTTTTATGCCAATAAGAGTGGTCGTACTAGCTATCTTGGCCAATTAGAATTGACCAATGGCGGAATATGAGAATATGGCCGAATTTGACAATATGAATCATGCATTTCTTTCTTTCCTCCATGATGTCAATAATAGCATCCCCCTCTTTTGACATAATCATCATCTTCTTTTTCCTTGTCTTATCATGTATTACAATCTCCTTCTTCTGCTACTGTTGTATATTGATCTGATCGTCAGTCTTGTTATCGTGATCGTCATATTATCCTTCATCCTTCTGCTTAAGCATACGATGGCACTTACTTAGCTTCTTATTTTTTTACGTCTTTCTTGTTCATTACCTCCATCTTCATCATTATCATCATGAACTTCTTCTTCAGTATCATAATCAACTTCAACTTCTTCTTCTTCTTTGTCTTCATCTTTGTAATCAGGCTCCGCTCAATAAACCTCAGCACAATCAAATCACTGTTTGCCTTCATTTTTGACCGTCTTCCTTAACTTCATCATCACAAAATTCTTAGTATCATCCACCGCAGCGGAATTGTGGTTATGATGTTCGGCTACAGGCCCAAAGGTCGCGGGTTCGATGCGCGGCCGCAGCGGGGGGCATTTCGATGGATGCGGAAATCTGGAGGCCCGTGTACTCCGCAATGACAGTGCTTGTTTAGGAACACCAGATGGTCAAAATTTTCGAAGCTCTACACTACGGCGTGCCTCATGATCATGCCGTGGTTTTGGCACGTAAAGGCCCAGATATTATTATTATTATTATTATTATTATTATTATTAATATTATTATTATCATCATTATTATTATTATTATTATTATTATTATTATTATTATTATTATTATTATTATTATTATTATTATTATTATTATTATTATTATTATTATTATTATTGGAGGTGTGTCTGCACGTTAATCGGAGTACATTAAAGCCCCCCGTTCATGGCTTACCGCGGGACTCGGCGGGGTTGCTCGGCTAGACCAGGCTTAGCATTTCTCTTGTTAAATTACAGTTAGACGTAGAAAAATTTATGCCCTCTCCTGCCTACGCGAGTGTAGTAATCTGCCGAATATTATCACAAAATATGTAGAACGGGATTATTAATCTTGCTTTAGTTTTGCATTTTGTAGGTTTCCCATATGTAATTCGAAGCGCAACAGCACCCTATAAAACAGTTGCCACTTTAGTGAACGTTGCTTCACACACTTGTAACCGAAGTGATGTTTAGGTATGCTGATCTTCTAACGCACCTAAACATGGTTTCAATTACAAATGCCTCAAAGAAAGTTTGTAATAGCAATGCCTAGTTTAGCAGTCCACATTGATGATGATGATGATGATGATGATCAATGGGTGTTGTGACGTAAGGACCAGTGTTGGCCACAGAGCGCCATGTCTTCTAGCAGTCCATATTAGCATAACACTATCATTGTGAGTGTTTAATAAGTAGGAAGCTAAATCATCTAAATCACAATTACACATTTCCTGTGACCGGATATGCAGAATCGTTCCACAGTTGTAGTTATAAAATATTCGTGAAAGTTTTCTACCCCTAGCCAGCACCTCAGTCAGGCGAGAATAAATAGTGTAGCTGTGAAGCCCCTCTCGCAGACCAGGTAGCGTGGGATTAATTCTCTGCCTCGGCGACTTCATTAAGATGCAAATTACACGTGGAAACGCCGGCGTGCTTCAGTTGTGCTGTGTGATAATACACTCCAGCTCCTGAAAAGCAGTTGAGGTTCCTCCTCTCTGCTCCTTTGAGCAGCCCAGGTGTTGTGTTTCAGGCCACCTAAGTGCACAAAAAATTAAACAATGGAAATTACTTTGCACTTATGTAATGGGAGATTTGAAGGCTCATTTTTATTTGCTTTTGAAGGACATACTTCTCATTACCACAAACAACGAAGGCCATATAATTCCAATACTAAATTTCGCCCCTTACTACAATATCGGCAGCCCTCCTGAGCAAGACGTCATGAATTTCATCCTATGAAATTATCGCCGTTTTAGGTTAAATAAAATTTCATAAATAGTGACCAGATTTTATTTGTTTTAGAACACAACCAATGTTTTCGCCACTGATTGATCGCATTGAGAAGTGCGTGGCGAACATTTTCTCAAGACCAGACACAACAGATTCTGGGCGATTGCCTCTCACTGGTGATAAGCAATACGCTGCGCTTACCATTTGGAGCCGCTTAGATGACCCGATGTTCTTGGAAGCAAGGTTTGAGTACGGACTAATTGGCATTCTATCGTAATCTTACGTACAACACAGACAAAAAAGATTGAGCACGCTAAAGCTTCGTCTTCAAGAGTAAACCATGATGACGTAATCGGGACCCGTTCGCATCGCATTATCAATCGCTAGCCTCGCTTTTCCGTGGACACCTCAACCATGCCGCAAGGAAAGGAACCTCTGTGTGAGTGTAAATTTGCCGTTTCAAACTATTCTATTGCCACGCGCTATTATTATTTTCACTTTTGTTGTATTCGGTTTTCGCCCACAAAGACCGTCAGCAAAGCTCAGCTCAAACCACGCCTTATTGTTCTAGAACCTTCGCGATTATTGTAGATCGTTTTGTTAAGATTGCGCGCAAGACGCGACCACTCGAGATTATTCCTGAGCTTGCGCGATGACCAGTGATAAGGCTAGAATGTTCGACGCGTGATGCATAAAAGCCGGCGCGCTCCAACGATGTTCAGTTAATCGACGGTCGACGCTCTGTTCGCCGCTATCAGTGCCAGCGTGTATTGCTGTAATCTTACTCTCCCTTTACCGGCCACAAGTTCGGCCTAATAAACAGTTTCATCTCGGACACGTCGCCTGCTGCCTTCGTCGACGTCACACCCACGTGACACTATAATGCCTACTGCAAGCAGAGTTGCCAACGTCCCACTACACCATAATTCTTCTTTTCATAATAATAATATCTGGGGTTCAACGTCCCAAAACCACTATATGATTATGAGAGACGCCGTAGTGGAGGGCTTCGGAAATTTAGACCACCTGGGGTTCTATAACGTGCACCTAAATATAAGTACACGGACCTCACACATTTTCGCCTTTATCGAAAATGCAGCCGCCGCGGCCGGGATTCAATCCCGCGACCTTCGGATCAGCAGTCGAGCGCCATAACCACTACACCACCGTGGCGGGGCTAATTCTTACTTTTGCGAATCGGCGAAGTACTATACCACGCGTCTGTAAAGCAACAAGCACGCCTGTGTCCGAGCACACGTTGTTGATGCTGTTACTCGTAATCGTGATTCATTATGCCTTGGTGCTTTGTAATTGGTGGCTCTTGAAAACACCCACTGGTTGCACAATTCACATGTTTTGACGTCTGGCGCGATTCTACACTTCTGCCACACGATGTTAAATGCGTTAAAGACACTCCTCGCGTTGCATGACATTTGTATAGTGTATTTTCCGAAGCTGCTTCAAGTACGGGCGTGATTCCGTGGTAAAACACCTGCTTGCCTCACAGAAGTTGTAGGTTTGGTTCCCACTTGAAAGGAATTTTTTTTTTTCTGTGTTTGCATCTATCTCGAATTTTTGCTGAGGGACGACGCTCATTTATCGCTCACAACTAAAGACGCCGACGCCGACAGCGAAATTTATGCGAAACAAGCTCTTTAACGCTATCGCGTTCATAGGAAAGAAGTGAAAGAACGAGAAAAAAGAACGCTGTCCCTGTTTTTTACATCTCTCATTAAAGAGAAAAAAAATTGCCGTCGGCGTCAAGACGAGTTATGCAAAAAAGCATCATCACGTTATTGCACCATCATGTGCCGTCATCCTTACGTCACATATCGCCAAAATTTGTGAGCTTTTGGGGGGTTAAACACGTGCTTCCCTGCTGTATGCAATCGTTTATCATACCGGTCTTTCGTTGATTCACATTGTTCGTGATTTATAAAGGTGGTTTGTGGTGACGTGCGTTCGTGTGATGCATATATAAGAACGTTCTTTCTGAAGTGAAAAAAAAATTCAGTTGCTAGTAAGCGCTTCGTCATGTGTCCTTTCTAAGTCTTCGTGCATATTACGCTTGTTTCATCATGAACCTTTGCGAAAATGCCCAACTGGCAGTCATCCTAAACATTTGTGAGATCACTATGGCGTCATCATGACGTTACATAACTTGATGTCGCATTTTGACGTCATTACATGACATCGCCACTCAGTGGTGGGCCGATCCAAAAACACTGCACAACCAGTAGAGGTGCAGAAAACTTGCAATGGCTCCGATCCTGTAAGAAGTGCGAAACCAGGTTAGGTGCAGAAAGGTTTTGTAGAGGGGCGGGGGGACAATCAGTAGTTCGTCTCAAAAGAAAACGAAGAAGATGGCTTTCGCTTTCGAATAATCTCAAGCGACTGCACATGGGACCCTGGGAGGTTTTGCCATTCACATTTTCAACAGTAATGACAGCCGAGGTGTCCTCATGTTGCATTGAAAGTATGGTTCACTTCCCACTTTTCCCAACTTTGAATTCAATATCCCAAGTCCACTCTATTTCGGTTATAAATAGTTTCCATGGGTGGCAGTGGCAGTGGAGGAACCTAACAATTCTTTACAATTACGCTTCCGTAAACTTGAAAAGCGAAGTGTTGAAAACTTACAGGTTCCCATATGCGTCGGCTTAAGACAACTCGAAGGCGAAAGTCGTCGTCTTCTGTTTCTTCTGCGCGGATATATGGTCCTCTCCCGCCGCCCTCCAAAAGCTTTATGCACGTAATGGGATCTCACACTACGTCCGGTAACGGAGGCATGGCAAGCTTTCTGCACCTCACCAGGTTTTGCATTGCCTCCGTGATCGGCCTACCCTTAACCAAGCGGCGATGTCTCGCGATGTCGTCGCCTTGTGGCGTGACATTATGAGGCGTTATAGTGACGTCATCATAAAGTGAAAATGACGTCACAAATTTTTACAATCTGTGATATCATGATGACGTCATATGGTGATGTCATTCCGCGACGAGTTATTGCGTCGATCTCGCTCGTATTCACGCGCTGACGGTCAATTTTCGCGTTTCATGGGGCACCGAAGGCTTTAGCCTTAAAAACTGATCGCAAAAGGCTGTATACTTTGAATTCCTCAGCCACAACAACAAAAAGCTACAAACGCCTCTGATAAGCAGAAAGAAACTGTTGATGTCACGATTGATCTCAAGCACCTTAGGAGACAGCCGGGTGGACAAAAACTGGCAGGTGAGCGAAGTAGCCACAGCTTTAATGAGACAACCATATTGATGGCAGGCTTACTGCGACCACTCAGGGAACGTCCATGTCGGTACTGGTTTCCAAGAGCCTGTCATCTCTCCCGAGCTTCTTGAAGGCTGAACATAGCTGATAGCAGCACCGTTTGCACCCCCATCACTTAGGCTAGCTCTCTTGTTTGTCATTAGATACGTCAGAAACGGAATAAGCAATGAAGACGTTGCTGCTTATCTGTATTATTGTGCTACCAAAACAAGAGTAAGCGCGTAACACCTGCAGTAAGCCGGGGCAGTATACTTAACCACTGGACTGTATGCACGGCTATAGCATTGCGCCATCTTCCCAGGACTGTATACTCACCTCCCTGGCTTACCACCGTCACTCATCCCTTTTTTTTCTTCATCGTTCCCCTCCTCCGGTGTAGAGTAGTAGGCTGGAGCATACTGTCACTCAGGCCGATCTATCTGCCTTTCTTTAAGTAAACCTAGCTCTCTCTCTAATAATAATAATAATAATAATAATAATAATATCTGGGGTTCTACGTCCCAAAACTACGATATGATTATGAGAGACACGGTAGTGGAGAGCTCCGGGAATTTTGACCATCCGGTGTTCTTTAACGTGCACTGACATCGCACAGTACACGGGCCTCTACCATTTCGCCTTCACCGAAATGCGACTGCGGCGGCCGGGATCGAACCCGTGACCTGCGGGTCAGCAGCTGAGCACCGTAGCCACTGTTCCACAGAGGCGGACTCCAAGCGAATAAGCATAACTATATCATTAGTAATATTGTTAGAATATTTGGCAGTATTACTAGGAGCGCCAGCGGAAAACACAGCATAAAAAAGTGAAATAAAACTCACAGTGACCCTCATGCATGTGCCGTGAGACGCCTCGAAGGTGAATGCCATCTTCTTTTACTTTTCAATGGATTGTACTGATCACCCCCCCCCCCCTCCCCCCCCCCCTACGCATCCATAAAGCTTTTTGTGTCGAAACTGGTTTTTTACTGCCTCTGGGATCGTAATCATTGGATGGATCCCGCACCTCGCGTGGTTTTGCAGCGCCTCCGGAACCGGCCCCGCTTAGACCCAGCTACGAAGTCATGTGACGTCCCGTTGAGTAACGTAACAGTGACGTAACAAGTTTTGACAACGTGTGACGTCATGACGATGGTACAACATGATGATGTTTTTACAGCACTCGTATTGCCGCTGGCGCTACCGCTGTCGACGGTCAGTTTTCGCGTTTGATGCAGCATCTTAGAGTCTTGCTTTAAGCGAGGGCCGGTCATCGTCTTTTAAAAGAGACACGGGTGAAGTTCGATATGTCAAACACACGAAATGATTAGCGTGTGTATGTTTGTGCCGATGTATGCGCGTCTCGTTACTCTCGGCAATATTGAAGATCGGTCGGTCGGCCGGTGGTTTGGTCCGATTGGTTGGGAGCTAGCTAATGTAACACCATACGCATTGAAAAGAGCACCAAGAGGGTTTAACGCCAACACCGCTGCTCCTCAGGACACAAACTGCTCGGTACGTGCCAGCGCTCGTGCTCCTGGGGCGTCCCATCGAAAGACGCCGAGAGGAAGAGGCGACAGTAAACGGTCGACGAGGCACGCACATCAAGCCCAGGGCTGGGCATCACGAAGATCGTTACCGTGGTGGCGCACGCCTCTACGTGTTCCAGCAGAGCTGGCGAAGCATCGATTTACGAAGCTTGCAGCAAAAGGGGTGGCAACGGAGGGTTGGGGGGAGGGGGGAGGGGGTCCATGCACGCCGGTGTGCCACGTCGCGACGGTAATGCTCTGTTCTGTTCTCTTTGTCAGTGCCTCGACGCTTGTCCACCTCCGGTGTTGCAAACGGGTTGCTCGCCGCTCCTCGATTCGATGCAGGAGTAGGGTGCAGTTGCTGCAACTTGCTTCGCCAGCAACGTTGCTTTGTTTTTGTTCGGAACGTCTGTACATACACTACGGAAACAATGCAGGCGACGGTCCAACTCGGGGACATTAGGAGTAATGTTCACGAGGGAAAAGGTGGGATTGGCTGGGTCACGTGATGGGAATAGGTGAGAGCAGACAGGAAGGAAAGCAGTCAGGTTGGAACTCAATGGTCGGGAGACAAGGTTGCCGATATAAAAGGCGGGGTAGGGTAACTTTAGTCAAGGCAGGGCAAACAAGGGCAGCGCAAATCAGCTGAATCAAGGGAAGTGTTCAGCTGCTGGAAATCTTTTTTGGAAAGTGCCACCAGGTCACAGGGCCAAAGGCTCAAGTTATCTACTAAAATGTTTTAGTTGAACTGAAAATCACTAAACTTCTAAGGAATACATGATAGGCCAGAAATGCCATCCTGAAGTGGGCTAAGAGGGTGGACGTGGCCTACTTCAAGCAGTTCCTCTCCACGCCCTTTGTCACGTTGCGCCCTTCCCTTTTCAGTAGTATGAATTCATACCAACCTGCTCAGTTGTCAGTCCTTCTAACACTTCCGTTTAAACAGAGATAAATAAAGTTGTTCATTCATTCATTCATTCATTCATTCATTCATTCATTCATTCATGATAGCGTGAGCAGAATAAAGAAATACGTATGAAAGAAGGAGTAGAAAGAGATTGTTTAGCACCATACCTTTTGCTTCTTGCTCCCTTAGCTCATCTTTGAATTCCTGCTTGCCCAAACATGTATAGAACATTATGTAAACATGTACATCACAGAAAACATGTATGATAAAGCAGATCAGTGCGTTTAAGTTAAGGTACTTACAGTTGGCTACATTTGGATGAATGCTCTTCTATTGAGCACCGTCGGCTAATGGTTGAATAAATATTGACTATCAGCCCTCACAACGGTGTGGCGATATAACGTGTAGAAAGTACGCCGCTTTCTTATAACGTTGTGTTTCACAGTGTAGGGCATTTCATACTAGACCAATTTCGTCGCAGATCTTGACACTTTGTTAAATCCCTTTGCGGAGAATATTTCACGTTGCTAGGTGTAGCATGACAGAAAAAAAATCGATTAATGAGTGTTGCAAGAAATAGTATTCCTGCACATGTATTACACTCTTAATGATGTCCTGCTTAAAGTGCTAGATGTAGCCAGGAAACTAGACCATTTTCATCTAGTTTCCTGGTTATAGCCAGCACTTTAACCGGGATTTGATTAAGAGTGTAGCACAACCTAGTAGAGAATACTAAAAAAAGTAGATACTGGTTCAGCCTATTCGCTGGCGAAACTATCCCAGAGTTTAAATTCATTTTACAAGAGTGTGGTGCCGAATAAGAAAATCCTCGGACGTGACTATACACAGTGAAATATTAAGTGTAAATATAAAAAGATTTCCGCTCATAAACGATAAGCGAAACAAGAGCTAAAGGTTCGCAGGGAACACCCCGGCATCTTTTATTACGTAAACACCAGAAGGGAGGGGAGAAATGGAGAAGCTAAGCTTGCCGCTAGCCCATCCTTTTTTAAGCACCGAAAGAGCGGCAACGAAGTTTCGTAATCTGGTACATGTGGGTAAACAAGACTCCGAGGAAATCAAATTTACCCAAGCATCGCTACGTAAAAAAAGCATCATACCGATTAAAAAGAGAGAAAAACTGAAGTGATGACAAAATGAGGAAAAGGTGGTTTGCTTGCATAGCTACGATTCCGTTTCACCGCAGCCGCTGCATAGCTTAGTAGAGGAAGAAAAAAAATGCCCCCCACCTCCCCGAAGGGAATCGTGAGGAAATGCGAATGAATTTCTTGCGCCGAGAGTACACGGCGTAGTAATTTTAATGGCGTAAATTAATGACGAGACGAGGATTTGTACCGTAACCATTTATTTACACATTCATCATGCCCTTGAGAGGCGCCCAGCCAGCGAACGGTCGAGAGTGAGGCGCGAGCGGACGGGAGCGTGGGGCGCAGGGAGGAGAGAGAGCGAACGGCGAGAGAAGGAGCGGCGAAGCACTGCACCTACCCTCTCCTACACTCTCTCTCATCATATTCTCCGGTTGCTAGGGGCGAGGATAAGCGCGCGCGCCCGCAGCTGTTGCTATGGGAGAGGGAGTGAGAGCGGAGAGATAACACCTGCCGGCGCGCGGACACCGCCGCGGACAACGCCGGATGCCTGACATAGCCCGACTAAGAAATGCATTCGCATTTAATAAAAACGAAGGCGGCGTGTTTGGGACGTACAAGTGCACACAAGGTCAGGAAGGGCTCATAATGCTCGCTCAACGAAATTTGGAATTCCAAGCCATAACACGTGACTCTTTTAAGCCATAGCTGCGGCTGTGCAAGATATTTAGTGGGGAATATTGTGCGATAAGAAAAGTAAGCAAAATTATGATTGAAACAAAAGCATGGTACAGGAACATTTTGGGATGTGAAAAAGAGATATACAGCACGTCTGCTTTAGGTGTATGGTCAGTGTTCTTGAAATATGTGCACTTTGGTTGGTGATGGGCACCTGGGTCGCCTATATGAAAAAATACCTGGTTAAGATGCATATTTTTCTTTCAAGTACTTCAAGTGGCTCTGGGCCTACACTGGCACGTCACTTTATATTGAAGTGTTAAGTCACGTGATAATCATATAGCTGTGCATTTAAGTAGGTAAAGTTTTATGAACAATAAACTAGAGCAGTCGGAAAGAGCACGCTTCTGCTTAGTATGATTTATATAAAGTAAAGGTTTTGCCTAAATTAATAAGTGATAGCTAGGAAAAAAGTAAGTACAAAAATAAAATCTTAGAAAGGCCAAGCCCTAAAGCATGCAAGAGAATGAAGAAAGAACGAATGAAACTGTATCAACGAACGCGACAACTGTTTCCGTTTCGAGAAGAGGACGTATTCCAGTAAAGGAGGTATTTCACGGCGACAATGGCGATGATACTCGCACGCCCACTCCTTTCTTTCTATGCGACCCGAAGGTCGCGGGTTCGATCCCGGCCGCGGCGGTCGCATTTCGATAGAGGCGAAATGGTAGAGGCCCGTGTACTGTGCGATGTCAGTGCACGTTAAAGAACACCAGACGGTCGAAATTTCCGGAGCCCTCCACTACGGCGTCTCTCATAATCATATAGTGGTTTTGGGACGTTAAACCCCAGATATTATTATTTCTTTCTATGCGTATTTTTATGTTACCCCCCTTCCCCCCAATACACGTACCTGTAACTACTGCCTTGCGCAAACCGCGCCCAAATGACTGGGTTCCAGAATATCTTAAAACCTTCCGATGAGATTACACGCACAGCGCGAACATAACAACTTGCGCAGCCGCTAGCGATAACGCTGGAATTTTCGATGGCACATGCATAAATGCCGACATGCTTTACCGCTTCGCTGATTTCTCGAAGGCCGACGGCTGTTCCCGCCGCTATCAGTGCGCAAAGTGTATCGCTTGTATTTCCAGTTTTCGTTTTCCTGGCACAAGTTCACCCAAAGAAGGTGTTCCGTATTTCCCAGTCTTGCTGCAACATTCTTCGATATCACAACCACGTGACAATCTTAGCTGAGTTAACTAACCGTGGATTTATAGTTGAATGAGACAATTTTATGAGACAGTTTTCTTGCCGGCTTATCACTCATTCAATGACCAGGATACTCACTTTCTCCCTAATCACTCTTACTTCAAGAAGAAAACCTGTTATAGTGCACAGATAGCTTGAAAAAATTAGAGGTCGAGTGTTGTACCAACCAGCCGAAGCAACCCCGTTGTTGTACTGAACACTCCGTGACGCGCTCGCTAATCTCTCTATCACTCACCCATCAGTCCAGCCCAAATCAATCAATCAATCAATCAATCAATCAATCAATCAATCAATCAATCAATCAATCAATCAATCAATCAATTAATCAACAGCTCACTCACTCTTTCATTCATCCACTCAGTCTATCATACACCACTCACTCAATCAATCAGTCAATCAACAGCTCACTCCTTCGAACACCCAATCAATCAATCAATCAATCAATCAATCAATCAATCAATCAATCAATCAATCAATCAATCAATCAATCAATCAATCAATCAATCCAGCGGCTCAGCGCTATACGTCTCACCCTTCGCTTCGGCGCTTTTAGCGATAAGTGTACAGGTCTCATAACGTCATTCCTACCTCTTCTTCCACTTCCGATCCCTCTTCCATCTTTTTTTCACCCAAAGCAAGCATACGAACCGCAGGACCTCAGCCTCTTTTCTCCCTCAACGTTGGTTTTCTTGATCTCTTTCACTTTTTTTTTCAACCCGAGCGTTTCATTAATGCCTCGGGTCTGCATCAATGCCTCCTTCCTTAGAGGGTGTCCGCACTCTCATCCATTGCGTTTGGCCCTCCCCCGTCACCCCTCATTCTTTTTCCCTAACCTCCCCATTTCCTTTCCCGTTCTTTCCCGAGTGCCGCCCTTCGCCGCAATCTTTCGCCTGTTGCTATTTCCTCACGCCCGTCCTCCTTTCATTTCTCCGATCATTTCGTTTCCCATTTTCGTGGACGCCCAGGCACGAAGCAACTGCCAGGAAAAACCCAGACAGATAACCCGCTTTTTGTGGCGCCCCTACCACGCCTGCCAACCCCCCCGACTGCCTCGCTCCAAGGCTGTCCCGAATATAGGACGTGCCGCTTCGTCGGTCGAGGGCAGCCCGTTTATGATTCCCCGGTCGCTGCTTCCCTGAAAGACAGCTTCTCCTCCCCGCCCTTTCTTCGCCGCCTTCCTTCCTTACATAGACCTCCGTCTCTTTCGATTTGTTTTCGAGTAATCTCGTTGCCTCGGCGGCCTGCTGTGTGCGCTGCCTGTTGCTTCGCCGGTTTACGTAACCACGTCTTTACAAGTGAGTGAGTGGTACGTCTTCTGAACGTGCGTTTTACTTTGTTGCTTTAGGAGAACGAATGGACCACGTTCGCATGTTAACCACAGAGGGCCAGAAAGGCAACTGACTGTGAGGTATGAAAGTTTGTAAACGCAGGACAATCCTGATAAAGTGAGCGCAAGACGTGTAGTTCGTTTGATAACATAATCACGGAAAGGCAGCGCTAGAACGAATAGAGAAGGAACGAAAACACAGGACAGCGGATTATGAACTCAAATCCAACCTGACCACCTATCTTTTATTAATGCGAAAGCCTTAGATGCTTCATGAAATGCGAAATTTGACCGTTGGGGTCGTCTCGCGTCCCGTGGACGTAGGGTAAGAGTAATGCAAAAAATATCTATCACAAGATGACGCCATCACATGACGTCACTATTGCACCACAGATCGCTGAAGTCGACAAGGCTACTAATATGGGCCTTGTCGGTTCATCGTAAACTGGCTTGTAGCATAGCGTAGGAAACACACCGGGACAAAGAAGAAGTACTACTAGACGAACACAAGCGCTAACTTTCAACAACTAGTCCGCCGCGGTGGTATAGCGGTTAGGGTGCTCGGCTGCTGACCCGAAGGTCGCGGGTTCAATCCCGGCTGCGGCGATCGCATTTCGATGGAGGCGAAATGGTAGAGAGAGAAATAACATTTATTTATACATCCGGCGTGTAGGAAGTGGTAGAGGCCCGTGTACTGTGCGATGTCAGTGCACGTCAAAGAACACCAGATGGTCGAAATTTCCGGAGCCCTCCACTACGGCGTCTCTCATAATCAAATGGTGGTTTTGGGACGGTAAACCCCAGATATTATTATTATATAACTTTCAACAACTAAAATTTTATTTTCAGGATCGGTCATATATGCGCACAAAATCGCGTGACAGTGATGACAACTCTTCGTTTTACAATTCATGAACATTGAAAGAGCCTTCAATCTTATCGACCAAACCGGCGCACAACAGTTTATAGATTGCAAGCAAACAACTTCAGGGCATGCGTAAATACTCAATTTCTCTGGCGGACAATGACAATGACGGCTTACTGATACAGTGGTAGCCGGCTGAAAGGATGCGATCTGTTTCTATTACCAACCTTACTGATTCAGATTTACTTCTAGCCAGTACGACAGTAGCTTCTAGTAGTGGTAGGCATGCACACGTTTTGCAGTGAAACGCTAAAAAACCGTCACCTGGCACAATTTTCACTTTGTTTCTATGTTCCCTCAGCCTGTCGTTTATGTATCTTCCCGTCTGACCTATGTAACAATTTACGCACGAGAGAACACCCTATGCAGAAATACTAATCCAGTATTGACTACCAGGTAGGTCTGTGATAAGAAACGCAAGGATCAGTTTGTCGCATGCACTGTTGGCGGCCTTTCTAGAGCCCTTTCTAAATTCTCTCTTGGCGACTACCTCAAGTACATTTTTGTAAGGTAGGCAAGCACGCACTATGCCATTATTCAGAATTCGGCGGAGAAGCGAATAAGCACCACTATTGCTCCTCAAGAGAAGGCGGCAAATTTAACATCATGGCTTATCAGCTGATGAACTTTTTTTCAACTAGAAAGCTTTTTTTTTGTAGCTTTTGGCCACATTTGACAGACTACAATTTCTATTGATTTCATTATAGGTTAGTGAATCTTCACGCAGGGGCAGGTATATTTCGTTTCTTCACGTAGACACCGCCAAGCCTGCTTACGCATTTTAACTGAACCGACCGCCTACACTCTAAGAAAGGTGTCATTTGAGTCTTCTGTGTTGCACATGGGACTTTCACATGTATAACCTTCTTTAGAGAGTCACATTGACTCTCTGTAGGAGAGTCGTGGTGTGTATAAATCCTTTTATGAAGACACGCTAACCCTCTTTTGGAGAGTCGTGCGTCCTACGACTCCCCAAAGAGAGTCAACGGGAGTCTCTAAAGGAGTTATACATGTGACAGCCGCACATGTAGCAAACAAGAGTCAAACCACGCCTTTTCTTAGAGTGTACAGTAAAGACAATTCTCAAATTGAGGATACGGTACCAGGTTAAAATTGGAGATCTTCTGTTGACTCACTAGAGACGTATTGCGCTAGATCCTTCTCAGCGTTTTTCCCGGAAGTCGTAAACACACCAAAGCTGGAAAAAAAAAAAGAAAACAGGAAGTTTCCAGCGTGAAATCTAGTGATGCATACGTAAGCATGCGGGATCAACATTATGGGTATGGGGAGTAAACACACAGAAAACCAGACTATATACCCGTTCTTTCAAGTAAAATCAGATTCTCGGGCAACGCTGGGCTGCCTTAAGATCAGGCATCAAGAAATAACCGCTTTTCGGTCCAGTAGCACGGAGCATGTTTCACGGCCGACTGACCCTGCAAAGGAAGCCGCCACATTCGACGCGCGGGACGGGGAGAGTCAACCGAGAAATAGATACAAACAAAAGAGAGAAGGCAAAAAGAAAGAACGAAAAAAAAAACTCCCTAAACTGAGAAGGGAGCCACTCCGGTGCTCCCAATGCCGAGGGAGGAGAGGGGAGCTCTCCTATTGACCGCTAAGGCAGAAAAACCGCTAACGCCCGTTGCCTCCGGTAGATGGCGCGAGGTGGCAAATCGGCGCTGCCTCATTGGCGGTCGTGCAACAGGGGGAGGCGGTGTCATATCCAAGGGGCGCTGCGATCGTCTGCGATCTGCAGATCGCTCCTGCACGTTGGATGCTGCGGGTACCGGGAGTGCTGTGCCACGGAGAATCCTCTGCGATGCGTTCTTCTCCCCACTGAGTTACTTTTTCTCTCCCCTGTTCGGGACAACACAGACTAGCGGCAGTTGGGGTAGCGTGTATCCCTTTTCTCTTCCCCTTTGTTTCCCTTAGTTATTTGTTGTCCTTTTCTATCCCGCCGCACTTGAACCACCCTCAAAATACGTCAATACTTCTTGTTTTTGTAGCACCTGCAGAAACCTCATACAAGGAGTGCAGAAAGCAACAGTTTCTCTTTAGAACGTTGGCAGTTTCTACTCCTCTATCTGACTCGAGTGTTTTTGTTGCATGGTGTTTTGCCAGGTGTGTGGTGCCCAAACGATTTTTTGTGGGTAGCTACAAAAAACAAAACGATTTTTGCGGCGAACCAACTAACTATCGCCTGCTCTCACCTGCGAGCAAGTGCTTCTTTGGTGGTTCCTACACTGGACATATCTGACCGTGGTCGCTTGCGGAAGAGAAAAAAAGGAGCCTTCAGCAAAACATCACAGTCGACGCAATCAGCAAAAACGTCACGTGACACCACTTTGAGCCACCAAAGGAAACACATCGAGTGGTGCTTTGGGAGTTTCTTATTCGCGTCCGTGAATTTACAACACCGAAGTATCTTCCTCCCGCGTTGGAACGAGTGCAGTCGACGGCTGGACAACGCAGGCAACAAGTGGTCCTCTCTGTGGCACCACCACGCTTCGTGTTGCATCGCATCTTGGAGCGGGTGCCAATCTTAGTTCGACTTAGTGGCGACGACGGTGAAGAAGTGTGGTTTTATTTTTTTGTTTCCTCCGAGCAGTGAGGTAATCAACGAAGCGCATCTGAAGGCATCGTCGAGAACGACGTCTCGCCTTCGAGAGAGTTGGAAAGTGCGTCGTCGTGGATTAACGTTGTGCGGCGTCTACCACGACTAAAGTGCGAAAAAGAGAGAAAAAAGATAGTTTTTCAACTATATTTTTGTGTCTCAACGCGCTACATCCTCGAACCACTGAAGGGAGAAGAGAATCGACTCTAAAGGTGGGACGCATAAAGGTGAGGATACAGCTACTTCGGAGACTATTGCATATATATAGCATGTAACCTGTCGCTGAGCTAGACAGTTCATACTTTGCCGAGTTGAGAAGAGTACAACCTTACGACAGGAGAAGTGAAGTCATGTCTTACCGCTATTTCTAAGACTATTGGAAATGAATACGTGTTGCTGAGCTAGTTAGTTCCTACTTGCACAGTTGAAACAATAATTCAGGAAAGGTACAGGTGATGTCATGCCTCAGTACTATTTTGAAGACTATTGGAAATGAATACGTGTTTTCAGAGCTAGTTAGTTCATACTTGCAGAGTTGAGAAGAGAACAACTCAGGACATGACAGGTGAGGGGATGCCTTACTACTATATTGAAGACTATTGTAAATAAATAGTAGGACACGTTGCTGAGTTAGTAGTTCATACTTGCAAGGTTAAGAACATCACAAGCTTATGACAGGACAGACGAAGCCTTGTCTTCACTTCAGTTTGCTGCCTTGCGCAGTAGTGCAACACAAGCTCTACATCACCTGTCTTGCGCGTTCGAACAACACCCTGCACTAAGTTGTTCGCTTCTCAACACTGTACGCATATGAGTGCCTTTTGCTTTCTTTTTTTTCTTCCAATGATGTTATTTGATGAAGCTCGCGTCTTTCAATTGAGTGCAGCAACAACGCAGTACTTATTGAGAAGTGCGAACGTTTAACTTGTTGCGTTTGCTACAAGGTGTTTCTTCCCCTAGAGGGTGATCGATTCCGGGGAGAAGGAACGCAAATCCGAGGATCCCGCGCTCTGGCCTAACGATGCACGGTCTTTGGTATTTAACTCGAAAAAAAAAAATTTACCCCGCTATCTGACAAATTTTCAATCGTAATGTTGCGCACAGAAATCGACAAGCTTGGAAGCACAAGCCTGCTTATTAGGAGGCAAGGATGAAGTCTTAGAGAAACGTTTTCTTCGGTTATTTTGCTGTGATGTCATACGTCCATGCACTTTTTTACTAAAAAAAAAGCACCCGCATCAGATGCCGCAATTATACCACATTCACTTCGATAATCTTCATTGTCATCACGGGTCATCGGTGTTACAAAAACACTAACAAGTCGTCATCAACTCGGCTGGATTACCAGAACAGGAGGCCATCGTCACTAGCTGACTGATGTGCAGTAACGTCATGTCTCTCTCACGATATATATATATATATATATATATATATATATATATATATATATATATATATATATATATATATATATATATATATATATATATATATATATATATATATATATATATATATATATATATATATATATATATATATATATATATATATATATATATATATATATACATATATATATATATATATATATATATATATATATATATATATGTATGTATATATATATATACGCCTCTAAAAAACTGTTTATTGGTGACGTTTCGATCGGAGACCGATCTTTATATATATATATATATATATATATATATATATATATATATATATATATATATATATATATATATATATATATATATCGTGAAATGCAGCTTGCTGTTAGCTTTAAAGCAGTCCCGTTTTCACATCTAGTCAAATAGTGCTCAAATTATGTTCATTTGTTAGAAACCGTGCTCGAGAACAGGGCTATTTGTTTTGCACGTCCAAAAAGAATGCTTTAAAATGCATTCATATTCTGGCTAACTCGCATTTAAACTGCAAAATTATTCAGTGGTGTAACGCAAGCGGGCTTACAACCTATTTTTTACGTGCTCGCAAAAACACTAATCAGCCATCAACAATACTCCTAACTTCGTGAAACTCACAAAGGACGCAACTTTCCACAATAATATATTTATCAATCCCTTGGTATAAGTTAAAGAAACATCTTCAACTTATAGCTGCAAGTTGCTTACTATAATACAATTTTTCTTGGCACTAATCGAATCCGCAGAGTTGAACTTGAGCTTATGCTGGCTGGAATGCTAACTTTTTCAGAAAGAAAATTTAAGCTGTACGTAACAGCGACTTTTTTTTTTGCGCATGATTCTTTATCGGAGTTATATTTTGCCTACTTTAAATGAATTCTTCCTTGCGGCGCGTGGTGCATAAACATGTGAGATATCCCAGCACAGGCTAAAACTTTTTGCAGGTGGTAATTCACGTAGTGTTACCATGGTCAATCCATATCATCATTTTTCGCACAATTTAACAGAGCCGGAACCCACCTCAGCGTAAAGTTTGTCTTTCATCAGCAATCAATTAAAAATTACGAAGAAAGTGCCGTAAACAACAGGTCACTAATAAGCACTTCTTTTTTGAAAGAACAAGAAAACCCAATTCGAGAATCATTTCCGCGCGATGCCTTGCCTACTTACTTTTCTTAGATCTTTTCGGAAATCAGCCAAGAACACGCATATACTGTGGCAATCCTTTTTCAGCGAAAATACGGACCCGCATTCACAAAAAGAAAAAAAAAACGATTTCTTAAATGCTAGAAGTATTTGGCACACGGGAGCGTCCACAAATATAAATGGTGTGCATTTAAATGGTGAATTTCATCCAGATCGAAGTCGAACGACTTGCATGAGCGAAAGCCACGCGATTTTCGACGCCAGATCTTTTGTTTTCTCTCTCTTTAAAGCGCTGTGATTTTTAAATGAGTGAATAACTGGAGCTAGCTCGTTTGCCACAATGAAAAAAAAAACAACATTGTTTCATGCATTAGTTCAGTAGACTGCCGGAGTTATAGGGTTTCGAGTGAATGCAATAATAAATTCAGCATCCCAGAACACCTGCGCAACAGATAATCTGCATCAATGCGAGTGCATTTCCGGCAATGACGGCTTCTCGCTTATGGAAGCTTCAGTGAGCGATCTTAGTTTTCAACAGCGGATGTGCTTCAGCTTATCCGTAGTTTGGTGTGGTGTCACAGCGCCAGCCAGCAAGTGGGGCTCCGCTCTGAGGAGTCCAGACATACAATCAAAATCTTGGGCTGTCCAGAGGGCCCATGATGCGGTGGTAGGTCTCGGCCTTACTGCCCCGTCGTGGGAGCGGCCCGCCGTGCGCTAGGGCCCACGCCTTTGGACATTTATTAATAAGATTTTTCCGAACCAAACGAAACCAGAAAGCTCCTGAAGTGTGTATGTGCCACAGGACTTGGACAAGCCCCGCCACTATGTACTGTAGCTGTTAGTGCCAAACGAAAACGAAACGTGAAAAAGGGACAGAGAATGACATAGAAAGAGAAAGAGGGATATATAAAGGAACAGACTCGAAATAGAGAAAGCGGAGGGCGAGACAGATAGCGAAAGAAAAGAGAAAGAGATAGAAAGAAAGAGAGAGAAAGAAGCAAAGAGTGAGATAGAGACAGGGAAGGAAAGATAAATAAAGATAGGGAATAGCGGGAAAGAGAAAGACATTGCAAGAGAGAAACAGAAAAAAAAAACAGATACGAGAAAGACATTGCAAGAAAGGAACAGAAAAAAAAACATATAAAAAGATACGAGAAATCGAGAGAAGGAGAAAGACATAGAAGAAAGAAAAAAAAATAACGAGAAACAAAGAAGGCCACAAAGCTCCGCTCTTCCTTAGGTTAGGCACCGCCAGTCTGAAGCTGCCATGTCTTTTTTTTTTCTTTACTTGGCGCTTTTTTTTAGGCCCTGAGGGGAGCAAAAAAAATCACAGCATATCCACGGGGTGAATGATGATGAGTGGGTGAAGCTCCGGAGGGAATCATCGGTAAACCGCGAATCTTCCGTGTAATTCGCCCAGTCGATCATCATGTAAAGACGTGAGAAACACTGTGTGTATATATACAAAACAACTTTTATTTGTTCTTAGACGATGGATGGCTTGCGGTGTCCCTTCATTATGACGGCTTTATGGTCCGTGAAATGAAGGGAGAGCGGTTCCTGTATGGGTTGCAGTGGGCAATTTGCAAATACTAGGTCTATGCATGTTCCTCGGATCGTGGTAGGTTTCATATGGTGAAACGATATACATATGAAGTGACGGCGCGCGCTGCCGCCGCCTTGCGCGCTCGTCGCTCCGCAGGATCCATCCGGCGACTCCGAGTGAAAGTGAAAGCGTACGTCGCCGCGCTAAATCGAACGATCGTCTTCCTCCAATGAGAAGCGCCACACGTGTAGTGGGTACATTCCACTATACTGGAACGTGCTTATACTTCATCGTTATCACGTGTAGTGGGTACATTCCACTATACTGTGTCATCGTCATCTTCATCACGTGGAGTGGGTACATTCCACTATAGGTGGCTATCTACCTACCTACTACTACTACTAGTACTACTACTACTACTACTACTACTACTACTACTACTACTGCGACAATTACATAGGGAGGGACAGACCCACACCCTTAGGAGCTTCGCCCCTAAAATGCCATTAAAAGATTTCGTGCTGGCATGTCTTCGTTTCGTTTGCTTTCCTCCTTCGGTTAACTGCAACTTCAGTTTATTCAGCGGTAAATGACATCTGCATTTTGAAGCAATCACGTATGCTAGTGCTCCCTTACTTTGTCGATCCAATTTGATAATCTGTGGTAACACGTTACATGAAGGTGAATCTTTTCTTGGATGACGAAATTGTGGGCATTAGAGCAAACCTTGGGAATCTTTGGGGAGACGCATATGCTCATGTGCACCATTCTTTGTTTAAATCGAATGACGTGTCTTACTTTACGTGCATCCCGAGATTTAAAATGGCACACCCGCGTTTTGGCACGCCGTTCGTCGTGGATTGCATAGCCATCCACACACCATCTCCCCTAGAGAATTCTCGCCAACTTCAACAAGAAATGAATTCCTAATAATAATAATAATGGTTACAATTTTACGTGCCAGAACCACGATGTGACTATGAGGGATGCCGTAAACAAGTGTTCCGAAAATTGTGACCATTTAAGTTTTTTTTAACGTGCTCAGAAGCCTCTAGCATTTCGCATCCATTGAAATGCTGCCGCTGCAGTCGGGATTCGATCCCGCGACCTTCGGTTCAGCAGTCGAGAAGCATAGCCGCACGACTACCGGGGCGAGAAGGAAATGAATTTCTTAGCTCATTCGCGATGAGGTGTGTTAGACGTCCACGAAGAAGCCAGAGCAAACCATTGGGATGTATCAAACTTTCACGTCGTATAAGATGAGCAGTCCTAAAACAACTCGAATTCAGAAGCCTTGTTCTCTTTCTCGTTGTATTGATCATCCCTCGCCTCCTCAGAAAGCATTATGCACCTAAGGTGGTTTTGCAGTACCTCTGGGAGATCAGAGGCATTGGAAGCTTTCTGCAACTCATGTCATTTTGCACGGCCTCCGTGATCGGCGCACCTTTGACAAAGTTACGATGTGGTGTGATGACGTCATCATGTGGCGTCTTGTTATCTAACGTTGTATGGTGACGTCATCGTATGACGTTCTCTTCAGTCACTCGTGTTCACACCACCAACGTGTTACGCCGCCGACTGTCAATCTTCGTGTTTGATGAGGCGTCTACGGCTTTCGCCTTAGAAATGGCTGATGATCTAGAGTACGATGTACTTTAGTAGGAGAGGACATTGAGCCGTCCCTATGGGAACAGCGAAAGAATCGCGTCGGTCTGAAAGGACGCTGAATCTCTTCGGTTTAGAACTAATTATGAACGCTTTAGCGTATTATATGCACTCTACTGTGGGAGAGGGATAAGCTGTCATGGTTAACAGTTTGCGCCAGAACGGCGTTCGGTCTTGTTTAGAACAAAAAAAAAGTTGAAGGACACTTTGTAAATTCAGAAGTGTGTTCGGCGAAAGCCTGTGGCCATTCGACTGACCATGCCATGTCTCTTTTTTGCTTTTTCCTTGTCTTTTTTTTTTTGTGCATGCCGCTGCGCCTTCACGTGATTGCTGAGCGAGAGTTAGGGGGAGAGGCGACAGCTGGTACCGTTCCAGGGCACGGA
This sequence comes from Rhipicephalus appendiculatus, assembly GCA_030522465.1. Taxonomy (NCBI): domain Eukaryota; kingdom Metazoa; phylum Arthropoda; class Arachnida; order Ixodida; family Ixodidae; genus Rhipicephalus; species Rhipicephalus appendiculatus. The sequence goes on from JALIZH010018931.1 coordinate 83,877, forward strand.
CGAACGGACAGACGGACGCCGCGAGTATGTGAGCCATTAAAGGCTTTCGCCTTAAAGTGAACGACTTGTTGCTATGTGACAGCAGGCCGTGCCAGGTATAACGATCAGCAATTGTGCGTTGGGAATTACTGGTGAATAATTTGGAGTAATGTATGTGCAACTGTTCGCTTTTATCGCGGAATCAGTGTACTAAAGATTCACACTGTCCCCCGGAACACATTTGAAGATACACGTATGCACCCGACAAGATGGTACTCCTTCTGCTAGTCAATAAGCCATAAATTACTGGATAAATTTAAAAGTTAGCTGCATATTAAGGGTACGTCTAGGTGCTCAGAGCACAAAACACCTTGCTTTTATTCGAAATGACAAAATTATGCAACTGTAATCAACATCAATACAAAGTAAGTTTAGCTTTTTTCTTGTAGGGGAAACAGCGCGAAGGAAACCGCGAAAGACCAGGACAGTAAAGGCACACACACAACCACACGTAGCGCTGTGGTGACGCGTAGCGCGTCGGTGAACGTAGGTGATGAATGGGCGTTAACGGAAGTTTGCCAGTTTGACGCCGACGCCGCCGACGTCTCGCGATGTTCCGTCAGTTATCGCGAAATCTCAGCAGGTTTCGAGAAGCTTCGTCAGCTGCTTGCCATATATTGCAAATTTCTTGACTCGCGAATCGCATAGGGAGTTCGCATTAAAGATAATGCGGAAATTGACTGGCGCCCGTTATCATTGTGAACGCAAACAGAGCAACGGCTGGTCGATGACGCTCCATCAGCTTTTTAAGGCGAGAGACTTAGATGCCTCCATAGGTCGGCTAACTCACTCATGAGTCGACTCACTCAGACTCACTCAGACTCAGATCAAGCCATGAGTCTGAGTCCGAGTGAGTCCGGGTGAGTAATATATTGGTGAGTCTGAGTTCGAGTGAGCCCTAAGCACAAAATATATTTCGTGAGTGAGTCTGAGTGAACTTCACCATTTATTGCAGACCTAAGGTCCTATCTACTCATTTTCAGCATTGCTGTCAGCGTTATATCGGCCCAAGTTTATACTCAAGTCTTTTCACAGATATTTCAACAATGCGCTACCTCATATTTGTTAATCCGAGGCGTGAGTTAAGGAGGGGGGGGGGGGGGTGCCCCATGACCTTCTTTCGCAAACTCTTTCAAGGGAAGTTTTTGATAATGATATCTCGTGCTAGTCGTATATTTCATAAAAGAAATGTCCTTTACTAGATTGAAAGCACTGATAACTCGTACTTCAACATACAAGATATCAAGTCGTATCGTAGAGCACCGACCACGTGAGGTATTGGCGGTGAAGAACACTTGACACCAACATTAAAATAGCTTATTGTAAGCTAACGGACTCATGACTCGTTTCAGTCAGGCTCACTCAGGCTCAGGTGAAGTCATGAGTCTGAGTCTGAGTGAGTCCGGCTGAGTAATATGCCGGTGAGTATGAGGCCGAGTGAGTCCGGTCGAGTAAAAGTACAGTGAGTCTGAATCCGAGTGAGTCCGGTTGAGGAAACTTTTGGTGAGTCTGAATCCGAGTGAGTCCTCAGAACAAAATATATTTCTTGAGTGAGTCTGAGTGAGCTCCAATTTCTTTGCTGACCTATGGATGCATCATCAAACGTAAAAATTGACCGTCGGCGGCGTCAGCGTTCCGTGTCGCCAGCACCTGCACGAATGATGCAAAAAAAAAATCATGATGTGATGATGTCACATTACTGAATGATTAAAATACTGCGCTACAGTTACTGGGACAAACGAAGTTAGGGAGGACACACGTTACAAAGTGGACACGACAAGCGCGATCGTGTCCACTTCGCGCTTCTCGCGTCCACTACGTAACGTGTGTCCTTCTTTTGTCCCAGAAACTGTAGCGCAGTATTTTAGTCATGCAAAACCAACTAGCCCAATACGTCACGTTGCTCACATTGATGAAGTCATCGCATGACAACGTCGCTTGGTCAAAGGGGGCCGATCACAGAGGCAGCGCAAAACCAGATGCCATGCAGAAAGATTGCAGTCCCCACGATCCTGGAGGCAATGAGAAACCATGTTAGGTGAAGAAAGCTTTCGGAAGGTGGTGGAGGAGGATGAACACATCGACGGAGGAGAAAAACAAGGCTTTCGCCTTCGAATCGCCTTCGGCGAATGTATAAGGGACTCTCCTGAGTTTTTTTTGTTTTGTTTTTTTTTTTGTTTTTTTTTTTGTTTTGAAATTTATTGACGATAAAAAAAAAATACAAGAACATAGACGCATAATTACACATTCGGAGGTCCCGAAGTATAAACTGTCGGGGGGACCTCCTAACAAGAAATAAACGGGGGTTACAAGAATATGGGCAAACAGTGAGTCACATATTTTATACAAATTTTAGTGCGTCAGTAATAAAAGGGAAGACAAATCAAAAAGAAATCGTTATGATAATCACAAATGATAAAATGAGTCAAATGAAGTCAAATAAATTCAAGCTTTGTTTTTAGATTGCGTGAAACGTCTCCGCGCAGCAGGGTTGCACGAAGAAAATTGCTCAGAAAACGATGACCATTGCGCAAAACGCAGCTAGCTTCTGAACTCACGTTCTTACGCGCGGGACACTTTTCATGGCGTTCCACACCATCTGGTGTGTCATGTGCTCGTGGTGTAGTGGTTAGGACATCAGGCTTTGGTATTAGGCACAGCTCAAAGTTGGCCGTCGAAAGATTTCTGGCATTTTATTCGTGTTTATTTAGGTTTACCCGGTGTGCCTATGTGTTGTCATGAGGTCACCAGCGTGCGTGCGTGCGTGCGTGTGTGTGTGTGTGCGTGCGTGTGTGTGTGTGTGTGTGTTTGTGTGTGTGTGTGTGTGTGTGTGTGTGTGTGTGTGTGTGTGTGTGTGTGTGTGTGTGTGTGTGTGTGTGTGTGTGTGTGTGTGTGTGTGTGTGTGTGTGTGTGTGTGTGTAAGGCACATTTCAAAGTACGAAGCCACGCGCGCAAGCCATGGCCAATCCAAAAACACAAACACGTCATCTACAACACATTTTCTGTTGATTTCTCTGAAGCCCAAGCTTGTCCCGCCGAGCCTTTACCTTAAACACCTACCAACTACCTCAGCTCTCTGTTAGTCTAATACAAGTTGTTACACTATATTCATATGTCCACATGGGGTAAAGTTAAGTGTATTGTTTCTGCTTGTATATGTATGTGTGTTGTACAAATCGTGAAAAATGTGCTGATGTAGTCGCTCTGAGATAAAGGACACCTAGCGTCATCTCTATCGACCCGCAAAGAACCTGTTGCAACCGTTTTCCTTGTGTTCGGTTTCGTAAAGGTGCAATTTTCGCTCAGTTTGACATGCTGCCTTAAAGCAATATAATTTACATTTAGAATACATTGTAAGAAACCCAAGAAAACCGCATACACTGGAAGCACGTTATATTCAATAACTGTGACGCAATGAACATGTACCTGTGAGCAAAGGATTCATACGACCTCGCCGGTATCGAAGCTTGCCCGCTAACCGACGTGCCGCTAGCTCCGCCGACGAAAGAAAGACTTCGACCAGGCAATAGCCGCCACCTTTTGCAACCACAGGCTCTCTCTCTGGGTGCAGTGAAGGAGAGGTCCGTTTCAACTCGAATCGACAGCTGGATATCGTGTCGACGCGTTCATAAGGAGGGAAGAGGTGGGGCAGCTATACGACTGAAATGAATAACGCATTAGGAACAAATGAAATCGCAATACGCAAGCCGACATGACAAGGAAGTACAATCGCTGCAAGCATAAAAACGAAGGCGAAAGAGAAATAGAATCGGATGTATTAGAATCACGGCGGAGCAATATATTGGCTCCTTGCGAAGCGGGGGCAGGGGGGGGGGGATGAGGTGCGAGCGGGGGGGTTGCTTTTAGCTTTCTTCGAAATCTCGCGAATGGGGAGACGTGTGCCGGACAGTGCGGCATTGCGCTGAGGGGCTCGCCTGGAGGCTTTCACACGGTTGAGAAAGAAATTCGATTTTTGCGTGAGCCGAGCCAGTAAGGCTCTCCTGGTGTCGACAGAAGTGAAAGAAACGCGGTGTCTCAGAAGGGCAGAGAGAGGGGAGTGGGAAAGGATCAATTGAAAGCGACTGAGGACACGGCGCCGGTTTTTTAAATACGAATGGTGGTTTTGGGGGTGGTGTGCGGTGAAATTCGGAAAGCACACGTCGCCAGAGAGAGAAAGAGAGAGAGAGAGTGATACGGTGGAGAGGATGAAAATGAGGGAGAGTTAGGAGTAAGCGAAAGGTGCGAGTGAGTAGGGGAGGGAGACCCACCTGGTGATGATGACGTGTCTGAATTTCGATTTCCGCCCGACACATTTGACATTAAAGTGCGGAAGAATAGAGCGAGACAACTAGGAATAAAGTGCGGTTTCAAATTAGAACACGACGACGGGTCCCGCGTATAGAAAGAAGCGGCGACCCGAAACGAAACAAAGGCATTTTAAAACGATTGTTTCGTTCTCCAATGCAAGACTTATGGATATTAGGCTTCTTCTAGTTTCTTTTTCGTATTTCACTGGACAGATTATGAGTCTTTTGAAACGTCCGGATAACGTGATAGAAACATATTCAGAAGGTACGAGCGGCAAAGGGTTATTGGTTAGCGTTCAATACTACAATGTGGCTTCGTTTGTGAATGTGCCAGCTACGTGAGATCTCCGCATGAAATGTAAGAAACGAAAAGGATTCAGCACCTTATTCATTCTGGCCTCATTAGTGTTGTAGATATTATGGACATCACCATCAACATCTATCTATCTATCTATCTATCTATCTATCTATCTATCTATCTATCTATCTATCTATCTATCTATCTATCTATCTATCTATCTATCTATCTATCTATCTATCTATCTATCTATCTATCTGTCTGTCTGTCTGTCTGTCTGTCTGTCTGTCTGTCTGTCTGTCTGTCTATCTATCTATCTATCTATCTATCTATCTATCTATCTATCTATCTATCTATCTATCTATCTATCTATCTATCTGTCTGTCTGTCTGTCTGTCTGTCTGTCTGTCTGTCTGTCTGTCTGTCTGTCTGTCTAGGACGTAGGAAGATATATCAAAAGTCTATATCTGCGCCCCGTTTGGACTATTGTCACAAATTTAAGCTGCTAGCATGTATTAGGTGTTACAATAAAGAGAATATCAGTTGAATACAGCCATAAAGTATAGATAGACCGAATTACGTACCGTTCACATCGCACCATTTCATATTCGACGTAAAAGAAACGTACACGGGTCTCCCGCGCGAGGCCAATGTCGATGTCACGTGACAATCACTAACTATATTGACTTCCTATATGTACGTCCGGAGAACATCCGAGAACGCCTCAATAGAGTCTTATGGAAATGGCGGACGCGACTAGCGACAGAGCTCGGAAGACAAGAGGCGGTACACTGTCTCGCTGCTTCATTTCCCTCGAGATCCATACACAATGTCCCCCCTTCTGGAAGTGCCAAGTACGTTTCTTGTCGGTGACCTGCCTCCTCAGAGCCGGTGCAAGTGATCGCGTACTGCTTCCTTAAATTAAGCAGCATCTGGAGGCACGTGGCATATATGGGCCTGCCAGCTTTGTTAGCGCGCTCACCGGCAATGAAGACGACCAGCCTGATTGTTCAACCCCGTGGAAATTCGATACTGCCATATTACCAGGGGAGGGCCTAATTAAGTTACGCGAAATTCAATCGTCTTCAATTGGTTTTCGGTGCCGTACACGGAAGGACGGTTTATTCCGGGTTAGCATACAGAGGGAAGTAACCAAGCGCGCGTTGAACATTTTCAGGAAAGAATGTATGTATACGCTGGTAGAACTCATAAAATTGTTAATAGAACTTGTTCATTACCTAGTATGTTTGACAGGCTCATATGTATAGGGGAACTTGGTCTACACGCGTTGTCTCGTGAAATTTTATACCTGACTTGCGTCGCATAGATAGATAGATAGATAGATAGATAGATAGATAGATAGATAGATAGATAGATAGATAGATAGATAGATAGATAGATAGATAGATAGATAGATAGATAGATAGATAGATAGATAGATAGATAGATAGATAGATAGATAGATAGATAGATAGATAGATAGATAGATAGATAGATAGATAGATAGATAGATAGATAGATAGATAGATAGATAGATAGATAGATAGATAGATAGATAGATAGATAGATAGATAGATAGATAGATAGATAGATAGATAGATGATCTGTCAAGAATTATGAAAGTTTGGGGGGGCTGCATCGGATTCTCGAAGAAAAACCGATATCCCGTTAGTTACTACGAATACGTAATCAGGGCGTGGAACAGTTAGGGTGCACACAATGTCGATGTGTGCAATGTACGTCTTAGCGTGAATCTATTCTGCTTACAAATTGCCATGCGGCACTGATTCCACCGATACGGTTAAGTTGAGTTTAGTTAAGGTGCCAACAAAGCCACTGTTTGTTCTACAAAGAGTGGGTCTCTGTCTCTCTACTTGTTCCACAGTTAAACCCGCAGCTCCATATCAATGTTTCGTTACCGTTATATAAATACATTACAACGTTACTAATTTCAACTAATGGAAACCATCTGTGTATGGTGACCGCCTCATCATTCGTGTTCACTCTTTGCACTTATTACATTTGGATTCAAAGAACCAGAACGCGTTAAAGGCTTGAGCTTGATATTCAGATTAATGCAGCAAACTTCGGAGACACACGTACTCATGCGCTGTTTCTTAATAGCGAGATACCTGTCGTATATAAGACGTTGGCTTTCGTAGTTAACACAGAAGACATAGCTGAAGTATATACCAGATGGCAGTGATAAACTATTTGTTATTGATATTTTTTTTGCCAATTCATCTTTGTTTTACTGCGGTGCATTACTTTTTCTGCCAATGTTTCTCTTGCATAACATGTCCTGAGTATTAGTTAATAAGTGCATAGATTTCTTCGACCTTGCGAGGCACAATAACATGCTTGGTACTGTGGAAACCATTATAATTTGTACAAAGCTAAAAGCTGAGAGTGTGTCGCCATATAAGGGCGAAACTACCACCGCGACGAACATGTACGTCTCTCTGTGCCACCGTCTATGGCACAATATTTGTTTCGCGTCTCCTGTCGGCTTCATTAGGTTGGCTTTGTTCACGTGCTTTGTGTTCTTACAGCAAAACACGCTTTACATGCTACCCTTTTTTAGATATGTTCATGCCACTTAGATGACGTCACAGTGATGACGTCACGATGATGACGTCATCACGATGTCACATTACGGCGTCATCCAATACCACCGTCACTTGATCAAAGATCGGGCCAATCTCGGAGACACTAAAGAACCATGTTAGATTCAGAAAGCTTGGAACGACTATTTAATCTCCCCTTGAACGTCAAAGTAATCTAAAGCACGCCTTTCACACTGCATCTCGTTATGTCTCGCAAGAAGTGTAGTTGTCGAGTACACAACTAAATGCATTACCAAGTGCGAAGCGGGCTTTGGCCTTCAAGTGTTACATTGAGTAACATGCGGCAGATCCTTTTTTTTTTTTTTTAGCCGGCGTAGTTCAGAGCAGTGATGTTCAGGCACACTCGCTCTCAAAAGAGCGAGTGCGCGCTCTAAAGTAGATTAAATTTCTTCGGGACGAGCTCTTATTCTTGTAATCCGTTCAGAGAGTCTTCATGGTAGAGGGGCAAAATGCAACACAAGCAGTAGAAAGAATATCCTTTTACTTACATGCACGTACCGGGGGGAGGTGTCTTGCCGTGAGCGCGCGGCAAAGCGGTGAACGAGGGAGCGAACATCGAATACGCTTTGAGTAATCCGTTCGCTTTCGCTACACATACAAATTCGAAGGCGCGTGAAACGAGTTCAATGATCAATCAGATTTTTTGTCTGGATGCCTCGGCAGGCCTGGTGAACGCGACGCAAGGCTGTTGCTTCAACCGGTCGCTTGCCACGTTCGATGGTTGAATTAAATTTCGTTGCTTTGGCAGCCATTGCGTTTATCCGTCATAGCGTGTGTGTGTGTGTGTGTGTGTGTTTGTGTGTGTGTGTGTGTGCGTGCGTGTGTGTGTGTGTGTGTGTGTGTGTGTGTGTGTGCGTGCGTGCGTGCGTGCGTGTGTGCGTGTGTGTGTGTGTGTGTGTGTGTGTGTGTGTGTGTGTGTGTGTGTGTGTGTGTGTGTGTGTGTGTGTGTGTGTGTGTGTGTGTGTGTGTGTGTGTGTGTGTGTGTGTGTGTGTTTGTGTGTGTGTGTGCGCGTGCGTGCGTGCGTGCGCGCGCGCAACAATCTCTCGCCGAATGCGAGAGATTGTTGAAACACTATGAAATCATTCGGAAAAAGGAAACTTTGGTATTTGTAGGTGAAATATTTGAAGTGGAGGCTTCCTTCTCTTCCAGTTTTTTTTTCTGTTTTGTTTTGCTTTGTTGTTTTGTTTTAGGTTTGATTTGTTAAAGGAAGGTTACTGGGGTGAAGGTCTTAAAAAAATGGAAAGCATGAAAGTGTTTCAAGAAGCAGTCTTGTACTTTACGAAACACCTGAACGACGGCCACGTCACGTTTTGCTAAGCAATCAACATTTTCGTGCTACAATTATCACCTAACCTTGCTCTTGCTACAGCAGTTTGAAAATCCCCATTGTAGTAGTGCTCGGAAGATACGTTGAATACTTTCTTCATTGCATGAAAGGTTGAAGTTCGAACTTGTTAGGGTACTTTTTTGTCGGTGTTATTGCTGTTGTTGCGAGACACTTGTTTCCACGCCGATGTTAGATACTGGAGTTTGGTTCACCAGTAATTATTGTGCTGCTATTTAATTTCTTACCTATATCAAAATGTTAAAAGAGAGACGTCTTTTTCGCTGAGTCACTGAACCACTAACGCTCTGCTTAAAAATACGAACTATGCAAAGAAAACCGGCCCATGGAAACAGCTAATTAAGAATCCCCATATCGGGCCATACAAAGCCGCCCGAATGCCTCTTCCAACAAACTGGATTGGGGAGCTGGAAGTTCTGTTAAGGTGCTGAAAAGAGGGAAAAATTGTTTTCAGCACTTGCTTGGCAGCCTGAGAACTTTGTTGATTTGCCTACGCATAGCGCCTTTGACAGATTGCGTAATCGAGGCACCTGCATTTATTAGAGCTCACGCTCTCGAAGAGGCTGTAGCAATTTTTCATATGCGGACCATAGCAGCAGACTAATTAATTTTTCGACATGGAAACATTGAAGAAAGCTTGGAGAGGACTTCGTGCGGAAAGTTTAGTTTCTATGGTTGGTGCTACGTTCATTATGACCTAATTAGTAACTTCATTCAAGTGTGATAAAATCGAGTGTAACAAATGAAAGCTTGAATGAGCGCAAAATACCGCTCACTGAGCGATCGAATAAAAAATTTTCGGCACACTATTATCAAAAAGACAAGGCACTGTTATAAAAAATTACTCTGGGCTATGATTCAAAAGGAGCTGGAACTATTGATGTAGGTATTTCGTAATATTGGTGGCAGACTTAATTTTTCGTTCTGTAAGCGATGGCGTGGCTCTGTGGTAGAATCTCCGTTGTTTGCTCTGGCGCTCGCGTGTTCATATCGTGGCATAATATGTTCTTGGTTGAAACAGCGACCAAATAGCTTTTCTGTTTGAATCATTCGGATAGTCAAATCAATAGTTTGTATTCCTCATTGATGAATGATACCTTTTCATTCGCTTCTTGGAAAAAGACTTTTGATGACATGAGAAAGTCCAGTCACAACATACTACAAGAAAGAAGTCTAAAGATGAAATATAATTTCGGGCACTTGCACTGCTTGCGCACACAACCGCCTCTATTTTCACCTTTTATTTGGTTGAGCTTAACAGAAGTCTTTACTTCACTAAGTGTGAAGGTTGTATCCAAATGTCTCCAAATACACCTATACTAAATATTAGAAAGAAGTGTAGATTTAAGGGCTCGTTTTCTTTGTTAGGCATAATATTAATGAGAACTAATAGACTAAGTAATAAAGTTTAGAAGAACTTCCAATAATTGTACTCTCTGAGCACAGAACAGCCGCTACGTCCACTTTCAGTTTTCTGCGTTTCACTGAAGCTTTTCTTTGGTAAAGTAGGAAAGATTACTCGCCACAGACATGTCTACATACAAGTTCTAAAGGGTGCTTCACTCCCGACGATCGTTCTCTCCTGAGCTCTGAACGGTAGCTCAATTACCTCACTGTTGTCATCACCTCTTCCACATGATCATCCTGCCCTCCATCCTAGACATTAAGTCGTCATTCAGCTTAAGTTTTATGGTGTCGCTGAAGGGACCAGCTTGAAAGTAGCTGCTTTACGTAACCCCCGGTCGAAAGAACGACTTCAGCCGAGTTCTTTTTTTCGACTGCTTCTCACCGCTAGCTCGAATTTAGTGAAACAATAGTTGCGCCAAAGACTGACAACTACCAAAAGTCTCGAGAATGTTAACGGAACGTAAGGTTTTTCAGCGCAAACAAGATGAGGACAGGGGAAAGACGACACCACGCAAAGATAGGACCAGCGCAGACTGAGAACTGCATTAATTGTAAATCGGCTTTCGTATTGTAGATAAATGGTGTTCCATCTGTCGTTGCATTGTCTGCACTGAACAGTGGTAGATCCAGAGTGGGGGGGGGGGGGGTAGGGTCGGAGCGATCGCCACCCTCCTCCATTCAGTGCCATCCAACCCGTGTTTGACACCGGCCACTCTACCCCATTCCTAACAAAAGGATAGCACAGCAAAATATGCCTATATCTGACGTGCGATTGCCTGTAATTTGTTTTAGTTCATCCAATTACTACGAGTAAAAAAGAACAGATTAGAACACATGAGTGGGACCTCTGCGAGCACAAATTAACAGTATTTTTGCTGTGATGGGATTCTTGTGATAATTGTAACTGCTAAATCCAAGGGAGTCTCGACCCCCCCGCTCTCCGGTTTTACTTCAAGCACCCTCCCCCCACCCCCCCCCCCTCCAGAAGATTTGGTTGGATCTGCCCCTGGCGCTGAAACACTTTCCATCACGATGAACCAACTAGTCTGTTCCTAGATTCTTCTGTCTCATATTAATCGACCTTTTTCAGGCAATAGCTGTTCCGGCCCTGACAAAAACTATAATTCCTACTTCCGGCCAGCAACTCATCATCGCTTTAACGCCTATCTTCCCTTCCCAGCTATCCATATTCACTCGCTTACTTCCCTTTATTACTCACTTTATCTCTCTATATTCAGTCTTTAATCAACGCGAGGCAGACACGCAAACGCTTTCAGAAAAGAAACTCGAGCGTGACTTGCAACTCTTCCCAGGCGCATCTCTACGGCTTCCCACAATTGGTAACCCGATCCTTCATCGCCCGCCCACGCCGCCCTTGTGTGCACAGCACCGCATAAACGGGCGAGATCCACAGCGCAGCCGAGGCTCATGGGCGCGCCGGGAACGGCTCGACGCGACGCGCTGCATTCGAGCAACAAAGCACTCGTGCCGTCATCTGTTCCGCCGCATGGGTACACAGACGTACAGACGCGGACACAAACCGGTACGACCGAGCCAGGCACAGGTCCAAAAGAAGTATCGATCTCTCTCCCTCTCTCTCTCTCTCTCTTCACCTTCGCTCAGCCGCGAACGGGTCGAAAGTTGCATCGCAATGCGGAGCGTGCAGGCATACGGGTAGACAAAACGGTGTTGGGGAAGAGAAAGGAGGGGATGTAGAGAAGGTGGGGATGTAGAGAAGGTGGGAATGTAGAGTAGGCGGGGAGACGCAGAGAAGGTGCGAACATAGAGAAGGTAGGGGTGTAGGGAAGGTAGGGATGTAGTGAAGGAGGGAATGTAGAGAAAGCCGGGGTGTATGGGAACGTGGGGATGCAGAGAAGGTAGTGGTGTAGGGAAAGTAGGGAAAGTAGGGATTTGGAGAAGGTTGGGGTGTGCGAAAATTGGAAATCTAGAGACATTGGGGGGTTTAGGGAAGTTGGGGGGGTGTCGGGAAGATGGGGATGCGGAGAAGGTAGTGGTGTAGGGAAGGTAGGGATTTATAGAAGGCAGTGATGTGGGGAAGTGGGGATGTAGGGGAGGAAAGATGTAAGAAGGCATGCCTGCCACACATTCCGCACTGCGGTCTTCTTTTCCTTCAAGTCCCACACAAGGAAAACACAGGTGGCGGGGCTCGACTCCGCGTTGCTACAACGTCAGGCGCGTGCGCGGCTTTCCATCTTTTTCCGGCGCTGATTCCTCTCCGATTCGTGCGAGACATGCGGGAACAGGTTGGAAAGGAGGATGGGACAAACGAGGCTCCCAGCGACGACGTTTTCCGCTTGAAGCCCGGGTTATTATTAACGCCGCAATATGTGCGCGCAGGAAGAGGATAGACGCCGACAGTTTGCGTATTGTAAGCGAGGCGGAAACGCGCTGCGCCAAGCTGGCTCGACGTTTTTGTGCTTTCTTGCCCTGGTAGGCAGGCAGCCTGCGCGGCTTCTGATGATGCGGGCTGTGGCTCTTTCGATATGACGCACAGCCGATGTCTATTCTGGAAATGCTCCCATTTCTGTCGTACCGTATAATTTGCTATTTCGAATGGCTCTGATTGGCTGAGAGGTGCTATTGGGGCTGCTTCTGCGATTGAGGAAAAACAGGAAATATGCTTGAAATTTAGTTGCTGGAGCCACGAAAACATGCTTCTTTTTTTTTGGAAGCTGTCAAATTTCGTATTGCGGCTGAGATAGCGAGCGAAATAAATTGAAAGGTAGCAGGCTTATAGATCGACCGGATTACCTGTTCGGTTGACGAAGCTGCACTTAAGTGTGAGAAATGAAATGAAAAAAAATGATGTTAGGAGAACTAAGATAGTAAGAACATTAGTCTATAAAAAAACGTGACACAGGCGACTGATGATGGCCACAGTTTTCACGCAGTGATTGCCGGAATCAAGTTGATGTTTTAGAAATGCACTCGCGAAATTTATATCTTACGTTGATCGGGTAGCTTCAAGAGGGTAGTGAGAACTTTCGTCGCCTCACTTTTTTGTTGACAACCAGACGACAGCGAAAAGAACAAAATTGTCATGCGTGCGCACACGCAATAAATTTTCATTGCTAAGCTCGCCGAAAGCTCATGTATTTCAAAAATGTCCAGAAATGCTTTTTGGGCATTGCGCGCTACAAACTGCCCATGACCATGGTTCTAACATCGTATCTTCTGTTAACTACCTGCCACGCGAATGTCGTAACTGTATTCGTAATGGAAACGTCTGATCGTCGTGTGCTGGAGATTCAAACTGGGCATGTTCTGTAGTTTCTCGTATGCCACAAGTGTTGCAGTGGTTCCTGTCCGCAGCTCTAATTAACGATGAGCAGGTGTTCACACAGCCATTTCCTATTCATGAGTGGCATAGCTTTATTCAATTCAATCAGTTTGTTACAATACACAAGGTACAGTATACACATGTAAGGGGCAGGGTTGGCAAAAAGGCAATTTAATGCCTGACAAGGCGCCGGAACCCGTCCCAGACTATAAAGCGCACAAAAAGCAGTAATGTACACATACTTTAAAAAATATTTTAACAAAGAAGCAGCCACAGTTACAAAATTTTTTTTCCTGGCGGGTTGAACCAGGTAACTGTTGCAAACTGTTGCATTGCACGTAGGGCCCTATTGCATATGCACTTCGTCAACGAAGGCTCCCGGGTGCCGCCATAGTCCACTCTGGGCTGTTGTTACATGCGTGACTTCTCGCCCCTCCCCCCCCCCCTCCCCCCCCAAGATATGTGCTGCCGAGATTGTGACGTTAGTTTCTGCACTCTCCAGCATTAGTCCAGGAAGGAGGTAATTGTTTTCTTCGTGTTAGAGAGCTAATTTTGGCAATACCACTGAAGCGCCACGCTGCGTTCTTTCGTGTCGAAATAATCGAGTTGCGTTTCTTTTCTGAAGAGGAAATCGAGGTGTTAGTGTGTGGGCGTACGTGTAGAGGGATATTGCCTCACGAAATACGTATTAATCGCCGTGGGTGTAGCCCCAAAGTAAAGCGTCACTCATATGAGCAAAACGAAAGGCAAAAAAAAAAATGTAGCCCTTCCCGTATGGTAAAAATTGGAACAGGCGAAGCTTGGCGTTTGCTTATCAGACGGTACTACCGTTCTTTCTTTCTTTCTTTCTTTCTTTCTTTCTTTCTTTCTTTCTTTCTTTCTTTCTTTCTTTCTTTCTTTCTTTCTTTCTTTCTTTCTTTCTTTCTTTCTTTCTTTCTTTCTTTCTTTCTTTCCTCCTATCTACGCTCTATCTATCTATCTATCTATCTATCTATCTATCTATCTATCTATCTATCTATCTATCTATCTATCTATCTATCTATCTATCTATCTATCTATCTATCTATCTATCTATCTATCTATCTATCTATCTATCTATCTATCTATCTATCTATCTATCTATCTATCTATCTATCTAGTCCATTCACACAAACCTGTCTATTCATTCTCTCGCCCACCTACCCAAATGCTTATATCAGGTTTTCAGATGTCGAAAATTACAACCACGTATGCAGTATCGTGCCTGAGCATAGCCGACGTCGGCAGCTCAAATTTCGTCGGTACCGCTTGGTTCATATTAGGACAACGCTGGCATTGTGGTTCCCTCATTACTAAAACTAAGGTACGAAATGCAAAAACATAAAACACCTCTGTAGGAGACACTCCCTCGCTCTTTGTGTAGAGTCCAAATACGAAGTTGCGAAAGGCGCCGGAGGCCAGAGCTAACGCAGACACTCTGTAAACTGTCTCCTAAATCACACAGGAACCCCCTTTCTTTCTGCCACTCTTCTTTTGTCTCTAATTACCTCAGTGCTACCTGAACCTGACTCAAGTTATTTGTTTTGCTGCACACCTGCGTAGATGTACTCAACTTACACTTGCCTTTTTCCTACAGCTGACGGTGCGTTCTCGTTCGCCGGGTTTGCGTGCGTCGAGTCAGGTTAATCTCGTCCCGTTGTTACAGGCATGCATGCGTGCGCATAGGCGATTGTTGATGTAGTTTAGGAGTTGGGTGGATGCGAGTTGTGTGACACAGCAAAGGGATGCTTAGCAACGCAGCGCATTGCTTGGGTTTCTTTTTTTTTTCTTCGCACGCCACTGTAGATGCATCGAAGCATGCAACGCGGGCAATCTTTTCCCGCACGCCAACGCATATATCACTACAAAACACTGTAATCGGACTGTTGTATGCCGCTGTCTTCCCCTTCCGTGAAATATGGGCCAGAATGATACAACTGCGTATGCGCTAATTTTCCGTCCCGCCGACAGTGTCGACAAAAGACGTTGCAAACTGGTCTCGGCTTTTAAAATTTTCTTTGGTAGTCGGCTCTTTCTTTAGGTATGGCGGCGAAAGGGTTTATTGCGGCGAATGCCTTAGAAGCCTCATCCAACGCGAGAACATACCGGCAACGTGAGCACGAGTAACGCCAGGAATCGTCACGTGATAACGTCGCCGTACGACGTCATTATTACGTCATGACGCCATCATACGACGTCATGACGTCGTAGGGCGACGTCATGATGATTCTATGACGTCGATATATGACAATTTATGACGTCATTATGGCGTCACTAACCTTACGTTACATGACGGCGTCATCATATGACATCGTCGCTTGCTCCAAGGCGGGCGGATCTCGGAGGCTGTACAAAACCACGTAAGGGGCAGAAAGCTTTCGATGTGGGGTGAAGGAGGATCAATACATTGGCTGAGCAATAAAAGAAGATGGCTTTCGCCATCGAGTCGTCTTGGGCGAATGCATCAGGGGCCCTGTGAGTGTTTTACTTTTGTGAGTGTTCATCTTCAAAGGATAGCGCACTTACTACGGGGACAGAGACGAACACGACAACACAAGCGCTACCTTTGAAGATGAATACCTACCAACTCGCCCAGTTTGCTGCTTTGTTTTGGGAGTGTTTTACCCTTGACCAAGCCACGACGTGATTGGGCGAGATCATAACGAACGTCACAAATTTGTACATCAGCGCAGAAAGCCACGTGAGCCCTCCTGCAGTACTTGAAGGCAACATTACTGAGGGACCGCCTGTGAAACCCTGCACTGTGTGTGTGTGTGGTGTGCAATGTGTCTCTCCTTCTCTCTCTCTTTCGCTCTCTCTTTTACTCTCTCATTCTCCTCCCCATGTGTAGGGTAGCAAACTGGACATAGTCTAGTTAACCTCCCTACCTTTCCTATATTTCTTCGCTGTCTTTGTCGATGTGTGACGTCATTTGTGATCACGGGACCATTCGCAACGTACGTGTTGACTCAAGAACTTGTTCTTGGGCGAGTTGACGCTCCTCTGTATCGTCTGTCTCCTCTGTTTCGCGCTCCTCTGCCTCTTTCCTCTGTCTTTCTTTTTTCATGTTTTTCGCTTTGCGCCAAAATTAACGTGTTCGTGGTGACGCCGGCGCCGCCGACAAGGTCTCGCCGAATGTCGCAGAGCCCGTAGCGTTCCGCCTTCAAATGAATGAAAACTTTATTTTGGTCCTGCGAGGCGCGAAAGAGTCGCGCAACCAGCTCATTCCCATGCAAGGACCAGCAAGCTCATCCGACGAAACAGGTGGAAGCTCCCACTTCAGTCGTGTTGTTTAGAAAAACTTTATTCTATCGTACGACGCTACGAACACATGGAAGCACTGTCTGTTCAATAAGGACAGTAACATACACAAATGACTAAGCACAATATACATGACACCGTTCAACAAAAATGTCCAAGTCCATAGGGTATCTCTAACACATGCTAGTAAGAACGAACATACACACACTTATCCCAATGTACATTAAGATGTTCACAGTTGAGAAAAAGTTTATTTGCTCTATGTACAAAAACAAAATGTGAGTGTACTTTACTAGAGGAGAGCGATAAACTGCGTCTGTTTAGAGCAATTTATTATCACAGAACAACCAGGCATTTCTACAGCTTTGAAGCTGCAGTTAGGTAAGTAATTTCTTAAAAGTTTAGAAAAGCACGCATTCATTGTAGCACAGCTAGCTATTTGCAATATTTTATATATCCCTTTTAACGACGTGAAATTGTCAGAAATTGACTGACAGCGTCATGCCCAATTTAGAGATAGATATTGTCGTCTACTCTCGATAAGGAATGTGAATTACGGATTACAGATATAAGTGACGCACTGGAAGGTCGTGTGGCCCCCCAAACTTTGTAGGCATGTGTATGGTATTTCTGGTGCCTTTTCATGATAAGTGCCTAACCCGAATATCCCAGTCAACGGTAAACGCGCTCCTCACTCTGTTTCGGTAACAGGTCAACGTGCTAGAGATAAAGCAATGGCCTCGTAATAAAACCTTACGTTTTCGTGGAAATTTTCAATTTTTGTGACGCAGAAGAGGCGGGACCTGAGCTGCGCTACTTCGTTGGTCGTCATAGGGCATTTTACAAAGCGCTAGCATTCCGCATAGTAAACAGCTTCGCATATAACTATACCATCTTACGAGACGGCTTAGTACGGCCACTTGATATTAAAAAATTGGCCGCGTATCTGGGTGCATCGCTGCAAATGTCGTCAAAAGACGATAGTCTTCTGCCGGCCGTACTACCGGTACTACTATGTTTTAAAATGTTTATGAAATGGTATCACCTAAATCATTCGTCATCCAAGCATTTCGACTCCTTTTACCGCTCCCAGAAAAAAAAGAAAAGGCTAAAGAGTTTGCCTAAACGTGAGAACAAAAATAAAATGCGTAGGCAAGCCTAATGAGAGAGGGGTGGCCGGGAAGGAGGTCGGAGAAGGATCGTCTCAAAGCGAGCTTTGCGCCTTTGCGGTATGCAAAGCCCCGCTGAGTTTTCTCGAGCGAATCGCTAGGCGTATAAGGAACGCTCTGCGCGAGTCTTCAAAGCTCGCCTAACGGGGGTTCACCATAGTGTGTGCGGCGGTCGTTTGTGGTTCTCCCGTTTACGCTCGCCCGGGCGGACGGATTACGCCGCTGCCGTCGCCGCCGCCGTCGCCGCAGCCACCGTCGCCAACCGTGCGACGACTCATTATGCAAAGTGGTAGGGACGAATAAATCCGCGGGCTCGCGCAAAACCACGCGGCTCGCCACGAACGTACGCTGTGCCGCACTTTCGTCTCAGCCCGGCACGGCATACGCGCGCTTGCGTAACGGAGGAGTCGTCTATCTCCATGAGGCGCAACGTCCGCTTGTGTACACGCAAATAGTTTTGCAGCAGAGCTGCTAAGGTCGAGGTCTGTCGTGTGTGTCGTATGTAGAAAATGATCATCATCATGAACCGGCACACGCTCAATGCTCGCCCAAGCACTCGGTACAAATGGTTACAGAAGAGAAGCAGCAACGTCAGGCCCCTAATCGGTTTTCGCCACCCGTGTGTTCCCTTCCCTTGGTAATATTTAGTGGGCTGGTGCGATGAGTAGCGGGATTTGCCCAATTTCTGTGGCACATACGGGCTACAGGAGTTTTACGGTGGAGCTGTTATGGTCGAGGTTTGCATACAGGCATAGAGAGAGAGAGAGAGACTAATAAAACGATAAAAAAGAGAGCAAGCATACCCATATATAGTGTAGTATAGCAGTGGATGGGAAAGAGATAGGTGAGTGGGTAAAAGTCTAGCGAAGTCATGACGAGCTAGGTGCCCACCAGCGCTGCTGTGACCCAGCCTTGCGCGGCTTGGTGCAATCTGGGCTAATTTTTTTTTTCTGCCAGTTCTTCGTACCAAAGGCCAAAAAAGAGCAAGGCATAATAATGTAATTGTTAGGATCTTACGTTCTGAAACCATGACATCATTATGAGGGACGCCGTAGTGGAGGGATCCGAAAATTTTGACCATCTCGTGTGCGTAAACAGTGCACCTAAATCTAAGTAAACGGGCCTCTATAACTTCCCCTCCATCGAAACGCGGCCGCCACGGCCGGGCTTTAATGATTGTCATTGTTGCCAGAGATGAATCTCTCTACTCTATTCTGAGCAGCTTCCAACATACGGACCATATAATCTTGATGAGGTTACCATGTGGATTATGCATACTCTAGATGCGGGTGAACATTAGTAATATATGCTAGTGCACGTACATTAGAAGGAGTGTTGCGCAAGTTTCTGCGGAGATAGCCGAGAGACTGAGAGGCTCTCCGTGAGACAGCTGCTATATGCGTAGTTCAGGATAAATGCGGTAAAAACGTAAAAGCCGATATATTTGTATGATGGGGTGGCCGAAACAATTGTGTTGTTAATCGTATAGTGAATTACTGAGTTAGTACGCTTTCGCGTGAACAAGATTAACTTGCAATTAACGGCGTTCAGGGACATCTGCCAACTTACGCACCCCCTGTAGGTTAGGTCAAGGTAATTCTGGAGAGCGGAATGATCATGAAAACGTTGAACATTGTGGTAGGTGCCTGAATCGTTGGTGAACGACCTTACTAAGGATGAAAGGTGAGTGGCCGAATCGTTAATGTATATTAAAGAGCAAAGAGCAACCAAGCACACTTCCGTGGGGAACACCATACGGGATGTCGCGAACGTTAGACGAAATGTCGTTGACCACCACAAATTGCTGACACGAAGACAGGAAGTTGCGTATCCAAGACAGTGTTAATGAATCAGTACAAAGGGCAGACAACTTCGAAATCAAACTATATTAAGGGACAGTATCGAATGCCTTGGCGAAATCAAGGAAGAGGCAACAGGTTTGGTCCTTAGTGTTCATGTTAAAGTGAAGGTCAGCTACGATTTCCAATTACTGAGTGCCACATGAGTAGCCTTTTCTGAAGCCATGCTGATTATAGAAAAAAAGTTGATTCATGGTGATGGTAGATATGAGAAGCTATAATATGCTCAAGTAATTTGTAGGATAAGGATTTTAGTGAAATCGGTCGATAACTACAGGGCGAGTGCCTGTAACCAGACCTCAATACGAGAACTACCTTACCAATCTGCCAATTCTTAGGCAGCTCATCGGATGACAAAGACTGCTTAAAGAGGGGACACAGAAGGCGACTGGAAACATGAGTAGTGTTCTTCAGTATTTTAGAGTTAATGTTAAAAATTCATGATGAAGTAGAAACTTTAAGATTTGTGATGAGGTTCGCGATACCTTCGGCAGTGATTGTGATTAGAGCCATGAAAGGAAAGGGTTGCGCTTGAATAAATGGCACATTGGAACAATCTTCCTTCAGCGAAATATGCACTGAAAGCCGTCTTGGAAGGTTCTTCAGAAAGTGGTAGTAATGGCCGGACAAATGCGTTAGAGGTATGTTTAAATGCGTTGAACTACGGTCGGAGCCAACGCCAGCTAACAGCAGCCACGACTAGCGAGGAGCAGTCAAAACTATAAACAACGTTTTGGCGGGGCTACTCAATATTAGCCAACAGCTAGCCAAACTTATCCACTGCTGCACGCCAGTAAATGCGGTTGACTTCGCACAAGCTATATACACTTCTTCGCCGTAGTGTACCACCTAATGGTAACGCACTAAAAAAAATCCGCATCACGGATTACATTTCGACACAGATGCTAGCGGCGCATCAACTTTTAAGCCGAACAGTGCTTCAGTGTAATGGCTAAAACTCTACCAAAGAAAGTAACATTGAAATCCAGCTCGACTACTGCAGCGACCACCGATAATTCTTTAGCGCTCCCGTTTTCTTTTTCCCCTTTCATTTGATCTCGATAAAACTGCACGACGTGGCGCTTGCGTAATGTCAGAACAACGAACATGTGACAGGATGAAGGGGCTTTACTCGGAAATATGTCGCGTCTGTAACGTTGCGCTTGCTTCGTTCCTGTACACCACTCGACCGTTCGTCGTCGGCCGCTGACGTTACCGACGTCACCCAGTCAGCACTAATGAGGGCGTACCAAATCTCTTCATTCTGTTCCGATTGCTCTGCAATTAGCGTTCGTCATTGCGTAACAACGATGGGACCTCTGTTGGGTACCGTATTATTACGGCATTTGATTGCGCGCTTAACGATGTTATCGGTGCGGGCGCATTAAGCTCTGTCTATTTCTCTTTTTCCTCTTTTTTCATATCAATGTGATCCTAAGCCTCTTACACCCTGTTTCAGCAGCGACGTATCATAATGTCTGTGGTAATGACGATTATTTTTCCGCATGAATTCAAATCGTTTCGAGGAGCAACTTTCTACAGCTAGCTATCGTATTTATCCGAACACTAGTGGCACTCAATAGCCTTGGCTTCAACTCCTCCCCGAATGAATGTGAAATAAATAGCGCACACAAACGCACGCACGCATATACATAAAACGAAGTTAAACACTGCCTCGCCCCTCCCCCCTCTTTCGCGAAAAAAAATTCTGCAGCTACATCCCCACCCGCTGCGGCGATTGTGAATATCACGTCGTGGTTTTGGCACGTGAACAGGTGCTCCGGGAAAAAATAACGCCTCCAACGTACCACACGAGCTCTTAAACCATCTGCGTGGGTCAAACCTCCCTGGTGGTTTAACCCCCGTTTTCTTCAACAAGCCTCGACTCGAACTTCACCCTTCACTTGACCGAGCTGAGCACTGCGCCACCGCTCGACTGAAAATGACTCGGCGGTTTTCACGATAGAACTTGCTAGGGTTTAGACTTGGGCAAGTTGGTTTATTGTGCAAAAGGGCAAAGAAGGGAGAACAGCGCTGAATTTTAGACGAATACTGAACGCTGAATTTTAGACGAACTTGCACAAAGGTTTTTCACAAAATAAAGATGGCAGTCATTCACATGCAGAGAAAGGTGTACTATCCGCGTCAAATGAAACCCGAACAGCGGCAAGCATTCGCAGTGTATAGCGCGCCGTCCAGTTATTACGACGGACAGGCGCGCATACATGCGCAGTGCTGCCAGAACCGGATGCGCGCGCCTGTCCACGGTGATAACTGGACGGCACGCACTATACCAGTGCGAATGCTTGCCGCTGTTCGGGTTTCATTTGACGCGGATATCCATCGACATTTTCGAGTCAAGGTGGAGCGCCGAGTGAAGGAACGTTCTAGAATACGGGGGTAAATCACCGAGGGGATGTTATGTCGCGAAGGCATCGTGTCGGGAGTTCGCTTACCCCACCTGTGACCACTGTCTGGATACAACATTACCGCGGCCTATATCTACATCATGATCGTTCTGTTTCGTCGCAATTCATGATCTGGTAGTAATAATAATATCTGGGGATTTACGTGACAAAACCACGATATGATTATGAGGCGCGCCGTAGAGGAGGGCTCCGGAAATTTTGACCCTCTGGTGTACACTGACATCGCAATGACATCGCACAGTACACGGGCCTCTACCATATCGCCTCCATAGAAATGAGGGGCGTAGCCAGAAATTTTTTTCGGGGGGGGGGGGGGGGGGGGAGGTGCCTCCTTGAAGTGTTCATTTTTCGCTGTGTATACCATGGCGAAAAAACTTACGGGGGGGGGGGGGGGACACGGGCCCGGTGTGCTACCCCCTGGCTACGCCACTGATCGAAATGCGACCACCGCCACCGGTATCTAACACGTGACCTTCGGGTCAGCAGCCGAGCACCGTAGTCACTGATCCGCTGTGGCGCACAATGCATGATACGAAAGCTACTCGTACTTGATCGATGAATTCACCACGGACCGTATCACAGTTCACTGGTAAAATACATACATAAATCGAATTTGCCCGTCTTCTTTTTTTTTTTTCGGCCCCGCGATTCACTCTTCCTAAGGGCAGGCTTTCGAAATAAACAAAAAAAAATCCAGGAATTACTGTCATTTAGACTAACTCTCGGTCATCTTTAGCTAGCATTAACAAAGTAATTAGCTTCAACTAAGAAACGCAAACCACCATTGCTTCTGTGAGCAGTGTTTCCAGCACGAACAAACAATTCCCAAGTTTCCGATTACAGCCGTATAGATTGATGGATACGCTGGAAAACGCGATGCGATGCCCTACTTTGCGCATTCATGTAATACAGCCTATTTCTGACAAGAAATAGGCATTCACGTATACACTGTGTTTCTTTCTTTTTTTCTGGATGCGAGCTTGATGAAGAAGAGCGTCACACGTGTCACATCGCACACGCATCGGGGAGCAGCTTTAGCGGCGACTCCTATATCGATTCCCCGTCACCATCTTCGACGCAGACGTTCGCTTCTTTTTTATTTATTTATTTATTTATTTATTTATTTATTTTTTTTCAACCGGGTCTGGGAACGAGTGACCTCGGCCCGATGGGACGCACCGCTGTCCGTTGAAAAATGGCTTTCCCGATAAGCGTGCTGCGATAAGGGGAATACGCGTTAGGGCTTTGAAAGACGCCTCTGCCGCTGATAAAAGGCATCGGCTTCCTGAGCCAGACGGGGCGGGCAACGCCGAGGAAGAGGCTGACGCTTTAACGACGACGTTTGCTGACAGCAGCGAGGACGACGCTCGCAGCAATGACTTTTAAAAACCTCGAGAAGAATCGCGAGACGACGCCGGAGCTGCGCAGCAGCGGCGAAATGCGCGCGTGGGATTCGCTGCCACACTGACGAGCATTCCTGAGAAATGTTTCGATGGAATCGTATCTGCGGTTGCTGTCATTCTTTTCTTTAAACTTTGACGCTGTCGCTTATGCCTTACCTAGCTGAATTTTTTTTTTTTTTTGCTTCACGTATACTCCATTTCATACATCGGGTTTTTGGCGTCAGGGTGAACAACGGGGCGTGTTGAATTTGTATGATTCGAGGTAAAAAGGCGTTAATACGACGATTGATCACGAGAGAGAGAGAGAGACCTGTCCCCTGTGTGTGTCTTGTTCTTGTTCTTGGGTTAAGCAGGAAGAACAGAGGAAGTGCCTCAGACAGGCTGGCCGACGTTTCGATAGGTGGACCTAACTTTGTCAAAGGTGGACCTATCTTTGTCAAAGCCTTTGACAAAGATAGGTCCACCTATCGAAACGTCGGCCAGCCTGTCTGAGGCACTTCCTCTGTTCTTCCTGCTTAACCCACTACGTGTTTCCATTTGTCGGCTCCCATCTTGATTTTGGAGTTCTTGTTCTTGTTCTTGTTGTCCTTCTACTGTGGCTCACACCCACTGTGGGGGGATTGGCCAAGAATTGAGTGGTCTTATAAACTGTTATGGAAGTTTAGAATAATGGAGGTTAAAAGAATAAAAAAAACATTACAAATTTTTTCTCTCCACTTGTTCGTCGTCGTCTTCGCGCCTTTTGCCTGGAATCGCACATCGTATATTAAACTTCAGATATCATTGGATAAGTTGACCCACTAATTGGCCAATCCCCTCCAATGGGTATGAGCCATGTCCAGAGGATAACAACAACAACATCTCCAACGCTACGGAAGCTAACGACACTTGCTCCAGTATATCCGTTCGCACCAAGAAATAGTTTAATGTTTTTTACCACCCTTAATGTAATATTTCTTTTTTGTTTTAAGGCTGAGTAATGAATGAATGAAGATGTCTTTGTGCTGTAGAAATAAACAAAGCCCCCGGTTTATACGGCTGCCAATGGGTTGTTCTGGATCGCTTAGTGTTTCCTTTGTATTCGTGAAACAGCATGAAACAGCCGCGGGTGCGTTGCGGCAGTACATATCTTCCTCAGCCGAGGTGGAAGAGCCGGTATGCATGGCTTGCCGCAATGCCTTGGCTTAAAGGTGCGGCATGTACTTTTAATCGCTTAATATAGTCAACAATGATATCACAGTGTGCCCATAAAGCCATGCCACAATATTGACCGGTCACGGGAAAGCAACAAAACAAGATATAAATGTGAAATTCGTGAGCCTGCGCAGCAGCGTATCAGCCCACGCCCCCCGTCAACGAGATGGGTGGTAGAGAGGAAAGTTCAGTGTGCTCTGTGGCTTCCTAAATTCTGACGCCATTAGATTTTTACTTGTGGGGTTATGTGAAGCAACACACATGCAGTGAACGTACCAACGACACTAATCAATGAAAACAGAGAATCGCAGACGTTATTCACCCTGTTACCGCAGTCGTTTTCAACCACGTGTGGGAAGAACTTTTTAGCTGTGTGGGGAGAGTAACCAATGGATACCACCTCGAACCTTCGTTGAACAGGTATGGAACTTAAAGAGCTTTCCTTTTGTCTTGTGTTTACTGCACATTTCTGCACATTTAGTTCATTTCCTGTGACCAGTCAAAAGGACCACCATGACTTCACGGACACACTTTATGTAAATTGCACTATAGCAGTATTAGTCCGCCGCGGTGTTTAGCGGTTACGATGCTCAGCTGCTCACCCTAAGGTCGTGGGTTCGATTCCGGCCGCGGCGGTCGCATTTCGGTGGAGGCGACATGCCATAGGTCTGTGTACTGTGCCATGTTAGAGCACGTTAAGGAGCACCAGGTGGTCAAAATTCCTGGAGCCCTCCACTACTGCGTGCCTCATAATCATAGCGCGGCTTTGGCCCGTGAAACCCCAAATATTATTATTACACTAGCAGTATTCGTAATACCAGACCCACCGTAGTCCCAATTCGCTGCTTTCCGTCTTCACAAAAGTGGAAGGTCTTTGACAGACAGACAAGGAACTTTATTAATGTCCTGAGGAGCCAGCCAGTACAGTCCTGGAGAGGACCACTGGCTAACTGTTGGCTAATCCAACGTTTAAAATTTTTGTCTCTGGCTTTTACTAGTAATCTCGTGCTTATGTTCAAATCATGGAACAGTCGACTAATTGACTACGGAGGGCCATTAGCTCATGTACCCTATCCCTGATGGTGCTCTCTTCCCTCTCCTTTCATTCTGTCCTTTAATCCCTTCACCCCTTTCCCCCCAGTGCAGGGTAGCAAACCGGACGCGCGTCTGGTTAACCTCCCTGTCTTTCATTCCTTCCCTTCCTCCTTCTCCTCCTCCTCCTTGCAGAGTTTCGAAGATCACGAAAATTATTGCAACACATCTCCCATTCAATTAGCTCGTGAGGCTCGGATAACCTTTGCTCGGAACGAAACACAGCCCCTCCGTGGCTCCATCGTCCGCATAAACCACGCTCCTTGCATTCGCGAAGTGTCGCCGCCGGGTCCCGATTGTTTGTCTCCAACGTCTCCAAGCTACCGGTGATGCATTAGGCCGACGCGTGGTCCGGATGGATGACCGCGAATTAGCGATGCTAATAGATGACCCGTCGGTTGCGGGACGGCGGCAGGCCGCCGCCTGGACCACGTCAGCCCCACTTTCGGCGTGGTGCAGGCCCCGCGCACGCCCTCTGCCGATGTCTGGAAAGAACCGTCTCCCAGCACGCTGTCTGGGATAAAGTCGACAGCGCACACATGGACCAGTTTTTTTTTTCCTTTTTTCTTTATTTATTATTATTATGATTTTTTTTTACAGCCAGGTTGTATTAGTCTGACCTGTGCCGTCGTAGTAATACTACTAGTAGTAGTCGTCTTCACGTTGTTCACGGGACAAGAAGGGGAGTGCAGGGCTGCCGTTGGTGGCTACTTTGCGCCAAGTTCGCTACTTTTAGACCCCGTTGGCGACGAAAAGTTCCAGTTGGCGCCATGCCATGGCTCTTTTTTATACTAGTGGTTTCAGTTATTCAAAATGGTTTTATTTATTCATCAATAGTAAAGACTCTGTACACACATAGAAAACAGACTGTAAAAGAATGTTTCATTGCAATATGAGCCCTAGAACTCGCCGGCTATAAACCCCGCCCACCACCGGCGACCACCATTTTGACATGGCATGTGTGACGTCATGTGCTGCATGGAGCGGAGCCGTCGTCTTCTATCAAAGTTTCAACCACTGCAAATCCTTCCGTTTGAATTCCGAGCTGAGGCAAGCTGAAATAGCTCGGTTGTACGTAAAGCTGACGAGGAAACAAAATTGTTGACATGAATGCACACGCTCGCAAAACAAGCAGCTTGTCACGACCCCGCTCGCGAATGCGCCATTGTTCATCGACTCTCGGGTCACCTCACGTGGCTGTAAAAAATATTCACTTACAAATTAAGAGCTCGACCGAACGCGCAGTGAGTTCGCCAGCTTAGTTGTGAATGCACAAGGATTAGCCCCCATAACACAGATTAAGATCGAAAGTCGAGTATCATGGGGCCTTTAACAGGTAAACTACCGTATCGGTTTAAAGACCAAATAGCACATCAATAACGTTGGTGTTACGTAAAGTGTAAAAGAACAATTCCTGCCTATGCACTTTGTACAGGTGGCTAAACAACGAAGATGAAAAGTGTGTTGAATGATGACATAGCGCTGATAAGACAGGAACCACAGAAAGACGACAGGATGTGTGCTACTCACAACTGAATCTTTATTTCGGAAACATGTTGTACTTATACAGAAAGGAAAACAGCAAAACAGCATTGCTGTATAAGTACAACATGTTTCCGAAATAAAGATTCGGTTGTGAGTAGCGCACGTCCCGTCCTCTTTCTGTGGTCCCTGTCTTATCAGCGCTATGTCTTCATTCAATGTAACAAAGCAACTAGCCCTAAAGTCTGTTCTCTGAAACGTGGGGTACCTATGTTCATCACTAGGTTGATCCCGGCGGTACATTAATATTGCCACGAGCATAATAGCTTGTATTACGCGCTATCATTGCTGGCAGAATTGTATGCGCCGCTATGGAAAACACGATGAAGATAAACACGCGAAAAATGACGATGAGTTCGCTTTTCCAGTGATAGGACCAGCCTGACGTTCTGCTGACCTCCAGTTGCAGGTTTCTGTCGCTTTATAACGTGACAATATGTCTTTCTCAATTCTTCGTTTAGTCTGTCTAGAAATCTGAATTGGTGTTGGATGCCCGTGCGTTCTCATCTTCATTTTCCGTGGACCAGTGGGGAGTAGTAAGATCTGCCCAAATACTGTAGCACATAGTTACTGCCCGCGGACGAGTTCTTCATTTTTAGCGCACCAATGCTGAGGAGTGGGTCTAGCCCAATTTCTGTGTCGCATACAGCTAAGAGTTTATACGAACATATGAGGGACGAATTTTGGTTCCGCCTAGTCATTTTGCAGCTTCGTTGTGAAATTCGGGAACGTAGAAGCGCTTAAATCGACGAGCCGCTTTTTACAACTGGAAGCCATTCTAAAGTATGTCATGGCACCAAGAAAGATAGGAGTGCTGCAAAGCTATATCCGGTTTTTGTGGGCTGAAATAAAAGGCCTGAAAGTCCCCGCGAAACCAAGAACAAAAAAGAGGGCGCTGAGTGTAAAGTAACTTGCGTTGCTGGAGCTACAGTGGAACGATCGCCCAAAGCGGAAGAGTCAGTGCGGAAGTGCCAGAAACGACTTCCGGCTCTGGGAAACTTTACGAGCGCGAGTTCGTGGCTGGGGCGGTGACCTTTTCTAGGGCGCGCAGTGGCGACAAATCAGATTAAGTGTAGGTTGAGCGATGGTGCCCGTACCTCTCGCCTATCCTGTCTGCCTGGCGTTCCCATTCCCTCGGTTGTCCTTAGAGCCAAATGCTGCGAAATTTGGGTCACCTAGCAAAAGAAGTTCCAGATGTGCATGTTTACAGAGGAACTAACATGCGAATAAATATCAGCTCGAATGGAACAAAGAAATGATAGCAGTAACACCAAGAGATCGCAGGACGGTAAAATTGGTCATGTAACAAACAAATGGAACATATATCCTCGTTGACATCAAGCGACCGAAATGGACCTGGGCTGGTCACTTATGCAGGAAAAAAAATGTAGCGCAAAGCGACGCACGGACAGACAAAGAGCGCGGGACTGGCGCTAACTTCCAACTGGGTTTATTGAAGAAACCCACGTACATATATAAATTGTAGCTTCGCGCTACAATTTTTTTCCTTCAGAATTCATGAACCATCTAGCCCAAGAAAACGTTTTGCTGGTCGCTTAGTTATTCCAAACAGCGCAAAAATGGGACACGGATGAGACCACACAACACAGCGCCTGTGTTGTGTGGTCTCCACTGTGTCCCGTTTCTGCGCTGTTTGTAATAACTATGTGTACGTACCAACAAGCCCGCTTAGCCACCATTTTGCTGGTCACTTAATTGCGTATGATGGACAACCGGTTGGACAGTAAGAGTAACAATATGGTTACCAAGGGGATGGGAAAAACAGTCGGGGAAGGCAGAGAATCAGATGTAATGACGACATTAAGTTCGCAAGGATAACGTGAAATCAGATCGCACAGGATAGGGTAAACTGGAGATATTGGGATAGGCGTTCGCCCGACAGTGGACTAAAGCCCATATTCATAAACCAACCTTATGCTCATCTCGCGTTTTGCTTATTGTGCCTTTAGTGCGTTTGATAAACAAAGCATGCAGGTGTTCATAAGCCAGTCTTGTAGTTATCTTTTACCCTGTTATCGTTTTTGTTCCCTAATAACGCACGTATAGAGTACAGAACTTTAAGGAAAACATAAGATAATGAAAAGGTTGGTTTGTGAATACGGGCCTAAAACACGGCTGGAAATGATTATGATAATGATGGAATTACGAGCGGGGTGTGTGCGGAAAAGAAAATTTTGAAAGCTAAGCATTTGTGACACCAGAAAAAAATTAAAGGACACTTTGTAAATTCCAAAGTGTGTTCGGCGAAAGCCTGTGTCCATTAAGACGGAGTCGGTCAGAATGGCACGCGATGCGCGCGTCTCCATTCTTGCGTGAGTGGGCGGATTGCGGCCGGGCTACATGGGGAGACGCGTGCGCGCGTGGGAGCCATCCGACTAACTCGACTGCTGCGACGAGACGCTGTGCCATCACGTGATTGCTGAGAGAGTGTGAGGGAGAGAGGCCGCAGCTGGCACCGTTCCAGGGCACGGACGGATGGACGGTAGCCGCGAGTATGAGCCAGTAAATGGCTTTCGCCTTAAAACCACATTCCACGGCGGTGTTCTAGCGGTTATGGTGCACGACTGCACCATACAGAGGCCGTTTCACTCAGTGACGGCCAACTAGAATAAATTGTAGTACCTCGTGCGGCCGAAAGAGTGCGGTGCCTCTTTAAGGGACATTCTACTCTGGGTCGAGGCTTAGACCAAAGAGGGCTTTCGAGGGGAGCAGGATGTTTGAAGCACCAGAGGAAAAAAAAGATAAATAAAAAAGGCGGAAGGCAGTTTATTATGATAATCAAATTCACGAGGATTCGCGTTTATACGCAATTAATACAGCATGCGCGGCTGCGATAGGGGATAATTAAGAGGAGAGCCGACTTGACCTGGCCGCTCTCGCGTATGTTAATGCCTCGTCGCTTAATCGCTGCCTCTGAAAATTACGAGCCGACCCGTGCTCCCTGGCAGAAGCAAGAGTACTGCCTCTTCTCTCTGGACAACACTTCCCTGTTTTCGTTGTCTTTCTGTCTCTCCCCAAATTACCTGGGGAGGGTGTTAACCTCGCGACAAGCTTCTTATAGAACCGCTTTAGCGCTTTCCTCCCTCCCTCTCTTTCTTTCTCTCTTCCTCTTCGCTTTGTAATAGCGCAGCAGGGAACAGGGCATACAAAGAAGGAGACATCTGACACACACAGCGCTATGTCCATTACTGTGCTATGTTGGTTGCTTCGCTATTACAAAGTGAGAATGACATACTAACAAGCCCATATCGCCAACCTTATCAACTTCCCTTTCTCGCTGTATTGTCGTTCACTCGTTGAGACTGATAACCTTAGCGCTCGAACATAGAGCTAAGCTCCTATGATGACATTACCATTCTTGAGCGACCGTGACCATCACTTTCGGGCCCATAAGAATGGGCCATGGTTTACTTCACTGTATTACGGTGTTTTGTTTTCAGCTTTGCTTTACCTGCTGTTTGTTCGTTATTAGCCGGAAGTCTCAAGTGTCTGGTTAAGCAGCCCCGTGAGCGAGAAACGCAGGCGAATGAAGCGGTACCAAAAGACACGTGATCTACGCCACCTATTGCATCATGTTGTGACGTCAGCCTGTCACTTCCCAATGACGCGACAAATTTCAGCACTCTTGGCGTCACCGCGGCACCACGCGATGAGGTAATGCATGACGTCATATGATGACATCATCACGCGTCGTCGTCTTCAATGCCACGTCGTCAATGAAGTTGTGCAATGCCACGTCACGTGCAGTGAGCTTTTTCACGGTGGGGAGTAACAGCGCAATCTCCTGAGCGCGTCAGAGTATTTCAGTGCGTGGTTCTCACACTGCAGCGAGTTATGTCTTGCAAGAAGTTCTGTTCCCCGACTGTACAACATAATGCACTTATTAATATGCAGCTTGCTTTCGCCTTCAAGTGTTACATAGTGTAATAAGCTGCCGAACATAATGTCTTTTTCGTGATCAATTTTATTCGCAGTAAAGAATATTTAGTGGCGAACCAACAGAAAGACGCTACAGGAAGAAGTCAAGACATGAGCACGCGTTGTGTAGGGCACGTCTTTCCTTGGGCATTTCAAGCTATTCGTATAGAAACGGTGGCAAACCTTCAAACTAGTCGACACATAGGCAAATGTAGTAAGAAGCGACACGTGCTCACACGGGACAATTTATTGACTTCTCCCTGGACAACGTGTTATGCAATCTCTGACGAAACCTAAAAGATTGTAGAGTAATGTCTTCGTTAGATGAAGTTTCGCGCTAATTGACGGTCGCGTTCCGGCGCACACAACGATATGCCCAGATAGCCGCGGCGGCCGCGCCAATTCCCTAATGGCGGTTTTGCAACAATGGCCACATTGTTCGAACCACACTCCTGATTAATGACGTGGAAGAACGTCACTCTTTTTTGCTCTTTCGAGAGAAAGAACGTCAGTGAGAATTTCAAAAAAGACAAAAAAAAAGAGAACCAAATACCAGAAGAAAGCCGACAGTTGTGTACTTTCGGCGGGCACTCAAAAGAAGGGGGGTAGGAACCACATCGATCAGGGATCGACCGAAGCAGTCCGCTCAAGCCGGTGGCGAACAATGAGGGTGAACTGACAGCAGCAAGCAGTTACAAATAAAAAAAAGAGAAACAAAAAAAATATACATAAAGTGTAGAAAGGAGAATGGTGGCTGTCGATAGAAGTGGGTGGACGGAATTGACTCGGGTGCATTCAGGCTGAAGGGCTGTAAAAACGAAGGTATAGCGAGCGAAAGACGGTAGCAGGAAGTCAGCAAGAGAGGTTCTCCATTTCTAAGAGTCCAACTTGGGGGGGGGGGGGGGCATACCGCTCCCAAGCACGCTGGAAATGAAGAAAAGGCACTTGATTTGGCTCTTCGGGCTATTGTATGCCAGCGGAGGTGTTTTCTTCCGTGCCTTCTACAGCGATCGAAAAAGGCGAGAACATAGAAGGCTTTCTTTCTTGGGGTGGCGTGATGATCTATATTTCCTTTTTTCTTCTTCGATGTACCTTACTGTTGCCTCCGTCTTCAACGGGTAACCTGGACCGCCTTTGTGAGGGGAGGCATAAAAGAGAGTCGCCTCGTATTTGTTTGGCGCAATAGACGCGTAAGAGCCGGTGGCTTTTTTTATTATATGTAGGGCGGGCGCAAATGTTGTGGCGTCCAGTGTAAATGGAGGAACGTTCGAGTGCCGGAAGAATGCTCCCCGAGAGCGTGACAATGGAGGACTGGGGGGACGCCGCTATGAAAGCACCAATCGAAACGTGTTGCTCGAGGATAAAGGAAAGAGCGGCCTCGATTGAGCTGTGGAGTTGTCGCCGACAAGCTATATGACGTGGCGCTCGTGAAAGGGCTTGTGTACAAGACTGTACGACGAATTTAACTTTTTTTTTTTTTGTTTATGGAGGCTTTCCCGTTGGATGACGTGAAATACCGCGTTATTTGGTAATCGATGACAAGCGAGTACAGTGAGACGCACTTAAGGTATTAACTTAAGGTGTTCTTGTTGGGCAATAAATTTGAATTTCAATTGCAATTTCAACAGTGGAGCTGTTGAAATTACAAGTGAAATTCAAAGTCGGTGAGTATGCGCCACAGAAAGTGGGTAAGTGCCAAGCAGCTTCTATAGCATAGTATAGTCATGCATAGTATAGTGTAGCAAGGGATGGGAAAGGGAAGTGAGGAGCAAGGAAAAGAAGATGGGGAGAGGGTAAAGCATAGCATAGCCATGCATGTATAGCATGTATAGTATAGCACAGCCATGCATGTATAGCATGTATGGCATGTATAGTATAGCTTATCAAGGGGTGTGAAAGGGAAGAGAGGGTGAGTAGGTGTGATGTGACAGTTAGGAGGAGGGAAAGGAGGAGAGGTCGCGATATAGAAAGAGATAAAGAAAGAAGAAAGAGGAAGAAGATGAAGAAAGAACTCAATCTGAGTTCGTCAGGTGGTGGCGCTTGCTTGCAGCTTCCATTGTTTACTTAGAGTGCACAGGCGTGAAATTGGCCTTAATTTTTTTTCTCGTTCCTTGTAGCGCTCTGTACATGATTATGTTCTTCATCATCTGTCGCACAATCAACCTGATGCTCTGCCCATCACGAAGTTCATGAGGTTTCATGCAATCGCTGTGGCATTCAGCCTATCATGATGTACTACATCAACAGCTGTTATTTCAACACTTTCTAATACTTGCGAACAGTGTCGTCCAACTGAAACAAGAACGAACACATATCCGGATGACCATATCAATGCAAAATATACAATTTTAGAGCCCGCATTTATTTAATAAAGACATGACACCGCTAACATTGCAGAGTGGACGTACTGAAACGCTTTCACACAACAATCTACTGCTTCCTGATTTCTCCTACTACCTGCATATATTGCAAGGCTAAATGAACCTCTAACACACAATCATCCACCTCCTCCTTGAATAGTATGGACCTTATCGAAGTATTAAGTAGCGTTTGTTTTACGTACCCAGCCGCGGTGGTCTGTGGTCATGGTGCTTGACGGCTGACCCGAAGGCTGCGGGATCGAATCCCGGCCGCAGCGGCTGCATTTCCGATGGAGGCAAGATCCAGGAGGCCAGTGTGCTTTGATTAAGGCGCTCGTTAAAGATCACCACTTGGTCGAAAATTCCCGAGCTCTCCGCTTCCGCGTGCCTCATAATTGTATCGTGGTTTTGTCGCGTGAAAATCCGGAACTTATAATTTTACGACGTAACCTTTTCCAATCTAGTAAACGCGGATAGCGCGAGAAATAGCTAACCAATTTGAAATTTCCAGAAAAACAACAAGAACAATCGTAAGTAACACACTATAAAATCAGCTGTGTACGAATGAGTGTATGTATTTGGCTAACAAGGTCACGTGCTGTCGTAAATCCGTCACTAGAATTTAATAGCGCGCGCTCACGCCTGATTCAGCAAGCGTAATTGGATTGCACTAACCATAGCGCAGTAAACAAACATAAAACGAGATTTACATGAAACATGAGACAGGAAACAAGAAACATGAAACAAGACAAGACAGCCGCTTCTGCCCAGTAGTTATGACCCGTTGGACCGTGAGGGCTCGGGTTCAAACACCGCCTTGTCAAGGAAATTTATTTCGTTTTACTTGATGAGAGCGCCTAATTGGGCTGGTTGGTACATGGTTAGGACGGGAACAAACAGCGCTGGGCACGGGATGGCGAAATAACGACAGGCGAAGGCGCTGAACTAAGAACCACACGTTTATTGCTGGGATATGCAATATATGCAGAAGCTTTGCGCAGAAGAACAACAAAAAAGGCAGTAACTGCGCAGAGATACAAGAAGTCATCGTTTCAGATGCGTCGGCAAAGCAGGCTGTCACGTTTTTGACATTTAACTGATTTCGCAGTTATGCAGATAAATTGGTAATCCTAGGAAAGGTGTAACGGAAGTTAATTGTATTGTTCTAAGTGCATCGTAGTAATTGTAATATGGATGTGAAGGAAGCGAAGCGGACGAAAAGGCAACCGGCAGGAACCGAAATTACCAGTCCGCAGGTTGCAGGTTCGGTCCCTGCCGGCGGCAAGTTGTCTTTTCGCACACTTTACTTTCTCCACATCTATATCCTCCATTACTATGATACACTTGAAAGAGTACAATTAACGCCCCCCTATACTTTCCTTGGCTTAATTACCCGCTGGTCTTCCTTAACGTTGTGTCAATCAGACAAACGAGGTCTCATAAATTACCTTCCTTCTATCACTAGTACTTGTTCCGCTACTGCATCGACGACGATGGCACTGGGTAGGTTAGTCCGCCTCGGTGGAACAGTGGCTACGGTGCTCGGCTGCTGACCCGAAGGTCGCGGGTTCGATCCCGGCCGTGGCGGTCGCATTTCGATGGAGGCGAAATGGTAGAGGCCCGTGTACTGTGCGATGTCAGTGCGCGTTAAAGAACACCAGATGGTCAAAATTTCCGGAGCCCTCCACTACGGCGTCTCTCATAATCATATCGCGCTTTTGGGACGTAAAACCCCAGATATTATTATTATTACACTGGGTAGGTTAAGACAGCTTGCCTGTAAAAAAAAATTAAATGAAAAATGTCGTGTGATGCATAAGGAAGGGTTGTTTGCCTTCGCTTTCGCTGCCAAACACCGATAAGAAAAAGCCTATCCGAAGCAAGCACACGTAAGGCTATCCGTTGATGGCGGGGGTGGTGAAAAGCAGCGAGGATAAGCAGGACAATGGGCGTTATTTCGCGCCCGTTGTTTGCAAAGCGTAAACGATCGGGAACCAGCGGGGAGGCAAGCTAGCTGCTCGCGGAAGTGACTGAGGTCGAGAACGAACGCCTCGGCGACGACGACGAGGAACCGCGTGTTTCCCGATCCCGGCGTCGCTTTAGCCGATTGGATGTGCTCGCCTGTTGCTCGTCCTCTGTACCGTATTCACTCGGCAATAGCGTAAACTCTTCCCGCGAGGCTCAAGAACTGCGTTTTTTTAGTCGTATTGGTATTCCGGTATCGCAAAGGCGTAGCGTAATACCGGATAGCGTGTGTATAGCTGCTACCACGTGAAGTGGAGCCAGATATGGAAAATAAAAAAAAACTTCCCCATCTCTCGCTAAAGGGAACGATGTGTGGATGCGAAACAGCGGGGAGATCGTTAGCTGGAGCGGGAGAAACGTCGGCGTTCTCGTTTCGCGGCAGCGGCCCGGGCGCTCATCGCGGCGCTGCACAGGAGAGAGAATGAGGCGCGCTCCGTAATTTTTATACCGCGGAACTACCGTGGTGCCCCCCAGCGGAGTATGCAGCTGTCGCACCACCTGTCGCGCGCCGCTCCGTAGAGGATTCCTAGCGGAGAGAACGGGGGGGGAACCGCAGGAGAGGAGAGAGAGGGGGGGGACGCGCATGCACTGTGGGGGGTGTGGGACACGGGAGCCGCTCCGTAGAGTAGAGGATTCCTAGAGTAGAGAAAGCAGGTGAGCGTAGGAGAGAGGGGGGAGAGTACGCGCATGCGGTGTGGGGATGTCGGACGCCGCTCCGTAGAGTAGAGGATTCCTAGAGTAGAGAAAGCAGGTGAGCGTAGGAGAGAGGGGGAGAGGACGCGCATGCGGTGTGGGGATGTCGGACGCCGCTCCGTAGAGTAGAGGATTCCTACAGCAGAGAAAGGGGCTGAGCGTAGGAGAGAGGGGGGAGAGGACGCGCATGCGCAGTGGGACGCGGGCGCCGCTCCGTAGAGTAGACTATTCCT
Source organism: Rhipicephalus appendiculatus (assembly GCA_030522465.1). Lineage (NCBI taxonomy): Eukaryota > Metazoa > Arthropoda > Arachnida > Ixodida > Ixodidae > Rhipicephalus > Rhipicephalus appendiculatus. The sequence continues at coordinate 120,419 of JALIZH010018931.1, forward strand.
AGAGTAGAGAAAGGGGGTGAGCGTAGGAGAGGAGAGATAGGGGGAAGGGGACGTGAATCCACTGTCGGGGTGTGGGACGCGGAGGCCGCTCCGTAGAGTAGAGGATTCCTAGAGGAGAGAAAGGGGGGTGAGCTTAGGAGAGGAGAGAGAGGGGGGAGGGGACGCGCATGCACTGTGGGGATGTAGGACACGGGACGCGGGCGCCGCTCCGTAGAGTGGAGTATTCCTTGAGCAGAGAAAGGGAGTGAGCGTAGGAGAGGAGAGAGAGGGGGAGGAGACGCGCATGCGCTGTGGTGGTGTGGGACGCGGGAAGGAGGGACGGACTAAGCCCCAGGCGTTTACGCAGGCGTTCGGTCGCCTTCTCTACTCTCCTCCCCCCGCGCTGCAGCCTGTAAACCCTCTCCCTCCCCCATTTCATATAAGCGCGTGCGCTCGGTTGAGGAAGTCTCGCTTGAATCGTGCGGTCGCTCCGTCGGTTCCCGGTCGCTGCAGTTGTCTCGAAAGCCTCGCTACCCTCGCCGCAGACTCGCGTTGTCTCTCTGTAGCGGAAGCGGTAGCTCGACGCAGACGCTTGGCTTCGACGGCCGAGTGAACGTAAACGGAAACTTGGTGTGCACCCCCCAATGCTGCTTCGCATCCCCTCATGGTTCCTTTTAGTGGGAGATGGTGTAATTTTTTTAAAGAAGTCAGCTTAAATACACTTCTAGATGTAACGTAAGCAAAGGGTGTAGATCGGGGGATAGATTACCTGAGTTGCGTGAGCACGTGCGCCGTTGTTTGAATATGAGGGGATTCCAGGTAATGCGTCACCGTCTTGTTTCTTTTCCAATTCTGTCCGGATTATCCCAGCTAACGTAGTAGCCCGTGGAAGCTGCGTGTTCAGCCAACGCGTTTCTAGCCACGTGCTTCTTGTTGAAAACGTTCTTGTGCTGTTTTAATCTTTTTTTTTTTTTGCAAAATCGTCTGTTTCACCAATATACACGTGTTCACAATATGCTACGGTAGCTAGGACAATCCAACAGACAGGCATTCTTCCTGCAGAAGACGACAAAAGGGACGGGCCTGTCCGGTCCGCATGCTGTCCTCCAACTTGATCGATGCTGTGCACCGCTGTGTGAGTACACGTGTTAGTTAGGCCTCGTGTCATATTACGGAACAGTTTGGTGGCGTAGATGTGGGCATCGACTCCAGTACCCGTTGCTGTACTGTGAGCTGTGCTGGTCGCTTTATGGTGATTCTAACTAGAGTACTACAAGAAAGGACGTACGGGGGGGGGGGGAGGGGTCATAAGTTCGCAGGTCACTATCCCATGTATTTCTATGGAAGCGTGGCCCTGCGACTTTTTGACCAACACTGTACAAATGAATCGAGGGGTCTGGTTGTTTTACTCAACCATGTGAAGAAAACAGACATGGAAGGCACGGAAAGCGTAAGGAGCGTTATTTGTAGGGTTTATTAAGGCTAAAGCCTCACACGTCTCGCGGAACGGAAAGATCCTAGATTCGGGTAACGTCGTGAGCACGAATGGTGGCAAAATTTACGTGACAAAGTCATTACGTCATGTTACGACTTCTCATGATGTCATAGGATGACATCGTCTTTTGACAAAAGTTGGTCCGATTGTCAAAGCCGTAGGGTGGCGTCGCGGACATGAATGGCGCAAGAAGTCACGAGATTTAGGACGTTATGTTATGACGTCGTTTGATGATGTGATGAGATCACATCATCTTTTGGTCAAAAGAGGAACAATTCTGGAGGCAGGTTGAAACCGCCTGTGGTCCAGAAAACACCACAGGGGAGGGGGTTTGACCGAGAACTTCAATGTTCAATTATTGCTTGTCGTGAGAGCATACAAGTTCGGGAGCTGATAGACGCGCGATGATTGACAAATCCTTTAGCAGGAGGCATTGCGGGAGCGATCGTTTCAACACAGTTGTTAAATTGAAGAAGAAATCTATCTATCTATCTATCTATCTATCTATCTATCTATCTATCTATCTATCTATCTATCTATCTATCTATCTATCTATCTATCTATCTATCTATCTATCTATCTATCTATCTATCTATCTATCTATCTATCTATCTATCTATCTATCTATCTATCTATCTATCTATCTATCTATCTATCTATCTATCTATCTATCTATCTATCTATCTATCTATCTATCTATCTATCTATCTATCTATCTATCTATCTATCTATCTATCTATCTATCTATCTATCTATCTATCTATCTATCTATCTATCTATCTATCTATCTATCTATCTATCTATCTATCTATCTATCTATCTATCTATCCTAGTCATGTTGCTTCTTTGTGTTCTTATTCAGCCCCTTTGCATTCAACGCTAAAAAAACGGTCTCCCATTTTTCATCTCCTAAACGCCATATAATAACAAAAAAGTCTTTCCTAGCCTTCTTTCCCGCATATTCAATTTATCCCTTGCGAAATTCAACCGCGGTTGCTTACGAAGTGATCTCTTAACTGCCCACTTGTTCTGTAGTGTCGTTATCAGAGCTCTTCACCGGCCATGCTGTGAAAATCGCACGCTAATATAAGTGAGTCCTTTCAACGAAGTTCGTTACGACTACATTCCTAGGTGGCATTAGGCCTTGTTTTGTGACGTTGCGCCACTTGAACATGTGGAACAAGCAGGTCGTCTTTTGTTTGGGGATTTGTAATATATCCCGTAGCATTTACTGAAAAATTGCCGGCGAACGGCTCGACCAATAGCTCGACAAACGCGGGACCCTCGAGCAAACACTAAGCCCTTTCGATCCGGGCACGGCACAGTGTTTGCGTTGCTCGGATACGACGGCGAAATATGGACACGTCTCGGCCCGTTATTCTCCCGTCCCTTATTTGAGCAGCATCGCTTTTTATATAGCGTTGTTTGCTTTGCTTCTCGTATTTCGGGTGTGCTTATAGGATGAAGCGGCGCTGGCTTACGGAAGAACGTATTGTGTACACGCCTAAGCTTAAAGCTTGTTTTTGCTGTGGCAATAGAGGTGATTCGTGAAATATTACGGACGTCGGGGAAGGCGGAATAACGTTTGAGGCGCTGCAAATAGGGTTGTGATGTACGTTTTTCGTATTCGCCGATATTTTGGGCAGATTAGCGTGGTAGGAAACTTAATGAATGAATGAATGAATGAATGAATGAATGAATGAATGAATGAATGAATGAATGAATGAATGAATGAATGAACTTTGCTAGATTGATTTTAGGCTGAATAGGTAATCGAGGAGGTTTACAACTCAAGTTGACGCGATATTTCTGTATAATACCCCCGAATACTCCTATCCCAGACGCATTACGATCACCTTTTTATAAATGCGTCAAATTTACATAATTTCATGCCAAAGTTATCAATTGAAACTTCATGTGAAGCGTAGATCTCACAAGAAATCACAGTGCATTGGGCAGAAATCAACTCTAATTAAAGCATAAATAGTTATCTAGTGATTGTAGAGTCAGCGATGCTATATACATAAACCGAATTCAACAATCCGCTCAAATGAGATGAGGTAGTTATATGCTCTCAGTGAGCATTCCTAAGAAGGTAAAAAAATTTTTTTGAAGTTCTTGCCGAAACTACTCACATCCATCGACATGTCAAACACGGCACCGCCTTAACCAAAGTGATCCTGCATTGGAAACTACTTCAACCAGCAGCGACAAAAAAGGAACTTTAGCCAGGAAGAATTTCGGGCAGTCAGTAAGCAAGCCTTATTGAAAATCGCCTGAATGGCAGAGAATAAGCAAGCGTCACTTCTCTGCATAAGATATGACGAGAAAAATTTTGCCGTTCACCTTTTATAACCGTCGAAATCGACGAATGTCTGACGCCGTCTTAAGCTTCTCGCATTCCTTCATTCGCGACAGGAATAAACGAAAACGGTATTGAGAGGGGTTCAACTTTGCGTCCGGAAAAAGTGAACGCGGTGTCATTGCGACACCGCGTAACGCTTTATCTTCATCGGCGGAGCTTCGATAATTATCAGTCGGCTGCGCTCTCGCTCATCGATGAGCACGTGTATTGCGAGGTACCGCTCAATTCGCTAGCGCTCATGATGCGAGCGTAATGAATGCAGATGTTACGTGCGCGCCTGCACCCTTATGTGTGGGTACGTGCGTGATTGTGCGTCATTGCCTGTGTGTGTGTGTGTGTGTGTTTGTGGGTGTGTGTGTGTGTTTGTGCGTGCGCGTGCGTGCGTGTGTGTGTGTTTGTGTGTGTGTGTGTGTGCGCGCGCGCGTGCGTGCGTGCGTGTGTGTGTGTGTGTGTGTGTGTGTGTTTGGGTGTGCGCGTGCGTACGAGCGTGCGTGTTTGTGTGTGTGTGTGTGTGTGTGTGCGCGCGCGTGTGTGTGTGTGTGTGTGTGTGTTTTCTCTTTCGTGTTTGCGTTCCTGCGTGTGTTCTCCAGTGTTCTTGTTCGGACGTTCGTGCGTGCATTCGTGAGTGCGTGTCTGCGTCTGCGCATGCGATCGTACGCGGAAACTAATCCACGATTTGTAGTTGTACAGGCTGTGCCACAGACTACGCGCGCACCTCTAGTTGTCGACGCTTTGCTGAGCTTAAAGAGAGAGAAAGAGAATAATATAATGGCAAGACAGAAAGGTTAACCAGAGGAAGTCTCCGGTTTACTAACCTGTACTTGGGCAAGAGGAAAAGGGGTGTAAAAGAATGAAAGAGAAGGAGCCTGTAACGACACTAAGCGACAAAAAAAAAATTGAAGAAAAACAACGAAGTCATGACTATAGTACCGTCCAACACGCTTCACTGAGCCGTTAGCAAAAGCGGAGAAGCGCGGCGCGCCAGCGACGAGCTCCCGTAATCAATCAATTACTGGTACAAGCAACCTCTCCCGAATAAAGAAAACGACAAACAATATCGATAAGCACCAAAAAATGGCAATCATTGCTTTACTCCGGTGGGTGTAGTTTCGCATCAGAGTAAGGCCTGCACCCCCCCCCCCCCCTCCCCGAGCGGGACGGTGTACACGTGATTCCCTCGGCTTTAAATTTAACGAAAGAAAATAAAGAGAAAGTAATCGAGGACGGCAGAGGCGGTACAACAAGTAAACGAACTAAGAGCAGCTCGCTCGGCGAACGCATCAAGACTTATAACAAGGCCCGGCACGTACCTAGGAAGGATTTATTTATTTCCCTTCCCATCCGTTTCTTCTTTTCTTTATGAGCGGTACGCGAGAGAGTCTCTTAATCTGGCGCACGCCGCGACACAGCTCTTGATGAGGCCGCAGAGAACCCGTTTGACTGTGTGCCGTTTTCATTAGCTCCGAGGCACGCAATCGCATCGACGTTCCCTTGCTTTTCGGCTCCCTTTCATTCGTTAGCCTGTGGGAAGAGTGAGTGAGGTGAGGCTTAATTTGTTTGCAGTTTTGATACTCGCAACTCTCTATATGTCTCGTTGTTTTATTCGACGAGCTTTCTTGTTTTTTGTTCTTTCTTTTTCCTATCGAGCTCGGTTCGAGAACCGAAGCACCAACTAATTGAGCAGGCCTCCATGAGGGGTGGGGGGGGAATGAGTCCGCAGGTTCGAAAGTTAGAAGAGGGTTGAACGCAACATTGATATAGCTGCTTCGGTTTCATTCCGGCTAGCTCTAGAGCGCTCTTTTTCTTTTGTGCACGTGTCTTTTGCTTACTCGCTTCTTTAAAGTATAATTGGCGTCTCTTCTGGATCTAGCGTCTGCAAGAGGGAAGCGATTTCGGAGTTGATCCCTTTGGCGTCATCGAACGTTCGTTAATTCTCGCCCTGCGGCGATCTTACGTTTGTCAATGAAAGCTGGGGAAAAGAAAATGTAACCCGGGTATTCGAGTGGGACAGATTGCAAAACGCACCGTGAGCGTACTGTCGCGCGTTTTTCGGGTAATGCGCGTAGTTTACTCGGGAGACTAGTAGCATGACACACTGATAATAAGTTATTACAAGCGGACCTAATTAAGAACAGTGAATACCTGCAAAATTCGGGAGTCTTAGCAATATTCGGGAAAATAGGGACAAGCGAAGCTTGGCGATGGCGTGACGCCCGTACTATTCTTCTTTCTTTTAATGGCATTGTGCAATTCTCCCTCCCTACTACGTCCAATCACCATGCGGGGAATTGAACACTCATTTACGTGCTCAGCAGCGCAACACTTCAGTTGATACAGGCAATAACAACGGACATGCGCTCGTATCCCGGCAACCATGAAATGTTGCAACGTGAAATGACAAGTGATCTTCATAAAAGATCAGGCTGCCATGTGAAGTTTGAAGCAAACTGATGACTTTGAACGCGCCTCAAGCAACACAATTATGACGTGAAGAAAGGGAAATGTGAAGTCCAGTGCTTTGGCTGAGCATGCGTCAGGTGGACACGCAATCGACTGGGGGAGGGCACGTGTTCTCGCTAGGGAAAAAGGACTGTCACGGCGTCTATTTCGAGTCGCTCGTGATACATACCACACCACGCACTCTGAACAGGAGCGATGGTAATCTGCCATTAGTGTATGTGCGCTGTCTGCGTGATATACTCAAATGTACATAAGGCGAACTGCTTGACACATATGTTTTTTTTTTTTCATTTCATTTGTGAACAAGGCTCCCGTGTGGGAGCCCAAACGTCTTTTTCTCTGTGTTTTAATTTTTTTTACTTTTGTCGGCGCAGTAAAGCCTCGGGGTTTTTTACCCTTCACAAGGCTGCCATATCAGAAACAGCTTATCGCCGACAAGCCCACAATCAAGGGAGGATCAATTCTTGGTATAAAGCTCATACAAAAACGCGTGTAGCCCGCGTACCTTCGAGGGCCGCATGTCTGTACGCTCATCGGAGCTGGGTTATTCGCGTACCATGCCGAAATCTGCGAGGCATAAAAGCTTCGCTTAAAAATAGGAGAACGAGAGACAGAGGTAAATGATAACTTTAAGCAAGACCTTCCGAGACATGTCGCTGTGCATGGGGACTAAATGGTTAGCTCAGCATGCTAGAAGACATAGAGCATGTAAGTAACCATAGGGACGCATTGCCTCCAGGATTGGCTTCCGTTACATAATATATGTCAAATCTCTTGTAGGCAGGAAACATTAAGCGCTGATGGCATAGCCATTGCCTAAATGACGTGTTCGCTTGAACTGCGGCGTGTGCGCCGCTGTGGAGCAGTGGTTAAGGTGCTCGGCTGCTGATCCGAAGGTCGCGGGTTCGATCCCGGCCGCGGCGGTCGCATTTCGATGGAGGCGAAATGGTACAGGTCCGCGTGTACTATGCGATGCCAGTGCACGTTAAAGAACACCATGTAGTCGAAATTTCCGGAGCCCTCCACTACGGCGTCTCTCATAATCATATCGTGGTTTTGGGATGTAAACCCCAGATATTATTATTATTGAACTGCGGCGTGACCGCACGTGACCCGTCACGTGCGATTTCCACCACACTCCTCCACGCTGCCCTATAGTTCTCCGCGCCACAAGATAACTGGAGGGAGAGGACTAAAAAAAAAAATCACGCCATATCTACGAAGTGAATGATGATGAGTGGGCGAAGCTCGATCGTTTTCATCCATGGCAGAAAGAGAATGTGTGGTCTGGAACGCGCTTATACTTCATGGTCATCAGCGTCATCGTCATCGTTCTCACGTGTAGTGGGTGCATTCCACTATACTGGAACGCGCTTATACATCATCGTTATCACGTGTAGTGGGTACATTCCACCATACTGCGTCATCGTCATCTTTATCACGTGGAGTGGGTACATTCCACTATACGTGGCTACCTACCTACCTACGTACTACTACTACAACAACTACAGAGGAGGTACAGACCCACACCCTTAGGAGCTTCGCCCCTAAAAGCTCTTCATCCTAATGCTGGTTACACAAAAACTTGGAGCTCACTTGAGGTTCCAATTCAAGGGTAGAACGCAAATAGCGTAATAAGGCCTCGTTCGCATCGTCTTCTCAGTCAATAGTCTGGCTTCGCTTCGAGGTGGAGACATCAACCGTGCCGCGGGAAAAGGTACAGTCGCTCTCAATATGATTTGCAACACGCTATCTGTACTCAAAATGGCGCCGACACTGCAAAGTGGCACCTACATAGAAAAAAAATTGGTGAAATAAACTCTCTGAATTAGCGGTACTTTATGAACCAATTTAACATTTGTCGGTGTCATTGTTCAGGCTTGGGGTCACTTTAAGCACAGCCAGCGTGTTGCGACTCATATTGCGCACAACTGTACGTCTATGCGCCTGACATTGGCCTTTTTCGAACTATCGTAGAACTCTTACTGCAAGTACAGCTGTGGAGTGCCCAGTACGCCATAATTCTTCCTTTTACGAATTGGCGAAGTACCCACTATGCATCCGTAAGGCCAACATCCGGGGTTGTGCAGCTTCACACTTTGTTGATGCGGTTGGCGATGATGATAATTAACCCTACCTGATCCCTTTGTAATGGGTTAGCCTTTGGACCACCCGCTCGTTGCGTAATCCGCATGTCTTGACGCCTGGGGCGATTCTACGCTTCTGCCTCGCAATATTGCGTGCGTTTAAGGAGACTCCTCGGAGCGTCATGATATTCCGTATAGGGGTTTTCTCCCGGAACAGTTTCAGCACTGGCATTGCGCTGTGGTAGAACCCCTGCTTGTCATGCAGAAAGTCTTGGTTCAACCCCAGCTCGGGCCCATGATTTTATTAGTTGCATCCATCGCGATTTTTCCCTTACAGACAAAGCCGATTTTGCGCTCACAACCAATGACACCAACGCCGACACCGGAATTGCTGCTTAAAAAAAGTTTTAAAGGCTATCGCGTTAATACAAGTCTGGAAGCAGTGGTTGCTGTGTAACACGATATCTCATTCGGTACCAGAGTTGTATCTATATAACGACATGATTATATTCGGATATAACCTTATCGGTTTTTCGTGCGAAAATTGAATTTGTCTAACAGGGACCGAATTCAGAAAGCTGTTGGCGTGTAAATGCTTTCTGCCATGGGCCGGCCATCTTCGCTTCAGATACGTGCTGCATACAACTTTGCTGGAATTCGATCTTTACAAGAATCCTATGGTAACAGCTCTGTTTCGTTTTGTCTTTTTTGAAATACGCGTCCAGGTGTTTACGAGTGTGTGGAATTCAGCTCGACGTAGAGGTATAGCGGAGATTTTTCAATACGGCTGTAAGCAAACATCGAATAGGATGATTGAAAAAAACTTTTCTTTTTCTCAAGGATATCTGTAAGCCGACGAAGGAGAAGGTCTTTCAATTGCGTGTGTGCTTAAAATTTGCAAAGTAAAAAAGCGTCATTGCCACCATATAAGAGGCGTTTGCCTGAAAACGGTGACGTGTTTTCAATTTTTTCTTTATCTTTACTTTCTGTTTCTATCGCTTTTTTCTGTTTTTTTTTTTCTTTTTGCAATCCCACGGCCATTCAGACGAGAGGCGAGCGAATAACACTCGTCACACCGTGTTTACGCTTCACCCGCTAGCGTAGACGACGTGCGGGAAAGCAAACAGATGAAGTCTCATTGTTGCCTGTTCGTCGACAATCCGACGCTGTCGGTGGAGATGGTGTTCTTTATTTTTTTTTCTCGTGTCAGCAAACACAGGCAGACGATCACAACGGGAGCACAAGCACCGCGCTGCGCTGAATAGCTTCTCCTTTTCGACACTGAGGAACGAGCCGCCTTGGGCAACAATCACAGGAATAAGAGGGAAAACGAAAATAAAGTAAAAAGCAATACGGAAACTATGGAAGCAGTGTCTCCGTGGGGCATTTTATGTGTCCCAGTAATACTGTGCAGTTTAAATTGTGAGTGGCCAGAGGCCTTCAAGTCTCAGAGAACGTCGTTTGCATGACCATGCCACTGCGTCAATGTATTTAGTTGACTGGTGCATTTTTGATCGCTCTTGAAGGCAGTGTCTTTTAAGCATTGAGAAGGGACACACTCAAGAGCTTGTGTGTGTACCTTCTTGTCCCTGCTTTACAGGTTTCTGCGCTAAACGTAAAGAGTATGCCCAACCTACAAGGCCGGATGTCGAACCCCTCCTAATTTCATTCCTATAGCACTCTTCCGTCCGTGTTCGGTAAGGTGGTATGATGAAGTCCAATTTCTGGCGAAAAATATTGGGCGATCGTGATGGCACTGCAATCAAACAGTGCGTCCCACAAAGTAACGTGACTTGAACGTCACTACTTGCTTGCATGCTGTTAGTTGTTCGCTCTTGACTTGAAAGACTACACTTGCTTGTTAGCTGTTAGCTGAAAAACATGTCAGCCGAACTACCATCGTGTGAACTCCAATCGTAGTTCATACGAGGGTAGTTCAGCTAAAAGTTCAGCTAACAACTAATCATAGTTCAAAAGATGGTATGATCTATGTGGTGGAGTTGGATAGTGATGACGTGTGGGACTAGTGCTTACTGATATTGGCTTAAGATGGCTGAATGGCTGGCGGATGTTGGCTGTTGCATCCTACAGCTGACATCGTCTTCATTTAAAGGGGCCCTGCAACACTTTTTCAAGTACCCATGGAATGGATTCACTAAAGGAGCTTATTGCCTCACGAATTCACTGCCGCAAAAATTTTTGAAATCCGTCCAGTACGAGTGGAGTTACAAATATTTCTCGCACGCTGCAATTGCATTCTCTCTTTTCTCGTCCCGTCGAAAGCGCTGGAAGCTAAGCAGGGAGGGATGGCACGGGGAAAGAAAATACGTCACGCGGGCCTCGTGATCTTGAGCGCTTTTTCTCTTTTTTTTTTTCTTCGAATACGCCAATTTTCATTGCGATCGCGCGCGCACGCGTGGACAAGTCGCGGCCTCCCGCGGCGGCCTCTGTAACTACCGAGCGCGCCATGCTCAAATCAGCCAATGGCTGATGCGAGTGATACTCTCGTCGGTGACGACACTGACGAGTGATTTTTGAGAGAAGAGAAAGCAAGTTCTGGCTGACTTTGAGAATTTATTATGAATTCCACGCCGCGTGCTGCGCTATAATATTTGGCTCGCGTGTTCTCGAGAGCCTGGACTACCGATAGGCAGCGTTTTCTGAGCATGCTCAAAAAGTGTTGCAGGGCCCCTTTAACCTCACTTCAGGGATTGAGTGACTTATTTCATTTCTTGATAGTTAAGTACATGAATGCGCTGGCTTCTACTATGCGAGAGCTAAATATTGCCTTGTCTGAGCGCACTCGCATTAAAAGCGAGAAATATAACACTTCTTGTATCTACGGTGTCATGTAAATGCTTCCATTGACCCTTGGAATCGAACCCGCGAATCCGCTTAGTAGAATATTGTGGCCATTTCACCTCATCTACGAGACATCGTCGTTCTACCACCATAAAAATTTAAGTTTAATGTTGATTATATTGATTATAATGGTCCAGCAACAGGCACGCTTTCTGAACCATTCATAATGAACTACAAATAGATAGATAGATAGATAGATAGATAGATAGATAGATAGATAGATAGATAGATAGATAGATAGATAGATAGATAGATAGATAGATAGATAGATAGATAGATAGATAGATAGATAGATAGATAGATAGATAGATAGATAGATAGATAGATAGATAGATAGATAGATAGATAGATAGATAGATAGATAGATAGATAGATAGATAGATAGATAGATAGATAGATAGATAGATAGATAGATAGATAGATAGATAGATAGATAGATAGATAGATAGATAGATAGATAGATAGATAGATAGTGGGCTCCTGGTTTCCTTTTAGTTCTGCACAGTACGAGTTTAGGCATCATTTTAGTTTGTAGTTTGTAGATACGTGCGGCAGAAATGTCACCTCACGAGTTTCCTGCCGTCCTGACTCGGGTGTGAGAGATATGCGAACAAAGGAGGACGGTTTGGGGAAGCGATGACACTGCCACGACTGTGCTCGCGACGGTTTTCCACGTTGCACAGCAATGCCACGCAGGTGGCAATCTGCAGCTCGACTGCGGGTCTCAGTCGAGAAATGGCCTCGAGGCATGGGTGCCACACGTCTGATTTTGCCGCTCCTCCCTTCTCCCTGAAACGACAGGGTAGGTGTATTACTGCTCGACAGATATTTTTTTATCCCATTGATAAAACAGTGACATCTAGGAGACACTCCTTTGTCAGCTTACTGCTTGCTCGTTCAATCAACGTACGCGAGCATGCTCTTCTGTCGGGAAACGGAAAGAGTGAAAGAAAAGTAGAGTCTCTTCAAACACAAGCTAAGAAGTATGGAGTACCATAGGAAGGGAAATATAGACGGGCCACGCATTATATTTACGGAGAATTCGAAGGTTTCACGTTTGACACGCACAATCCGAGAAGGATGCAGGTTTGGAACGTCAGCACGCACTCGCCCGTTAACGTCAGCGTCGCCGAAGGGACTAATTCGTCTGCCCGAACCAGCGAAGCGACACTGAAACGCCAGCGTTGGTAGTTAGACGCACCGCGCTCGAAAGAAGAAACTGTAGTATAACGGTAGAGAGGAGAATATAGAACAGAATATAGATAATCCCAAAAGAAATTCCACAAGCAGTCAAGCAAAGAATGGGAAAAAGATATGAAATATCCCACAATCCCACGAAAAGAAAACAAAATAGCAGATAAACACTAGAAAAGAACACAAGGAAAAAAACAGGCGAATCAATGATACGCACTTCGTGCTGCATTCGCTTGGGTGGAACTGGCTTTCATTCTTTTGCGTGGCATAACTTTGGCCTCATTTGCCAGTAGTTGCTGTAGGAATAACAGCACAGACAACTACGCAGTGTTTGCACACACCAGCTGCAAAGCATGACAGCAAAGGGGTGCCCAAGCAAGCGGGGGGCGTAAACCATGTGATACTGAGAGGGTGCTTCTTCCGGGGAATATATACTGCATTCTTAAAACACACACACACACGCACACGCGCACACACACGCAGACACACGCACACGCACACAGACGCACACGCACTCACACCGCGCTGTCACAATAAAAAAAAAAAGGAGTTCGTCGCGTTTTTCTATCCTCGGGGGAGAACGGAGCTCGGTCGATGCCTTTTTTGCGTCGTACCGACGCGGGCATCGTTCGACGCTTGAGGGGCGTGTCTAACCATCCGTAACCGCGTTTGCCGTCTCCGAAGACCGGAAGAGACGACTTCCAGGAAACAACTGTAGCGTTCCTAGGAACAGAGAAAAGCACGTAACAGATGACGCTCAGCCCGAATGGAAGAGACCGAATCAGGCTTGGCCGGAGAGCTGGAGCGACCCAGCTCCAGGACGCAAAAACGAGAGGCAAGGGGTTCCTGATTCTGAAATGCTTCTCTCGGGGATGTCTCATCGGGAAAGTAAAAGACGAGACACTGGACTCTATTGGGTTTGGTTAACACACTTCAGTGCTCTGAGGAGCGAGAGCTGTGTTGTTTGTTTGTTTCTCAATTTTTTTCGGCAGGAGATGTTAGAATCGAGTGCGATTCTCGCTACTGCTTCTCTTTTAGGTTGATGAGGCGTAGCAGGTGCACTCCTGCTTTAAACAAACAAGCTCTATTCTTGCCATGGCGGCCACATTTCGATGGGGTCAAAATGCAACCCTCCTTTCCCTTCCGATAGCTTTGTGCACCCAATGGGGTTTTGCACAGCCTCCAATATCGAAAGCGTTGCAAGCTTTGTGGACCTCACCTTGTTTCGCACAGCCTTGGTCAATAATAATATCTGGGGTTTAACGTCCCAAAACCAAGATATGATTATAGAGACGCCGTTGTGGAGGGCTCCAAATTTTTACCACCTGGGGTTTTTTAACGTGCACCTAAATCTAAGTACACGGGCCTCAAACATTTTCGCCTCCATCAAAATGCAGCCGCTGCGGCCGGGATTCGATCCCGCGACCTTCGGGTCAGCAGTCAAGCGCCATAACCACTAGACCACCGTGGCGGGGCCACAGCCTTGGTCAGACCATCTATGAAATAGCGATGATCTCACGTGATGGCTTGATCATGTGACGTCATGTTATGTGACATCATAATGACGCCACAAGTTTTGGCTATATGTGACGTCATGATGACATCATGAGGTCATGATGTCATGACGTCATCACGCGATGATGATGTTTGCATCACTCGTGTTGACCCCGACGCCGTGGGACGCCGACGGTAAATTTTCGCGTTTAATGAGGCAAACTAAGGCTTTAGCCTTCAAGAGACACCGTCCGCATGTCACAACACGGCTTCCATTCAGCATCGTCTCTCGCCGTCTGCTTCCGTTCCCCCGAAAGCAGACGACTCTCGGGTGCTCGTTAGGATGTGCGCGTAAAAATACGGTGCATTTACGGTGTACAGCGCACCGTAACTCACCAGAGGAAGCGATATCGCGGCTTCAACTTCCGCAGCGCTGCACTGTTTTATCGAAAAGCAAGACTTCTCAAGCAAGATAGAGCGACAGAGAGAGAGACGAAGAAGGAGGAAGAGGAGGAAAAGATAAGACTCGTCTCTAGAACGACTTTTCGCATCGGCCGCGACGCCGCTACGTCCAGGGACTGTAGGCAGCCATCGAAAATCCCGACCTGCCAGGCTGAGATCCGTATTTTTACTGCCACGCTCGTAAAAAAGTAAAGGGGCTATTCGCGTGCGATATCCCGGCTAGGAGCTGCACTCGCTTGCTCTGAGTATTTACACTGCGTTTTTTTTTCTGTCTTGTTATTTTGTAGTTTGGTGCCTCGCCTGCCGAGCGTGTCTGTTCACTCAATTCTCGTGTTCTTTGCATAGTTGGCAAGCCCTCGTTTTCCTGATATGTCCCATGCCTTAATACAAGCTTGGCAAGTCGACCTTCGACAGTCCTTCTATGCGACTGCTAGATAACTGTAGGATGCCTGTTTCTTTTTGCTCGTTTCATATTTGGAGACGTGCGTGTGCGTGTGCTTTTTTCTCTTTTTTTATTTTTTTGCGAGACGGTACAGCCATTGCAGTCACTCCACCATTCGCTTTACATCCATTGCTTCGTTTTCTTTTGGCCGCCGTACAGTTTTCATTGCGCCTTATTGGCTCCACCGACTACCGTGTTCTCGGACAGTCGCCAGAGGGACTTTTGTAAGTCTTACGTTTTTATCTCTCCTGGCCTTGATTCCGTATTTAACTGGAATAGCGGCGTATGTAGAATTTTCAAGGCATTCATGTTCTGACTAAATTTGTTTTGTTTTTTTTTCTTTGTAGTCTCTATAGGGCAAAATTCCGGATTCCAGTTTTGTTTAAACCTTGAATCGTTTCGAAGGGTTACTAGACCACGACAGATAATCATGACCAATTAGTGTTAAAAGTGGCGCGCTATTTTGCTCATGTCTTTCGTTACACAGTTGTTCTATTGTGGTGTGTAGAACATACCGATATCTGCATCTGACGTCTTCACCATACCTGTACCCGCCGTGGTGGTCTAGTGGTTACGGTGCTCGAGTGCTGACCCGCAGGTCGCGGCATCGAATCCCTGCCGCGGCGGCCGCATTTTCGATGCAGGTGAACAAGCTCGAGGCCCTCGTGTACTTAGATTTATGTGCATGTTAAAGAACCCCAGGTGGTCGAAATTTCCGTAGCCCTCCACTACGGCGTCTCGCATAATCACATCGTGATTATTGGACTTGAAACCCCATAAATTATTATTGTTATTACTCTATCTGCGGATAGTTGAAGTCCGTGGCTTATCAAGTAGCACTACTAAATAGTCGCATGATTCCTCGCGCATTTGCCTATACCAACGCGAAAGCAAAAGGCATCTTCTTGTTCTTCTCAGATAATTGTATTGATCCCATAGTTGTTGTTCACTTCTAAATATGCGTATATAAAAATAGCGTGAAAGTTAACGTGATTTCATCCACAAGTTTGCGGTGCGCAGCACGTTCCCGTTATAGACCTGCACCAGCAGTTCTTGTAGGAGCGTCGTGTTGATTGGCGAGTACCGTGTCTCGACGGTCAGAACACTAACCACTCTTGCGTCATAAGGGCTTTGGGTAAATTTGCCGTAAGCACGCACACAACTTTAGAAAATAACCTTTCGACATAGCTACAGTGTTGAATACGGGCTCTCTACAATGAGCGAGCGTTGTGCACGTAACTCAGGCCCCATTAATGTTGGCTCCAAAGGGGTAATAAGAATCATCAGAGATTAAAAACGTGCAGTAAAGGTCACACTGTCCCTTGTAAATTTGCCTGAGACAACTCAAAGGCGAAAGCCATGTTCTTTTTCGTAGTTTTTCCTCGGTCAATTGTGTTGACGCCCCCCTCCCCCTAACGTTCCGGAAGCCTTCTGAACACAACGTTGTCTGGTACTGCCTCCGAGAAAAGGGGTATTGGAAGCATTTCGGACCTCACTTGGTTGTGAACTACCTCCGGTATTGGCCCACCTTTCACTAAGCGGCGATGCCATTTCACGACGTCATCAAGTGACCTCACAGGGACGTCGTGGTATCGTATCAAACTGTAGCGACCTGTGACGTCAAGGTCGACGTCACGGTGACGTCAGTACACGGTGACTTTTCGATTCGCTCGTGTTGACGTTGATGCCACCAACGGTCACAGCGTTTTTTTTTTTTTTTTTTTTTTTTTTTTTTTTTTTTTTTTTTTTTTTTGAAGAGGCATACAAGGCTTCCACCTTCAAAAAGCACCCCTTCACGCCACATATTTGACGCAAGCATTGACGTCCAGAATGCGACAAAAATTTTTTTCGAATCACAGAAGAGTCACTCTAATAATAAACTGAACTCTTCTATTTCTCCGTGCCGCATCAGCATTGTCAATGTCATGGCATGTGGGTCCAATTATCTCGGCTGGCTTCGGGTTCGGTAACGTAAAGGAGTATCCGAAGCTAGTATTGAAATAATGCCGCACTGAACCGGCTTCGATTCTTGTTAGCATTAGGCCTGAACCTCTGACTTCAATCTCTTTTCGAAAATAGAGAAGCCCTTTTCTAAAGGACTCCCTTAAATTCTGTGTAGCTCTCAAGCTACATGAGAGGTTACTGATAACAAGACATTCTTTGCAGGAAAGCGCTGCCTTTCTGCTTTTAGAGCAAATAAAGGTCTAGGTCTCTGTTCAAAGATAGCCTCATCTGCGTCGGCCCACGCAGTAGTTAAATATAGACTCTACGGAGCAAGCCGGCCGACATCTATGTATTTTCTTTGTAAACTACCCACGTGAAGATGTAAAAATAGCTGGTGAAGAACAAGCTTTGTGCGCTAAAACTGGGGAGACCGAACCAATTAGGAACGTAGATTCGCTTCCACTTCTCGAATTTCGTTTACTTTGGGCGAAGCGAGCTCTACTCGTGTTCTCCGTTGTTTTTATTCCTTGCCTTCAAAGACTGAAATATATTTCTGAGAATTGCTCGGGATCCCCTTCGATTTCTACAAATGTGTCTGTCAATTTCAATGAGGTCTGGGTCTATATGAAGACAGTATTGTTTTATACCAACCTGCAAGTAGCCAAGCAATCATACAAGGAGTGTATGCAGTGCCCTTGACTTTGAAACGCACATTGTTTTGTGAAATTATCCTGGTTCCTGGGATAGTGCTGCTGCTTTCCAACGCTATTATTCACTCACTCACTCACCCAGTCACTCACTGCACTCGCACCACTCACTCGCTTCACTCACTCGCTTCACTCACTCACTCACTCACTCACTCACTCACTCACTCACTCACTCACTCACTCACTCACTCACTCACTCACTCACTCACTCACTCACTCACTCACTCACTCACTCGCTCACTAGCTCGCTACCTCACTCCTTCACTCACTCACTCCCCTCACTTCACTCACATCGCTCACTCATTCATAAATTCGCTGACTCACACACTCACTCACTGCACTAAGATCACTCATTCATTAATTCACTGACTCACTCGCTCGCTCACTCATTCACACACTCACTCATTTCACTCAGATCACTCACTCGCTTCACTCACTGATTCATAAATTCACTCACTCACCCACTTACTCACTGACTCACTCACTCACTCGGTCGGTCGGTCGGTCGGTCGGTCGGTCGGTCGGTCGGTCGGTCGGTCGGTCGGTCGGCTTCTATCAACTAATTAGGCGACTGCGATATGTCTTGGCAATACGATCATCTTTTAGTGCACACAAAACTTTGCGACGACATATTAGGGACGTCTGACGCCAATCCTTTATCATTTTCCAAGTATGTCGGATCACTAAAGAAGATTCATTGTCAGCGTGAAGGTCGGCTGATGCAGCGCCGTGTTAAGAATATGAGGATCCTTGTAAGCTGTCGTCACGCCCTTTTAGAAACTGATCTGGTAAAACACTTTATTTTTTCGTCCTCTGCCTATCCTTCGCATCACGTCTTGAGGACGTTGAAGACCAGCTGTTCTGAAGCCGTCTTGAATATTACCGCATTCTTGCTGTTCACAGACGTCTGCAACACATCTTGTGTTCAGTGTGCATGTATGAGATGGTGTACTTAAAGCGTCAGTCTGCCTGTCAGGCTTCAACGCTGCCACCTAATTATCATTCCTTCGGTCCTTCGGCAAGGACGTTATTCTCACTGGGAGCGTACCTAGCGAGAAAAGCAAAAACGCTACTCCATTAGACGCGCTGCGTCGAGAAACAAGAAGATAAAGTTTCCACGAGCGAGTTAGGAATGTCACAACGAACAAAGAGAGCCGGGTTACGGTACATCAAAGATGCGTCTGCCTCTGAAGAACATCGCATGGTAAGTGCGCGACAACATAACACGGCTCCCGTCTGAGACAAGTAAGAGAGCCAGGGGAAAGGGGGGGGGGGGGGTTTGAGGTGGTGAGAGCCACGAGGTGTAAGATGGCGTGACAACCTTGGTGCCATGTTGTTCTCCCTAGGGAGGGCCCTGGGCCACGATTTTCTCCTTGAGCACTTCCTAGTTTGTTTTTTTTTTTGTCTCATTCTTCATCGTCATCTCATGCCTCGGGGCCAGCCGTTGCCTGCCTGCTGTGGTTCATAAATATTCTGTCTGGCCTCGGCCCTGCATAGTACTATGGCTGTCTGTTACGAGGTTGGATCTCTCGAGCTCTGAAAGCTTAGCTTTGCCGTTTTTTCTGATTTTCTTACTAGTGGGACGAGCACCGAGTGGCATTCATGTTTCTCATCCAAACACTTCCGGTCGACCGCCTACTTCCGGTTTTCTGAATATTCATAAAGGGTCTCCTAAAAGATTAGACTGCTACGAAATTGATGTTTCTGGTTCAATTAAGTTATATTGGGTACATGTCATATGGGAGCATAAGTTTACTTAAGATAAAGGCCAATTAACTGTAAAGATAAAGAAAGGGCAATTAATTGAAAAAAAAGTTACCGCAGCTTGTCCTAAATCCCGCAAGGCCGGGTCACAGCAGAGGTGCTGAGCACCTGGCTAGTCCCGGCTTGGCTAGACTTTTACCCTCTCACCTGGCTTTTTCCCGCCCCATTCTATACTATACTATACACAGCTCTGTTAGCACTCTACTATACCAATGTGCTATAGTAATTGGGCGAATCCCACTACCCACCATACAAGTCCACTAAAAGTAAGGGAACACATGGGCGGCAACAACTGACTAGGGACCGCACTTTTCGGCTTTCCTTGCTAGCCGTCTGAACAGAGTGCTTGGGTGGTGATTGTGCGCGTGCCCATTCATAGTAGTGACAAATTTCCTATCTACGGCACGCGGAAAACCTCTACCGTAACAGCTCGGCTGTAATAAGTTCACTGAAAGAGGAGGCGGTTTACTTGTGGGTGGCTGGTTACGTCGCGTCACCTGGAGGAGCGGATCTCTACCCACGTGATTACGTTTGCGTGGCCCTCTGAGATGTGGTTTGGCAGCGCGACGAATCACGAAGTTAATCCAAGTAATGCACCAGGCCACGCGACACCTAAGTGAACGGTTAGATGCACCTCCCATTTTCGTAGAACTCCCAGTGATCAGCTCACGGCTGTCTAGCGGGCCCGCGAGGTGGCTGGCAGGCTCGGCTTGCCGGTCCCTGCGTGGGAATTATAGAGTAGCTCTCCATTCCATTCCATACGCGAGTTCCCCGGAACATGCATTGCATTCACTTTCCTGCATCTTCCTTCTTTCGTCCAATCAGTACTAAGAACTTCGTAAAGGCTTGTACCGTCAGCTTCTCCCCTCCCCTTCTTTCCTCCTCATCGTTTTCTTCCCTCTCACTTTTTAGCGAGGATACTACTCCAAGGCAAGACCTTTCAAAGTATCGCAGCTTCGCCAGTCTGCGCTGATTACTTGCCGAGGAAAGTTGCATAAAAAAAGGGAATACCACCCTGAGCGCACCCACACGAACCAACCCTCTAGTTTTCCTAAATATATTTATTATTTTTTTCCTTCTGCAGCAGTTTCAATCTCCATCACATCGATAGATTATATTCTATTTTGTTAAAAATCCCGGGAATCCTCCGTTTTTCCACTAATCGCCTTGCTTTTCGGCGTGTGGCGACCCACGGTGTTTTTTTTTTTGTGTGTGTTTTTTTTAAGAAATAATGTTGCTCAATATACAGTCAGGGTCGCTTGCAGTTCGGTATAGAGTCCGCGCTTTACTAAAACATCGAAGGCACAAAGCACTCCTGACTCGCTTACCTGTTCGACTTTCTACTCTTCACCTCGAG
This sequence comes from Rhipicephalus appendiculatus, assembly GCA_030522465.1. Lineage (NCBI taxonomy): Eukaryota > Metazoa > Arthropoda > Arachnida > Ixodida > Ixodidae > Rhipicephalus > Rhipicephalus appendiculatus. The sequence continues at coordinate 141,031 of JALIZH010018931.1, forward strand.
CAAGTGAGGATGGGAATTTAGGGTACCTTTACGAGAATTCAATATTCGTGTTTTAGTCGAGGGACTTTGAGATATGGTTTGAAAGCCACATTATTTTTGCCCCATAGAATAATAGTAGATTTCATCTAATATGGAAATTAACATACCGGCAAGTCTAAGAGTATGCCCCTTGCGTAAACAGACAATTAGAAAACGACATTGAGACTTGGCAAATCGATCTCCTCTTCTGGGTTTTATAAGCCTCCCGTAAGAAATAATGAGGACTGAGTAAAAGATGACTTGTCACGTTAACGTTTCAGGCACTTTCACATGTTGCCTCCATAGAAATCCGGTGTGCTGCTGAGGCCGGGAGTCGAACCCACAAACTGCTCGAATGCACAAACCTTACCAACATAATGCAAACGTACCATTTCTGGTGCACAGCTTAGCACCTCGAATTCGACCCCAGTTTATCGTTTCGGAAACAGCCCCTACGCAGACAGTCCTGGGCGACGGTTCTTCTGTCAGTAGCAATAGCAGGCCAGGCTATAATACCAGTTGTGAAATAACATAACATTTCAGTGGTATGGCGTTTTAATACAGCTCTTTCAGCTGAGTGATGATGTCGTCGTGGCCATACTTACCGAAGAAACAGGCGCATCGGTGTTGGTTTATGACTCCGGCTTACCGTGAACCACTGGTTTCAGAACTAATTAGTTGGGAGCTTCACGACTTCAGGCGCGGATCCTTAAGGGGGCAGAAGGTGGTGTCTAGGTGTAGGCTAATGGCCGTATAGCACGTGCTAACAGGATTTCGTCGTAATTGGGTTAAACTTCGTCAAGCCTCGTGGATCGTCCAACTAGTCATTGCGTCCATGGGCAGGTCAGAGAAAGATTACCTCCGGTTCAAGACGTTCCCTCTTTTGCTCCTTGCCTCCTCACTTTCTTCATTTACTCATTCGTTCCTTACTTCCCTTACCTTCTTGTTCCTTCATTCCTTTTGTGCTTCTTTCTCCTTCCCTATTGTTTTCCTCCGTTTAATTCATTATTTTCCTTTTTTTCATTCATTTCATTCCTCATTCATTTCTTCCTTTCATCTTTGGTTTCTTGCATCTTTTGTTCCTTAATTCTTTCTTTCCTTCATTGCTCGCCTTATATTTCCTTGTTTCCCAATTTTCCCTATCTGATGTGGAGTCTTCCCAATACGGCGAGCATCATAATCACTTGTGGTTTTGGCATGTGAAACCCTCAGAATCGATTTTAATCTTTATTGCTTCCGCCTGCCTTTTTTTTATAACTTGGTTCTCTTTTCTGCCTTCTTTTGTCTTTATTTCTTGTTTTATCTTTCTTTGCTTTATTTTTCTTTTTACTTCATGTTGCTTTTTTTCGCCTTTCGTACCTTCATTAATTTTTATTTATCATTTCTCATTGTTGACTTCCTTTCATAATTTGCTCTTATTTCGTTCATTCACTCCTTCCGAGATTTGTTTAATTTATTGTTATATGTTACATTTAATTCCTTTCTACTCTCTTTTCAAAATTTCTTTTTCCCCTTCCATTTTTGCGTTGTATTGCCTTTCTTCATTCAATAACCTTCTCGTTTCGAAAAGGTTTTGTAATGCACTTTTAGTGGACATTTGTTAAAAAAATGCGCATAAATTATGGATCTTACGTCATTAGACGCCACGTGAAATTGAACAACCTTACCCTGAGGACATTTGATGAGCACCTTCGAGCTGAACGCACCGCTAACTGCAAGCTTAACGTCACGCACGTTTCACAGCTGCTACGCCCACTTTTCGCAAACCTGAAATCGTGGTCGGGATAAGCAAGTCAGGCAGTGTTCGTTATTAAAAGGCACACTAATGGACCGCAGAATTTGCAGCCTTCGCAGAAAGAGTCCATTCTTGTCGTTTTATAAACAACCGGCAAGTTGAAAAGCAGTTTGAACAAACTGTTTGTTGTTTACAAATGCAGCCCTGGGATCGCTTCGTGCCTGGCTCGCCGGCGTAGGCTGGCTTGCGTTCCTCTTAATCAACTAAAGTGGCCACTGTGGCGTGAATAAGTGATAAGCAGCGACAGGCAGGCACATTTAGGCTAGGTCTCGTTGCAGTGTGTAAGGCTGTACTGGTGGGCGAGGCAGGGTGCGTCAGTGGCGCCGTCTGACGTTACCTTCTCGCTGACAATGGCACCAAATGCGGCAGCACCGCGCAAGCTGAATCATTAATGTTTGAAGAGGTAGCTGGAGCAAGCTGCGCCGAGACGAGAAGCGGGGTTGACACGGCCGTGTAAATTGAGACGGTACGTAGCTTAGGAAGGAGCACTTTGGTCCCTTACTGAACGTAACCGGAGGTAACCTTAGACGGCCCTGTGGGGACACAGTAGGTGCCAGTGGGGTTAAGACACGCAGCAGAGGCACATGACATTGTGACACCGTGAGACGGTACGTAGGTTAAGAGGGCGCAGTTTGTTTCTGTACTGAATGTAAGCAAACGTAACCTTGGACGACACTGCATGGACACAGTACCTGGCAATCCACTGAGTCATGTCCCGTCATGGCGTTGTGAGAGGGTACGTAGCTTAGTACGGTGTAGTTTATTTCCTTACTCAAAGTAACCATACGTCACCTTAGTCGACAATGCAAGGACTTAGTAACTAGCAATTGCGTTGACGCTGAGCTGAGACACAATAATTTGTGACAATCTGAGACGGTACGCAGCTTAGGACAGCGCTGTTTGTGTCTATGCTGAATGTAACTAGACGTAACCTTGGATGGTACTGCACGAACACAGTACCTGACACTCCACTGAGTCACGCCCCCCTTGTGACATTGTGAGACGGTACGCAGCTTAGGCCGGCGTAGTTTGATCCCTTACTGAAAACCAGACGTACTCTCGGACGACACTGCACGAACACAGGCGCTGGTAATACGGTTAAGACAGTTAATGTACGTTACATTGGGACAATTTGAGACGGTACGTAGCTTAGTACGGCTCAGGTTTTTTCGTTACTGGGCGTAACCAGACATTGCCCCAGACAACATGGCACGGACGTAGTAACAGGCAATGGTGTTGCCATTGAGCTGAGGCCCGTGACTTTGTGGTAATGTGTGACTGTACGTAGGTTAGGAAGGTGCAATGTGCTTCGATGCTGAATGTAATTAGACGTAACCTTAGATGGTACAGCAAGAACACGGTACCTGGCATTCCAGGTACGTAGCTCAGGACGGCGCAGTTATTTACTTACTGGGCGAAAGCAGACGTTACCTGACACGGCAACGCGCCGACACAGTAATTGGCGATGGGGTTGACACTGAGCTATGGCACATTACTATGAGACAATCTGAAACGGTACGTAGCGTAAGACGCCACCACTACTGGCTAATCATGTGGCAAAGTCTCAGGCTAAGTTTGGCTTATTGATTTTTAGCTTCGGCTTTTTTCGGGCAAGTGTAGGCCAGTTGTTGGTACTGGCTTCTGTAGGATATTGTTGGCCTGATTCTGGCTATCCGCTCATGTAACAACAATGTTGTCTTGTTTCATTATCAATTCAATGATCCCATTGTCTACATATATTTTTTTAAATCCCCGAAGCTTTTCAGCCTATTACGACCTTCAGTTCCCGTCAGTTTCCTAATCAGGGAACCTCAAATAAAAATGAATAAACGAAATTAAACTATAGGCATCACTGCAGGCAATACAAATTCATGACAGTTATATAGCCCTAAACTCTGTTCTTTTCTAAACGGCCTGTCGTTTAATGGTTGAGGTTTAGATTTCAAACAAACCGGAAAGACTTCTTTCATTAGTAAACTTTAATAGAAGAAGACTCACTTGTAACCACTAGTAAAGTACAAACCTACAACGTAAACCCGTGTGAGCTTATCAGAAAGAAAATGTTTTGAAGTTTCGTCAGAACTTCTCCCGAGTCGGGCATCAAACCCCGGAACTTACTGAATTATTTCTTTGCATGCCAGTCTGCACGAGCTTCCTCAAAGCATCTTTCATGATTTTTTTTATTCTTCTTTTGCGCAGTGATGCCTTTTTGTTTTGCTTAATCACTGCTTTGTATTCACATAATAGATGATACTGTAACTGAGAACTTTCTTCGACCAGAACTTTCTATTGATCGTGTAATGAACAGAAAGAAATGAAATGAAGAAGCTAGCAAAAAAATATTTCTTTGGACTTTGTTAATATTGACAAATAATTCACTTCGAAACTTTTTACACATGACAGTGGTGCTTTCGTTAAATTTTGTAACTATAGTTTATCCCCTTTTCGTCTTACTGCCAGGTGTAGGATTTCGTTAAACTTGTTTCGTGTCAAGAAAATTTAACGATGGAAAGCAAAAAAAAAAAAAAACAACGCTTGGTTAAAGCAATCGCGAACTAACGTGCGTACTTTATCTGAACCACGGAGGGGCTCACAAGCGGGTGTAACCAGACTGTTTTAGCGCTAACCCGTAACCGACTAAATCAAAGGGTTTGGGTTAAAGACGCCGACTCGTAGCTGTGGAAAAAGCTCGAGTAGTGTTTCAAGTTGAACGAGAGTAATTACACTCTGCGGTGTTTCAAATTTACGTATTAATGAGGAGAGTACTCAGCTCGTCTTCAACACGGGTCACAGTAACCCCAACCATGGAATTCTGGTCCTCGGCACATAAATTGGGGTTTATAATTACGACTAGTCATACGCGTAAATAAAGACCCAAAAAGTGGGGACATTGTAACAAGCGCGCATATTTGTGGAGCACATTACATCTGTTTGATTCTTTGCTTCTTGTAACCTGCACGTACGTCTAGATTAAATCAGCGTTATCTGGTAACGCGAACTGAAGTGATAAGCAGCTAATTATGGATAAGCGGTTGACATAACTGCCGGTATGCCTTCTTTTGTATTATGGATGTCCACTTATCGTATTCGGTTTTACTTACCCAGTGCAAAGTATGTCGTCTGTCTAATGCAGCTTGCAAAGTAATGCAGTTTGCGAAGGCAATTTTGTGGCTCCTAACAAGTTGCCGAGAGGCTCGGCGCCGCGATATAAAACTCTTGCTGTATTTCCACTTCATTTATGCAAGTTGTTTTACCACTTAGAAAAACGTTCTCTTTTCTAATTAGGCTATCGCTTTAGATTATCGAAGGAACGTTTGGAAATGAGTGTCTAGCTGTAGTCGTTAATAGTGTAACGATCTGTTGCGCTTTTTAATACTTACTTAGCCAGCCACAACGGCCTAATGATGATTTGAAACAATGGCTTGTCTTGCGGTGAAGAAAAAAACACCAGGCATGCGCGGAACGCGCAGCGCTGTCATAGCGAAAACTTCGAAAGCGACTTTTCTAGAGCCTGTTCTAAATTCTCTTGGGGCAGCAAATACAAGTAAACATGCAAACATGCAATGTACCCACTACGCCATGAATAATAATTTTTGCGAAGTAGGTAAGCACCCGTTATGCCATTATTCAGCCTTTCTGCTGATAAGCGAGGTACCCGCTACACATCTGTAAGTCATTATGTGTCCTTTGTTGATGTTGTGGCTGATGACGATGAAGAATTGCGGCTGAACACTATGTAGGGAAAGGGACGCTTTAAGCCAAACATGCTCGTTGCGCAATACGCGCTGTGTGACACCTGGTTGTTATTTTACTCTTCTGCCACGCTATATACGTTAACGCGATTTCTCGCCCGACGTGACGCTTATATAGAGTCTTTTTGCAAATGACTTTCAAGCACAAATGTGGCTTTGTGGTAGGATACTCGTCTGCCTGGGTTCAAATCGCCATCCGATCGTGGATGTCTTTTTTCTCATTTTGCGCTATAGCGGGTACGGACACCGGCGGCGTTGGACGACTACGAGACTGTTTTTGTGGTCGCAGAACAACTTTTGCTGTAAAAAAATTCATAGAATAAGAAGGTATCTCTTATTCTTGAAAAAATGAGGCTAGGAAAGAGGGCTTTTTCAGTTAGCCGAGACTTGGTCTGCTTACGGATGTGACTAACACAATTTTTCCGCTAACGCTGCCATAAGTCATTGACAGTTTGTCGCTGAGAGCGCGTTTGTCATCTAGATATTCTACATTGAACGTCGCCCATTGTTTGTATAGAATTACCAATGTGAAATTATCGATTGTTGCCGATCCTCCAGTCGTGGTAAGAGTAGTGAGATGCTGATCATATTTGGCGTCTGGCTACGTGGTCCTACAGTTTCATGGTAAAAAAAGCAACATTTTTTGGACACTGCTCGTGCATGAATACTGTCCATCTTTTTGTTCTTTCTATATCTCGTTTCTCTTTCTCTTTCAGAAAAAAGGTGATCAAGAGACGTCGCCGTGCCCACGTCGTTCAACAGCGGTGCAACCATAGTGGTGAGTTATATTGAACGTAAGCTTGAACAAAAGGTAAAAAACAAAAGCCATATAGCATGAATGACTACTTGCTGTCCTTTAACGAAAGGAAAGCCAATTTTTCCAAAGGGCTTGTTTTTTTTGTTTTTTTTTTCTTGTTGTTAGACACAAACTCAACAGGACAATGCGGCCGAAGAAAGCATAGGGGACGTTAATTTTGGTCTTTTTAACTATAATTGGGACTTCAATTGAACATGAAGTGAAGTGGACAAAAGGTCACCCTTTTCCGTCAGTGGGATCTGAACCCACCACCTTCGATTTACGCGTTCGGTATTCTACCAATTGAGCTACAACACTAGGCACTTCCTCGACCACCTGTTTGGTTATTCCTGCGCGTGTAATCCCTGGTAATATTAGCAAGCGCAGCTCGTATCCCAGGCTGCTATAGCGTCCACATTTGTCTGGATTTTGTCTGTTGTCTTTGGCTGTTGGATTAATTTGGTTGCGGCTTCCTATGCTAGGTATGTAGTGCACACTGGCTAAACGACATTTGTAAGAAAACTGCATAGGTTTCACAATGCAGGGTAGGATCACCGGGCAGTGCAACTGGGAAGGTGCCCTGTTTATGCTGCTCGTCATGTAAGCCATACAGTGTTTGCAAAAAGAAAATGTTTTTAAAAATTCTTGTGCAATGTATAGCTCATGCAGTGCGGCAATAATAGTGAACCAGAGGCAAGAAACCGCACCAAAATATTAGCTGACGCGAAAGGCTATGCGTGTTTGTTATGCGTTCTACTTAGGAAGTGGCACATTTTCGAAGATATCTTCTGCTTAGCCGAAACTGCATGGTACGATACGCGAGGCAATATAAACGGTCCCTTCCGACAGGCTCCAGAGCGGGCGCTTTCTTCTTTTTTTTTTTTTTTTCGCGCTAATCTGCAGCGCTCGCCGGAGCACAGCAGCCCCGAGCGCGCAATTCGGTCTCTGGGACAAGCCGCGACGCGTCGGCGGAGAGCTTCCTGTGGCGCCCCCTCATTAAGCTAATGGCGTTAACCGCGAAGCCTACGCCGCCGGTTGCCCTTGCCCTGGCTGCTCTACTGGTTCTGCATAGCTGCAACAATCAGCGCGTGCACAATTGCCCAACGAGGACGCTGAAAAGAAAAGAATGGAAAGGAGTAAATGGAAAGAAAGAAACGTGGAAAGAAAGGAAGAAAAAGAAGACAGAGAAGAAAACAAAAACCAAGGAACGAAAGAAAGAAAGCAAGAAATAAAGAAAGAAGGAAGGGAAGAAAGAAAGAAAGAAAGAAAGAAAGAACGAAAGAAAGAAAGAAAGAAAGAAAGAAAGAAAGAAAGAAAGAAAGAAAGAAAGAAAGAAAGAAGGAAAGAAAGAAAGAAAGAAAGAAAGAAAGAAAGAAAGAAAGAAAGAAAGAAAGAAAGAAAGAAAGAAAGAAAGAAAGAAAGAAAGAAAGAAAGAAAGAAAGAAAGAAAGAAACTCAACAGCTGGAACGCGTCGGCTCGGTCGGAAACAGCTCTTCGTCGTTCTTCGCTGACTATTCACTTTGTATTCGTTTCTTTCAGACTATAATCAGACCTTATCCGCTTCCGTTCTCGTTTTTGCAACCTTTGAAAGGAAGGGGGGACGTCACAGGATGTTCGCAATGAACTGTTTCGGTGGTGTAGAAAGGGTCACTGGATGAAACACAATAAAAAAGTTTCGAAAATGTATCCAGTCAAGGAAGTGAACAATTCGTGAAAGGTTTTAGCGCTGTGATAATTTATTAGTGAAGCACAAAGGGAAGCTTGTGTACATCATCCACAAAACGCGGGTGATAGAAAAAGTAACGTGGAAATCAAAAACACGTTGCCACCTTTTGTGGGCATCGAGTGCTGCTTTGTTATAAACTACGTGAAATAAAAAAAAAGACCCAGAGAAACACGTGATTTAGTCAAAAAGTAACGTAGGTTTGTGTAGCTTTTCAGAAGGTATGCATATTGTTTACATAGAATGGCTTCGATGCACAAAATGTAAGTATGAAGTAAGTGCGTTCTGCTAAAATTGAAGGTTGACTTTTTATTCCCACATCGTGACAACAAAATTTCCTCTATGGAACTACAGCTCGCGTAACTTATCGCAGGAATAAGTTAGAAAATGCCAAGAAATACCACGACACAGCCCAAATATATGACAGCATTTTACGTAAAGTTTGCTTCTTCTGTAAAAGGTTACGTAGGTGGCGGTGCACAACTTGCAAGCGCAACTCAGTATATCTGCGGTTTATGACGTAAGCTGGGAGCATATGTATTCATCGTTACCACGTATTTGTGATCGCGTAACAAAGCATCGATGCGATGAGAAGGCGGTGTAAAGGCAGCACTAACCCGAGCATCAGAGAAAAATTTTAGCGCAGTCTCGCACAATCCAGCATAAAGGAGGCAAAAGCAGTAACGTGGTCTTTACCTATTACAAATCCGTGCTTTTCAATTTGTGACATGTCAATTGTGATTTGAGCTTTTAATCTCCTGTTCACTAACTTTCTCTTCCAGCAATGTCATTTGCGTAACATAATCAAGTGCGAACTTTCGAGCAAACGCCCAGTAACAATGCAAAAACTAGCTCCACTTTATACGTAAAGTATGCTTCTCCTCAGTTATGATGTATGTGCGGCAGTGCACCCTTTACAGGCAAACTGCTCAATAGTATTCTTTTGTTCGAGAAATTCTATCCAAACGAAGTTTTTTACGAGTTACGGATATCGGTGGCGGCGGTGGCGGCGTCGTCGTCGTCGTACGCGGAAAATCTGCCACTGGCGAGTCTACAAAAATGCGGTCCTTGGAGGTGCACCGGTCACACTCGTACTTGTATGCGCCGTTTTCAAAAAATTGATATGCTCCCTCGTTCGTGGACTCGTCGGTGATCAGCTGTTTCTGATATGGCAATCTGATCGTTTGTAGAGGTGAGTGGTCATTTAACACTTCCACAGTTGTTGTTGGCAGGATATGAACACACGATCTCCGTTGATGCCTGTAGCAACTGAAATGTTGTGCTGCTAAGCACGTTGTTGAAGGTCTACGTCCCGGCATAAAGGAAGAAAGCATTGAAGAGGGAGAAATTCGAGATGCGAGAAGAAAGAAAGAACGGAATAAAGAGAGAAAGAAAGAAAGAAAAAGAGAGAGAGAAAGAAAAGAACAATGACAACAAGAAAGAAAGAAAGAAAGAAAGAGAGGAAGAAAGAAAGAAAGAAAGAAAGAAAGAAGAAAACAACGACAGCAAGAAAGAAAGAAAGAAAAATAAAGAAGCAAAGAAAGAAGGAAAGAAAGAAACAAACAAACAAAGAAAGAATCAAAGAAAGAAAGAAATAGCAAGAAAGGAAGAAGCAAAGAAAGCAACAAACAAAGAAAGAGAGAAAGAAATAAAAAGAGAGAAAGGAAGAAGAAAGAAAGAAGCAAGAAAACCAAGAAAGAGAGAGAGAAAGAAAGAGAGAAAGAAAAAGAAAGAAAGGAAAGAAAGAGAGAGAGAAACAAACAAGGAAAGAAAGAAGCAAAGAAAGAAAGAAAGAAAAGTAGCGCGTCACGCACGCGCACGCCAAGCTTCGCTTGCTTCCATTTCCCCGATAGAAAAAGAGCCCCTGAATTTTTTCTTTATCTCATGTCTGATTTCTTATTCACCTACTTACTTATTAAGCTTCCTTCTTTCTTTCTTTTCATCCCTGCTCAAATATTAAACGTTATCAAAATCGAATAGAGACCATACACAACTGGACATATGTCAGACAGTTCGAACTGGGAAGCTTCGCGATCAGTTGGTCGTGGCTTCATCTACAAGTGCACTATTTCATGTCGCTGTTGTTCTTCTACTTTCCCTTTGCTTGTTTATTCTTTTCTTTCTTTTGGCCTCTGTACAAGCTCTCCCGTGGGGAGCGTTGTCAGAGCAAACAGTGGTGGGTGCCGAATTGGACATATCGTTGACAAGGGGTCCAGGACATCACGGCTTTCTCTCGGCCATCGGGATGGCAGCTTGCTCTGGCCAGGATATTGCTTTTGTGTGTTCTTGCGGAAAGAATGAAAGTCATTTTCTAATCAAGGCAAAAGCCTTAGGTGCCTCATGAAACGCGAAAACTGACCGTCGGCGTCGGCGTCCCGCGTCGGCGGCGTCAACAGGAGTGATGCAGAAATCATCATAACGGGATGACGTCACCATATCACGTGATCAGGACGTCACAGATTCCCTAAGTTCGTGCCAACATCATGACGTCACAACGTTACGTCACATGACTGCATCATCACGAGATATTGTCGCCTGGTGAATGTTGAATGAACAGCGGAACAGACAACGACTGACGAAGATAACACACACAGCGCTGCCCAACTTGCCCAAGTTTCCACGCTTCATAGCGTGGTCAAAGGTCGGTCGATCACGGGGGGCAATGCAAAACCAGAGGAGGTGCAAGAAGAATTCGGAGGGGTGCGGGAGAGGATCAATACGTGGACTGACAGACAGAAAAGGACCTTTATTAAGGTCCTGAGGAGCCAGCCAGTGCAGTCCTACAGGGGACCCCTTGGCTTGCTGTCTGCTAATCCCATGTTGGAGCCGGGAGGCCATGCCTCTCCGCTCTCTCACGGGCCCTCGGGACAGCCTTAGACTGGTCTTCCAATTTTGAGCTCGTGATGGCTTTCTCCCAGTGCTCGCTGTTGTTGAAGTCCTGTAACACAGGGCACTGCCAGAGCATGAGAAGTAAAAAAAAGATGGCTTTCGCTTTCAAGTCGTCTTGGGAAAATGCATAGGAGACCCTGTAAGTTTGTTTGTTTTCTTCGTTGCGGTTCTCGCACAGCATGAATGATACAGTAGAACTTGTTCTTGGGCGAGCTGGTGCCTAAGTATGCCAGACATGTTACTTTTGGAGCAATGCTAAAAACGGGAAAACGGACAGAGAAAAGAGACAGAGGAGCGCCATGGCGCTCCTCTGTCTCTTTTCTCTGTCCGTTTTTCTTGTTTTTAGTATTGCTTCAGAAGCAACATGCTTAGCAAGCTAATGATACAGCGTACATTAAGCCGCACTTTGATATATGTAAGACGAGCCGCTCGAAGAAAAGGACAAGAACAAGGTAATTTAATCGAAAAGAAAAAGAATCTTCTGAAAGATTGATGAAAATACTGCGCTACAGTTACTGGGACAAAAGAAGTTAGAGAGGACACACGATACGAAGTGGACACGACAAGCGCAATAACGCAATAACTTCGTAACGTGTGTCCTCGACCTCTAACTTCCTATGTTCTAGTAACTGCAGCGCAGTATTTTAACCATGCAAAACTAACTAGCCCAATACCTCACTCTGCTGAATCTTCTGAAAGTTTGAGCGCTTGTATCTAATCTATTTGATCTTCCTGTAAGCTGTACAGGAGCTGGACAGTAATTTACTACCTAATAACGGTTGTATTGTTTGCTCGTCGCAGTGATACAACATCAGCCGTCACGCCATCGCGTTTGTCCTCGGCTGTAGTCACACACTCTAGCGTCACGCGAGCGAAGAACTGATTGCCTTACACGGATAATCTTGCTGCTTTTAGTTAGCCTTCTCGGAAATACTAACGCGATTGGATAGCTACGCTGCCCGCATAACTGCTTCGCGTATGATTGATTGCCGCTATGCACGACGTCCGCCTCCATTTGTTTGTTTGTTTGTTTTTGTTTGTTTGTTTGTTTGTTTGTTTGTTTGTTTGTTTGTTTGTTTGTTTGTTTGTTTGTTTGTTTGTTTGTTTGTTTGTTTGTTTGTTTGTTTGTAGCTTTCCCACGCTCCTAACGTATACGTTCGCTGATCATAGCGTCTATAACCTACTCTAGTACTCACATGGGTAACGTAGTAGCTATAGCGATAGCGGCTGGACCTAAACCATGATTGCCGCCTTTCGATGAGTCCGATGTGCAAACATATTTGAGTGCTTAGACCTGCGGTCTCTTAAGAATAAGGTCAAAGCCTCCTTCTTATTCTTCATTCATTCCTTCTTTTTCATCAATAGACCCCACTTTCCAAGGAACCTCGGGGGTCGCGTGGTACTTTTTGTATCTTATATGTCGTCGCCGACGGCGGACACCATCAGACGGTCCCATCCTGTTGGGTTTTAGGTCCCAAAACCACGATATGATTGAGAGATACCTTAGGATTGGGGGAGTTCCAGAAGTTTCAACCACCTAGGGTTATTTACATGCTACTAAATCGAAGCACTCGATTGAAAGTTGGGCGAGTTCGTTCAGTTTCATTGCTTGAAAATGTGCGGAAATATGGTCGCAAAACAGAGGCGATAAACACAGAACGACGCGCTTCCAACAATTGAAAACATTTTATTGAGAACGCACATTCATTGAATGCAATCCTAGTAATCTCCCGCCATGACGACCGATAACAGACAGTTACACAAAGCATCACATCATCTGCTGGCGCGTGTCGTTGTAAAGAGAGCGGATGCAGGTCTATGTTGGAAAGGACCACAGTCGTTTACAGGCACCAAGTGAAAACTCAGAGGGAAATTACTGAGGCCTTTCACATCAGACAAGAAGGTTGGGAGTGCATAAGCCATCCCTCTATTAATTTACATGAAAAAGAGATAGGTTTCCTGCAACGACATTTGCCAGCAGATGATGTGATGCTTTAGGTAACTGTCTGTTATCGGTCGTCATGGCGGGACATTACTAGGATTGCGTTCTATAAATGTGTCAAAGCTGCCATTGAAGACCATCTTTCAAGTCATGAAAACTAACCTGACCCGCCAGTTTTCTTGTTCGTCCACCCCTCATGTAATGTCCCACGTGGGACCTTTGAGGTATTATGACTAAATAAATGTGCCTTCTGAATAAAAGTTTTTTGAGTTGTTAGTAGCGCGTCGTCCTGCGTTGATCGCGTCTGTTTTGTGACCGTCTTTCCGCACATTTTCGAGCGAAGCCCACGAGCCTCTTGCATTTGGCCTCCATAGAAATGCGGCTGCCGCGGCCGGCATTCGATCCCGTGACATTCTGGTCAGCAGTCGAGCGCCATAACCACTACGTCACCGCGGTGGATCGCCTTAAAATATGGACGGACATTTCCGCATGAATGAGCAAAAAATACGCGAGTGTATGTAGTTCAGTAGAAAACTATATAAATAATAAAGAAATAGGTGACGTTAGGGCGAACATTCGTAGCTCCCTTCGGATGTATTCCGCGAAATACTGCCGGGAAATGATGCGTCGCGAAGCACTTTCAGCCTTTCGAATATATGGGGCATACGCTCTCCAGATATTCTTCGCTACGAGACCGACACTGCACGGACCAACTCTCTATCTATCGAGTCATGTATATATATATATATATATATATATATATATATATATATATATATATATATATATATATATATATATATATATATATATATATATATATATATATATATATATATATATATATATATGTACGTATGTATCTATTTATGTATATTTGGGGTGAATTGGTCGCTCACAGTTTCGCCCTGTTGCCACGCTGATTCTTGATATTTCCGGACGAGTGCCGACTCTCCTCATATATATAGCTGAATACGAAAGCAGGGTGGTGGTGCGCGAGAACTGCTTTTATCCACATCTAGGAAACGACGAATGGGATTCCAGCAGTCATGTAAGAAAAACTAAAAGCAATGAAATGAGACGACCATCAGACACCTCGTGCGAAGACAATAAAGGGTCGCACTCATGAATAAAAACCCGCGACGAAGCGGCACCCGAAAAATATTCGCATGACTTGTTACGCCTGGGTTTACATTTTTTTTTTTTATTGGGACTTCAGAGAAAGGCTGCTGGTGTGCGTTTTTGTTTTATATATTATTACGACTTCCAAGGAAACACCACTGCGCTAGATGGACAGGCGTGGTCGGGTTTCAACAACTTATTCAGGAGTGTAGTTTAGATTCCGGAGAGATCATGTATGGGAGATGAAGTGAATTGTGTCGTACGGCAAGGGTAGGGGAGAGGTGGGAGTTGGCCGGACGAAGGAACATACTGAGTGAGGGCAATTCGAAAATATTTTTCAAGGAATGTACGCGCATGTAACCAGGGAATCCTCAAGGACGTGTTGAACGTTACGAATTTTTGTTATCATAGCTTCAAGCACTTAATTATAGCGAAGCTCTGTCTGGCTAGGCGAAACGAATGCTCGTCCACCCTATGTATCGAAGAACTCCCAGTTTTAATGTGCTAGAGAAATTCAGCAAACCCTGCTACTACCCACTGCTCCACTAAAAATAAAGAAGGTAACACATGGGCGGCAAACACCGGTTAACATTTCCGAACTGTCAAAACCAATAACTTCAACAGACCTTAATTAACCCAGCGATACAGACCTTAACCGCGCGTTTCAACTCCAATTTTTAATCAAATGTACGGAGTGCTTAGGCGACAATTTATTTTATAGTGTGATGTTCCTTAGTGTTCTTGTGAACATACAAGCGGCATACGTAATCCTTAAATTTACAGCTGCTGACTTCGACGTTGGTTTTTGGTGCGATATAAAGTGAGTGATTATTGCTAAATATTAGAGTGCAGACGCAGTGGTAAATGATAGCGCAAAAATTACGAATACGACTTCAGAATTCTTGCAATAAAAGCTTACGTAACTCTATGAACTCGACCGGATGTCGATTTCTCTTTAGAGTTCAACGTTCGCGCGGTCCTTAGCCATATTTTTTTCGTTTGTTTGTTTATCGCCTATCAATGAAGTGCAGGCTAGAGTATTACCAGTGCTGGAATAGAAGCGGCCGAAAAACGTAAGAACAAAGAAGTGATTAACGATAGAAGCACCTTCTCAGCACTGTTCTAACGGGGGGCGTTAGCTTTAACGGTGGACGGCGTGCAGAAACGTTGTGCAAGCGCTAATTGATTTACGGTCACCGTTGATATGCGTGGGCGGGTGGCGAAATGAATTCTGGACAGATACCTCCCTCTCGTGGTCGTGTTCATTGTACTAACGTTGCCTTAGTTCATTACGAATCAGATGCTAGACGTTGATGCTGAACAGGGCGTTGGTTTGAGCAATCGCGTTGGTCGAGCAACCGTGGACAAATAGAAAAACGAGAGGAGTAAACATAGATAAATAGATAGATAGATAGATAGATAGATAGATAGATAGATAGATAGATAGATAGATAGATAGATAGATAGATAGATAGATAGATAGATAGATAGATAGATAGATAGATAGATAGATAGATAGATAGATAGATAGATAGATAGATAGATAGATAGATAGATAGATAGATAGATAGATAGATAGATAGATAGATAGATAGATAGATAGATAGATAGATAGATAGATAGATAGATAGATAGATAGATAGATAGATAGATAGATAGATAGATAGATAGATAGATAGATAGATAGATAGATAGATAGATAGATAGATAGATAGATAGATAGATAGATAGATAGATAGATAGATAGATAGATAGATAGATAGATAGATAGATAGATAGATAGATAGATAGATAGATAGATAGATAGATAGATAGATAGATAGATAGATAGATAGATAGATAGATGGATGTCCTGGTAAATTTCTTCTGGGATTCCGACATCGAAGCTCAATCAAACGTAATGTTTTATGTCGTACCAATGAACCTTTTCACTCTTAATATACCTAGTATTTAGCTTAGCCGAGAAGAAGTACTTACGGTTTGATCTGGAAACCAGCCAGCACTGTTGTCTTTGACATGTGAAGGGGCAGCCGTGCCACTGTTTTGGGGCGAGTGGGCGAGGTTCCTTTTTTGGTTGTAATCCTGTATTGGTGGGAGCGAAGAAGAAACCATTGTAAAAAAAAAAAAACGGTGCGTGAGAGATGAACGGAATAGATATCTGAAGGTGAGGCGCACTTAGGTGGAACGGAGGTAAGGAGAAGGCACGATGAACTATAGGCGCCTTGAACATGTCAGCATCCGGCCGATCCGTTGAAAGGCCCAGAGATTAACGACCGTATGGGGCACTAGAGTTGGCGGGGAAGAAGGGCGCTGACCGACTTTACTCCTACGCTCATTTTTCTAGCAAACACGTCAATGGTTTCAGCCAGAACAGTTTACTTTTTTTCTTTCTTTTGCTTTCCAAGCGTCGTTGTTGCCAAATCCTTGCCTTTTACGGCCGAAAGGGAAAACGTGATACACATCAGTTGACTTTACGTGTGGGCTTTCCGAACTTCGGAGTTGGTACGTGGGTGGATATTGTAGTTGAGGAGATCGAAGTTTTTTCTTAGGCGAAAGAAAAAATTACTGGCCAGTGCAATAACGTATATGGGTCAAACGTGACGATGTTCATAAGTAAATGTTCTGGTACGTGTAAAAAGACAGCAGAATGTTTTTACGGAACAACAGGCAAAAGACAAGCCCGAAGTCGCAACTTAATTTTTTTAAAGTAAGAGGCAGACACATGTAAGAACAACGTTGGCGTGTAGATTGCACCGTACATTGAGGCGATATAACGCGCCATACGGTACCTGAACAGCTGATGTTTTGGAGAAAACACATTTCTTAAACTCCCATTCCCACTAGGTTTGCCTCTAACAACGTTTTACTACCGCCGGTAACTACCAACTAAATCGAACATACAGTCACATTTGCAGCTATACAATTCTGGAAAAGTAATGCCACTCAACCCTAAACCATTACCATAAGAAGTCTTTAAAAATAACTTGTTCATTTTATTTTGCGTAGATAAGCAACCTGCATTTCTATATCTCCATTTCTCTTCATCTGTAATTATTACTCGATGTGTTATTGTCACATTTATTGCCCATGTCGGTATGTTGTGGTGTTATAGCTATGAATAATTACATATTGCTGTTTTGCTGCCATTTGTGTACTTATCAACATGTATTTTTCTAATACATGTCGACAGCCTTGTGCTATGGGACCCCCCTTCTGTATATTCTTCCCCCCATGTGTGTATATATCAGGTAAGAATAAAGATTTGATTATATTTGATTTGATCCTGAGGACTACAAAACCATTTCGCAAGAACATTGTTTTAGGACAGAAAACAACTTTTTTCTTCCCTAGAACAATGTCAATGTTGAACTTGAGGCACGCGAGGTATTAACCATCCTAATTACGCACATTGCCCACGTTCTCTGTTGTGTTTGCATATTGGTTCATTTGTTAGTATTTATCTTAATGCAATTATTGTATTGCATTTCTACGTACCCAATATGAGGTCGCTTCCTGCAAAGACCGATTTGTGGTTGGCAGTAAAGTTTTAGTTAAACAACAAAATAACCTAACGCCGTCAACAAGTCTGTAGTTCTACAAACATTAGACAGAACAATTGCCCCGGATAACCGATCCTTAGGACGTGACAATTAATTACAAGATTGGCCTTTATCAGAGCTAAGGAACAACTCGATCCCGCTGGCTTTTTTTTTTTCGCTCGCCAAATCCTATACTGGCGACCATCTCTGACCTATTAGAGGCAGGAATTATATAATATGGCTGTATCCCCTACATAGCCCTAATACGCTGGTCATGATACCAAAGTAGACAAGTAGGAACATACCCGTACGGTACCCGCATCGCCTTTCGACAAGTCATTAGGTTCGGCGCGACGCAAGCCATTCGCCTTACCATCTCGTGGAGTCGCCTAATTCAATACCAGTTTCTTGACAGCTTTGCGAGAAATCTCATTACCCAACCGCGTTCTCCCAGAAACATTCGGGGCGCGCCTGCTCTGCGGCTTAAGCGCTGCCAGTATAGCCGCTTAAGCGATTAGCGACCCACGGCCCTACAGCGAACGATTGTCTCCGGCCTGTACACAATTCCCCCATCGCATCAATGAGAGATACACGACGGCTCTTTAGATTAGGCCTGACACCATTGAATCAGCTTAAGAAACTATGAGCCGGCGGCTGCCCGCATGGCCACGGAGACCATTCGTTTCAGCCCAATTACTAGGGCCCTCTATCGAGCGATGCCTGACGCGTGTGAGGGCTATTGTGTTTGGCCAGTACTGAGTGGTTTGCGTTTGGGCTTTACAAGGAGATCGCTTTGTATCTCGTCGATGTATGACAGGGCGTATTCGTTTCGCCACTCTGCGCACGTGTGCCATATCACGGCGAATTAGGGAAATTAGCGACGAAATTGTAGGTTTGTTTTGAATACTGCAAGTAAGGGTGCGCATGCGCGTGTGTAGTATCCACGTTTTTCTTATGAGCTCATAATAATATCGGAGGTTTTACGTCCAGAAACCACGATATGATTATGAGAGACGCCGTAGTGGTGTTCTTTAAGCGTGTACTGACATCCGCTCAGTACGCGGGCCTCTACCATTTCGCCTTTATCGAAACGCGACCGCCGCTACCGGGATCGAAGCCGCGACCTTCGGATAAGCAGCCGAGCTATTCTTATGATGCGCACTATTTCCTTTTCTCATCGATTTCGCATTCTACTTATGTAAAATTTTCTTTATTTGCTCTGAGGAAAGCAACAAGTATTTTTAGGTCCCCCTAAAGCAAGGCACTTTGCTTTGATATAAAACGCCTTTAAAAATATCTCCGGAAAGATTACATAGAATGCGCATGTTTGATAAAAAATATGCAAAGATGCACTGTAATAAAATTACTTATTAACTTTTTTGCCGCTACCATTAGAAAAGCCTACAATCTGACATAAATTACATTTTTTCAGGGATGAATAAAATATGAAATACAGTGCGTTTTCGAATACCATGAGGGAACGTAATTATTGAGAATGCACTATCAATCGACCCACTGTTAAGACAATGTAGCGTGTTGCAACTGTACGCTCAACCAAACAAAAACAATTTTTGTTTGTTTGGTTGTTTGTTTGTTTCATTGTTTAATGATACTCTTAACCGTAGAATGGGCATTGTGGAAATGCTATCATAGATACAATTGAGTCAAGGAACACTCGCGCAGCATAAGTTTGAATATAATAAATGCAAACGCACGTGCTTGCTTCATAAACAAGCATCGTACAATAAGCGGAAAAAAGCAAAAAAAAAGACATAAATGCACTCGCCACGACCTCAGCGTGAAGTTAAGAATCATTGACTGGAAACACCGCATGACCCGAACAGGCAAGAGCATCCAGCTGTTTTAACAATGCATTATGGAAGGAGATATTTTGCCAGGGAAAACATTTATCTATATATGGTCGCTACGTCCCCGAATATAACCACACTTTTTTTTTAATTTTTCATCTACAATGGTCTTATTCTCAGCAGCCTGGTTTCGTTTCTGTGGCACCTTCGTTCTATTGTTAGGTGGACAACAATATTTCTATATTTGAAGACTTCGTCTTTACCTTGTGACCTCGCGCAGAAATATACAGCTGTTCTTCAAGTAAAACGTAACAACGATTGCTCACAGTCGGTGAAGAAACGAAATTTTTCGAATTGGTATGACTCTATTTTGATGATTCGGTAGCGAACTACTAGCAGAGAGAAATAAAGCGCATAAAAACACATGCGCTTGAACTTGTATGGTATTTATTTGTCTCTAGCGTTGCGCTACGAAATCATGAAAATGTTTCTCCGCAGAATTGGCAACTAAAAGGAAAACCATGGTGTCCTTGGTATATGGTATCGACCTGAACGCCAGCGAAGATTACAATAGAGCTAGCGTTAAACTTTCAAGAACACGCGCGGTGGTAGTTTCTCGAATAAGCGATAAAAAACTTACTATGTCAACGCTATTGAGATAGCGGTGAAAAGTAACCAGACCTTTTCATGGTTCGTTAGCTTGCGTAACAAGCCCGGTACCGAGGAATCGCGCGATTTCGAAGATAATTGGATGATGTGAAGCGATCATAGCCGGGAGCGCGCTGGTTTATATCCGTTCGTTATTTCGTTGGTTTTCTATGAATGGATACGGTAGATTGGACCCGAACTTCTTTAGAATCATTGGCGTTGCGGCTAACCTACGTGAGTTAGTGCATGACTTCAAATAAAAGTGTCTGTGTGTAGACGCACATGCACGCACGCACGCACGCACGCACGCACGCGCACGCACGCACGCACGCATGCACGCACACACGCACGCACGCGCACACGCACACACACACACACGCGCGCGCACACACACACACACACACACACACACACACACACACACACACACACACACACACACACACACACACACACACACACACACACGCACGCACACACGCACGCACACACACACACACACACACACACACGCACACACGTACGCACGCGCGCACACACTGATTCTAAGCTGCACTGAGAATGCTTTAATGGGTGGATCAACACTTGGCCTACAAAAAGTAATAGTTATTCAATAATTTATCTGTTTTTCGATACAAGTGCCAATTAGTTTCGTGTCTTGCAGTTTTGAAAGTGCTATGCTTCCTGGTTCTCTTTGTGATTGAAACAGCTTAATAGTAGTATTAATAATAATATCTGCAGATGTTTTTTTTTTTCGGTGAGGTGGGTACTTAGGCGTGAAATTTCCGCCTTTCGGAAATCTTGACATGTGTTTACTTGGGTCGGTCCTTCCAGCTCTTGCGCAGACGTTACCTTAGTGACAGACTACCACGGGTAGGTGGGGCAGTGTAGTAGTAATGGTGATACTAGTAGTTAACAACTTTCTTGAGGTCCTGAGAAGATAGGTAGGTCTCTACACGGCCATTGGGTAGTCTCATGTCGTAACAGAGAGCAGTGTAGCACGCAGCTTTTAATATACGGCAAACTGAAAAGGTAGCATGAGTTATTAATGCCATATTAACAATTGCTTTCTTCCAAAGGTACCACTTGCGGAATTCGCCGCGTCAAAAAAATGTGCGAAATACGGGCGATCGTCCCATGCAATAACCAAAATCAAAGAGTGCTTCCCCTCCAAAACACTGTTAAATGCGGTGCATGCGTTACAGGATGATTGTCAGGTCGGTAGGTGCGAGCTGAGTTTTATACGTAAAGTTTGTTTCTCCTTGGAAACAACACATTGGCGGCTGTGCATCCTTTACAGGGTCATTTCAATGTCTGCGAGCGAAGGGGTTGGAGGGGAGAGGATAGAACTTTATGAACGTAATGAAATGGGTCGCGTTGAAATGGGTCGAATTGCCGGGGCACATAGCCATTTATGATGATAGTTTTCTGGTAGACCGCATAGTGACACATGCCCGTTTGATGATGATAGTTTTCTGGAAAGCCGCACAAATTACGGCTAACTTAAACAGCTACACAGTTAATAACCGATGTTCCCTAAATTGTGGTTTCATCGATGATCAGCCGTTTCTGATATATAAATTTGATCTTTTATGGTGGCCACTTGTCATTTGACGTTGCCACGTTTGAGTGTAATAATAATAATAATAATAATAATAATAATAATAATAATAATAATAATAATAATAATAATAATAATAATAATATTAATAATAATAATAATAATAATAATAATAATAATAATAATAAAATGTGGAGTTTTACGTCCCAAAACCACCATATAATTATGAGGGACACCGTAGTGGAGATCTCCGGAAATTTTGTTTATCTGGTGTTCTTTAACGTGCACTGACATCGCACACATTTAAGTGTTCCAAGCTCGTTGTTGCCTTTTATTGATTCATGAATGACCGTCGTTGTCGACTGTAGTGACAGAAGACTTGCGCTACTAAGCGCTGGGTCGACGCCCGATTCCCGGCCAGGCAGAAGAAAAGGTTAGGAGGAAGCATTGCGCAGTGAGAAAGAAAGAAAGAAAGAAAGAAAGAAAGAAAGAAAGAAAGAAGGAAAGAAAGAAAGAAAGAAAGAAAGAAAGAAAGAAAGAAAGAAAGAAAGAAAGAAAGAAAGAAAGAAAGAAAGAAAGAAAGAAAGAAAGAAAGAAAGAAAGAAAGAAAGAAAGAAAGAAAGAAAGAAAGAAAGAAAGAAAGAAAGAAAGAAAGAAAGAAAGAAAGAAAGAAAGAAAGTGGAGGTCTGACACGCAGACGCGAAGCTTCGCTTCACCCCATTTTCGCGATAGGAGAATGGCTTCGAAGTTTTCGTGTCAACAGGTAATGCTGGGTGTTAGAAAGGGCACATCTTTTTTTTTTCGTATGCGCAAGCTTCTAAAGTTAAAGAAAATGTGAAAAGCTATAACGCCAAAGCTCGGTTAAGAGAAACCGCTCTGCTAATTGGAACCCAGTACAGCAGAAAACAATTAAAACCGACAGTATGGTAATAGAAGTGCACAAAAAAAAACTTTAGAATTTGAGATAATGTGGAGCAACATTTCGTTAGAGTTGTATATCGTCTTTAAACAGTTTGGTACGACGCTGGAGAGTTATTAATCTGGAATTATTAAAACGCACTTTTCAAAGCGACATGGGGGGGGGGGGAAAATGGGAAGGCAAAAGCATTCTCTCTTAAATTGGAAGTAAGTCGGTTTCAAGAATAGAAATCACTGTCTTGAGAAAATTTGCGCGCTAAGTTGCTGGTCACGGTTTACGACTCAGAAATGGCTTTCTGCGGTACAAAACCCAAGCCTTCGTCACTGCCAGAAACAGAGTTAATCCAGGGTCTTTATTTTATTTTAATTTTTTATATCTTTTTTTAAAATTTTTTTTGCGTGACCGTATATCGTCCCACGATACAGCCTCAGTTATAACACAGTTATGTTTTTTTTTTGTCATATTACTGCTACGTATTATCCTTCGAAACGACGAAGGATACGTTGTAAACGTTAAATTAATTTTCCGGCTCACTGTCTTCCGGAACAGCCAGAATTAGCAAGAAGCAAAGGGCTCAATTTTTTTTAATGGTTGTTTCTTGTACTTCATGACAATCGCTATGTAGTTGAGAACAACATTTGTCAGGGCAGCACACATCCCACCGTACACCTACTTTATTTATTCATTTATGAAAAACATGAGACAGTGGGCTACGTTAAAGCCGGCTGTCCTGTCACCATGTTATTAGTGTTGAATATACACACAAAACAAGGAAACCAAGAAAGTATGAAAAAATAACCGAAGTAAAAATATGACCACGAACCCTACCTACACTCCGATCTATGGTGTATGAAGAACCTATAAGGGTCCAATACATACCGGGGTGTCTCATAGATTACCGCTGATAGAGTTCCTACCGGCCGTTTTTCATGCACTTGCATATTGCCACAAGTGCTCCTTTCTTTTCTATTTTCATCTTCGCGCCCCATTACAATGTAACTGTTGCCTTGCGCAATGCGTGCCCGAATGACTGGGAACTATCCCGATAATCTTAGAACCTTCCGATGAGATTACGTGCACAACGCGAACATTAGAGTTCTGGAACTTACGCGGCCGCTAGCGATAACGCTGATACATGTACAAAAGCGGACGCGCTGGGCCGCTCATTAGTTTTATCGACGGCCGATGCTATGTTCGCCGATATCAGTGCACAGCGTGCATTACTTGCTGTAGTCTGACTTTCCGTTTCCCGGCCACAAGTTCGGCCAAATAAAGAGTTTCATCTTGGACAAGCCGACCACTTCATCCGTCAACGTCACGAGCCCGTGACAATATAACATGACTATTATAAATGTTCATTTACAACAAAGTACTATGAGGATGAGGAATAATGTGAAAGACAAACATCTCATTGAGCATGTGTCCATTAAAAATCACGAAGAGTGTTCACTGCACGTATTTCATTGTCAGGGTGTGGCCATAGCCCTAAGGCCTTGCCGATCACTTTTCTCACGCTTCTTTCTGCTCGCAGACTCGTACAGACGGTTCTTCTAACGATGGCTCAATTGCTGCGTAGTGTCCAGTCTGCAAAAGTCATGAATTTGGCACCTGGCAGCATCGTCAATACAGTGTGTAAAAACAAAAAAGTGCTCTCTTATCTAGTGCATGGCTGAGTGACTTGATACATGTAACGTAAAAAAGGCACACGTTCAGGAGAACATGGAAGCATTAAGATATGAAAAAATGCATGTACAGGGGGTGCATGGGGTGAACAAAGGCTCTAATGGCACCCTGCCTTCACGAATTTTTAAGGCGAAAGCCTTTAATGTCTCATGCTCACGTCCATCCGTCCGTCCCTCCGTCTGTACCCAGATATATCTACCTAGTAATGATACAGACCCACAATTGTGTCGCTCTTTCATTTTGGAAACTCTAACGTCCTGGTAAATTTTGTTCAGTATTCTGACATCGCTGCTCAGCCAAACATAATATTGTCACGTGGTCGTGACGTCGACGAAGGCAGCAGGCGACGTGTTTAAGATGAAACTGTTTATTAGGCCGAACTTGTGGCCGGTAAACGGAAAGTAAGATTACAGCAATACACGCTGGCACTGATAGCGGCGAACAGAGCGTCGGCCGTCGATCAAACTGAACATCGTTGGAGCGCGCCGGCTTTTATGCATCATGCGTCGAACATTCTAGCCTTATCACTGGTCATCGCGCAAGCTCTGGAATAATCTCGAGTGGTCGCGTCTTGCGCGAAATCTTAACAAAACGATCTACAATAATCGCGAAGGTTCCAGAACAATAAGGCGCGGTTTGAGCTGGGCTTTGCTGACGGTCTTTGTGGGCGAAAACCGAATACAACAAAAGTGAAAATAAGAATAGCACGTGGCAATGCCCCCCCTCTGAAAAGGCATCGTCCCGATGCTTAAAACAGAACACGGGGGAAAATGCATGCAATAATAAATCACAACAATAAAGAAAGAAAGTACAATAATTAAGCAATAAGCGCAGTCCTCAGGTTTGCTAACGCGCGTAATACGGCTTGAGGCGCACGACATGGACGACTTCAGGTCGCGCACGGCGCCGTTGAGAGTTCGTTATGCCGTCCGGGACGACCTCGTAGTCCAGAGCACCGAGACGTCGAAGCACCTTGTACGGCCCGAAGTATCGCCGAAGGAGTTTTTCACTAAGTCCACGTCGGCGTATCGGTGTCCACACCCAAACGCGGTCTTCTCTCGGTCTCTCTCGTCGACTTCAATTTGCCAATAGCCGGTCTTGAGGTCCATCGACGAAAAGTACCTGGCGTTGTGGAGTCGATCGAGGGTATCGTCGATCCGTGGTAGAGGGTACACGTCCTTCTTCGTTATTTTGTTCAGGCGGCGATAATCGACGCAGAAGCGTAGGGTTCCGTCCTTTTTCTTCACTAACACCACGGGTGACGCCCACGGACTCTTTGAAGGCTGGATGATGTCGTCGCGTAGCATTTCGTCGACTTGGTTCTTTATGGCCACGCGTTCCCGCGTTGAAACTCTGTACGGGCTCTGACGTAGTGGCCTGGCGCTTTCGTCTGTTATGATGCGGTGTTGTGCGACTGGGGTCTGTCGAACTCTTGACGAGGACGAAAAGCAGTCCCTGTATTGCAGCAGCAGGGTTTTGAGCTGTTCTTGTTTATGCGTCGGAAGGCTCGGATTGATGTCGAAAGCTAGTTCATGGGCTTGGTTCGTCGTAGCATGTTCGGTAGGCTCGGCGAGGGCGAGAGCGTTGCTAGCTTCCACAATTTCTTCGATGTAGGCGACCGTCGTGCCTTTGCTCACATGCTTGTATTCGTTGCTGAAGTTCGTGAGCATCACTGTTGCTTTCCCTTCACGCAACTCGGCGATGCCTCTTGCGACGCAAATCTGACGGTTTACAAGCAGGTGCTGATCGCCCTCGATGACGCCTTCGAAGTCTGTGGGTTTTTCGGTGCCGACGGAAATTATGACGCTGGAGAGAGGCGGAACGGTGACGTGCTCGTCTATCACGTTCAATGCATGGTTTCCCGGCGTCGTCTGGGTAGGCAGCGCTTTTTCTGAAGTTAGTGTTATCGACTCAGACCTTAGGTCGATGACGGCACCGTGGTCACTTAGGAAGTCCATTCCAAGTATCACATCCCTTGAGCAGTGTTGTAGGATAACAAAGCTCGCAGGATAAGTCCGGTTATTGATGGTGACTCTCGCCGTGCAGACTCCAATTGGCGTTATCAGGTGGCCTCCAGCTGTCCGGATTTCGGGTCCACTCCAAGCGGTCTTTACTTTCTTCAGCTTGGCGGCGAATGGCCCACTGACGACGGAATAGTCGGCACCAGTGTCGATGAGAGCGGTGACGTTGTGACCGTCGATGAGAACGTCAAGGTCGCTAGTCCGTCGTCTTGCGTTGCGGTTAGCTCGCGGCGTCGGGTCACGGCTGCGTCGATTTGTTGCGCTGCTTCCATCATGCTGCGTCGTCAGATCTGGCTCGGTCCGCGAGGTTTCGTCGGCAGGGCTCTGTCTGCTTCGCGTCGTGGTCAGCAGGTTTCGTCGCGGCGTCATCGTCGGCGTCGGCGGAGGATCTTCGGTAGTTCGACGTACAGCAACCGCACCTCCATCGGTTGCTGCCCTTAGTTTTCCGGGTAAGGGCTCGGAGATCGGCCCCGAGCCGGACTGGTGTACTGCCTGCGATGCGGTGAGGTGTAGCGGCCTGGCGACGGTGAACGGGAAGGTCGTCGGGGTGTCCACTGCGCTCCTGTGAGGTAGTCGGCGATGTCACGAGGTCGTTCACCCGGCTGCGGACGCGGCGCGTTTACGGCGAAACCACGCAGTCCCATCTCCCGGTACTGGCAGCGGCGGTACGTGTGCCCGGCTTCACCGCAGTGGTAGCATAGGGGGCGGTGGTCAGGGGCGCGCCAAACATCGGTCTTCCTCGGAGGGTAGCGCTGGTTGGCAGGTCGCCGGTATGGCGCCGGTGGTGGTGGGGGGCGTTGTCTGGCGGGGGAACTGCGGCGGTGCGAAGTCTTCACGTGGGCGCGACGGGGGAGCGTTACGCCGCGCTGCAGCAGCGTAGCTCATCGCTTGTGGTTCGCGCTGCGCCGGTTCAGGTGCGCCCAGAACTTGCCGGATTTCCTGGCGCACGACGTCGGCGATCGGCTGCTCCTGAGGCTGCGAAGTTGGCAACAATTTGCGCAGCTCCTCCCGAACGATTGCTCGGATGGTGTCGCGCAGGTCGTCGGGATGCAGTGCTTGAACCTCCCCGTAGGTCGTCAAGGGAATGCGGCGGTTGTACTGGCTAGTACGCATCTCCAGCGCCTTCTCGATCGTCGTAGCCTCCGAGACAAATTCTGTGACTGTCTTTGGTGGGTTGCGTACAAGGCCGGCAAACAGGTCTTGCTTAACCCCACGCATCAAGAAGCGAACCTTCTTTTCTTCGGACATGGTTGGGTCAGCGTGGCGGAAGAGTCGGGTCATTTCCTCCGCGAAGATGGTGACGCCTTCGTTAGGAAGTTGCACCCGTGTCTCCAGCAAGGTTGCAGCCCTTTCCTTTCGGACGACACTCGTGAACGTTTCCAAAAAAGTGCCGCGAAAGGTGTCCCAGGTTCGAAGAGTGGACTCCCGATTCTCGAACCAGGTCCTAGCTGCGTCGTCCAAGTAAAAGTACACGTGGCGCAGTTTGTCGTCGGCATCCCAATTGTTGAATGTGGAGACCCTTTCGAATGTCTCAAGCCAGGTTTCGGGGTCTTCACTTTGAGATCCGTGAAACGTCGGCGGCTCCCTGGGTGGCTGCATCACGATTGCCGCGGGAGGCACTGCGGCCGTCATCGTGCTTGTTGTCTTCGACGCTGGGGCCAGGATCTTGTCGGGTAGGGGTCCGTATTCTGGTGGGAGACCTTGCTGCCTGCGGCTGGCTCGCTGCTCAGTGTTGACGTCGGTGTCCCCTTGGCGTTGTGGGCTTGGCTCACGGCTGGAAGGGGGCGTTCGGTACATGGACCGGGAAGCACCTCCACCAGATGTCACGTGGTCGTGACGTCGACGAAGGCAGCAGGCGACGTGTTTAAGATGAAACTGTTTATTAGGCCGAACTTGTGGCCGGTAAACGGAAAGTAAGATTACAGCAATACACGCTGGCACTGATAGCGGCGAACAGAGCGTCGGCCGTCGATCAAACTGAACATCGTTGGAGCGCGCCGGCTTTTATGCATCATGCGTCGAACATTCTAGCCTTATCACTGGTCATCGCGCAAGCTCTGGAATAATCTCGAGTGGTCGCGTCTTGCGCGAAATCTTAACAAAACGATCTACAATAATCGCGAAGGTTCCAGAACAATAAGGCGCGGTTTGAGCTGGGCTTTGCTGACGGTCTTTGTGGGCGAAAACCGAATACAACAAAAGTGAAAATAAGAATAGCACGTGGCAATATTATTAACATTAATGGCGAACCTTTAATTAATAATATGCTTAGGGCTTATATTCGCCGGCAAACAGTACTTGCGGTTTGAGCGGAAACCAGCTAGTGCGACTGTCTTTCACAGGAGAAGGGCTGGCGCGCCAGCAAGCGATTCCACGGCAAACGGTTCGGAGAAGCGTCTCAAGAATGTAGATTCTCCCGGATGCCAAATGCTATACTGAACGCTATACATGCACAAAAAACAAAAACAAAAAAAGACATGGTATAGTCAGTCGAATAGCCACAGGCTTTTCACCGAACACTTCGGAATTTACAAAGTGTCCGTCAATTTTTCATCTTACACATGTAACGGCCATTTTTCGTCGATCGGTTTAACATATGCCGGCAATGTTAGAACGGCCACCAAATGGCTGGGTTATTTCAATTTGCAAAAAGAATGGCATCTTGCGACCCTCCCTTATAAAATACGTGCTTCTGGGATATGCAATTGGATGCTAAACCACTGTTAGACCACTGGTTAGACCACCGTTGTCACCATTATCAGGAGGTATTGTTAATCAATTATTGAGAGGCGATTCTATATAAGGGGTCATTCTTTTCGGTTATACAGAATATTCCATTCGACAGCGCAGTGCCCAGATACTGACCATAGCAGCAGTTCCAAAGATGATAGAGGCCATAATACCTGAAAAATCGTTCAATAAGTTGTTTAAAATGTGACTCGCTGTTTGCCAAGATCCTTCTAAACCCCATTTGTGTCTTTTTAGAAGCCCCCCCCCCCTCCCCGATCATTGTTACATTGGGACCTCCGTAATGTTTAATTATATGCCAATTTTGCATTTTATTCGGTCGAAGCAAAGATTGATCGATCGATCTATTGATTGATTGATTGATTGATTGATTGATTGATTGATTGATTGATTGATTGATTGATTGATTGATTGATTGATTGATTGATTGATTGAAAACAGGGGATGTCGCTAGCGCGACACCTCCTGTTACAGAGACACGATCTTACCTCTCACGAACCTATCACGGCAACGAATTGGACATTCAATAACTTATCGCATAAGTATTTGAAATGGGTGTACCATTAACGCAATCCCTACCTGCTTTATTAGCAGGAAGAACCTACGCCAGCCATCTCTCCAGAACGTAGAAACTAATTTTCTGTCTTCGAATACAAACCTTCTTGTTTTCTTTATTTCGCTAAAAAACGTCTAGTCAACCCGTACCGTAACTAGTCAACCAGGTATATTTAACGAAACTGAGATGTCTGAGAGTTAATTAGGATCCCAAGGCTACGTCGTTTCTTGGAGCTGTCCGCACAGGTTTGAGACTTACTTAAGCGGCGAAACACGTGCGTCCAGGAGACACTCCAAGAATAGCCGGCTATCTCTCATCGCCGCAAGAGGAACGCAATAAATTATTAAGACGTTCAGGTGCGTGACTCGTCTGGGTGTGGTTCCGCTCTGCCACCCTTATTAACTTCTTCCGAGCGCTGAGCACAAAAATTATTGTAGTGAACATTTGCATGTTCCACGTCGCTCATCTATTTCTGCGTTTTTTTTTCTTCCGTCTGCTCACTAACCTGTTATTCTTATGTACATTTTTTGTAAATTTAAACAATTAATAGGAGAGACTGGTGACTTTATGGTGGCAGCATCGACTCCAGCTTGCTTAGCGGAAAATAAAGAAGAAGACGGTCACAAAATGTTATATGGTCAAATCCAAAATGAAGCAAATAAAAAAAAATTGAACGCGCATTAGTCACAAGTAGTCGAGCCCAAGTTCAATAAGAATAGGTTCACGTGTACACATTCAAACTCAAATACTGTCTATGGCTTGACATACGCACGAAAATACACTAGGACAAATGATTACACATAACATCAAATACACAGTCAGAACGTTATACAATACTGCACATATACCTAGATTAATGTTACGAGTTTGCTTTCAGTAGGAAAGTTTACGTTATATTTCCATAAAATATTTTATTCTTCGAGATACTTTTAGAGGGCGACAAGCGCTTTTTTCTGAAGGCGCACTGTTGGCCATGGACCTAGTATATTTTTTTCCAGTGAATGGTCGTGTATCTTAAAGCGACAAAGGTTGCTGGTTAATTGCTTCGTATTTGTCTTTTGTTTCGCAGGTTATCCGTTTGCTGCTTTTATCCATCTTCATTTCAAATCAGGTCGCTCCAAAAGCAAACGCTAGGTTATGTCGTTTTATTTGCATTCATTGGCACAGTCAGCCCTCTAGTCGCAGCTTTCACAGAAGCAATTGACAAAGTGAACCCACGACCCTAATATGGGCGATATTTCACAGAGTTATCAGTGCACTGTAGAGACTGCCGGGATGTTGTTGGTGGTTTCAGTTTGCTGCAATATTGTCCGACGTATCATATATTACACTACAGTTGATAATCGGCGTTCGTGTTGTTCTGATCTCTTCCCGTGTTTCCGTGTATACACAACGACTTCCTAAATCATGCAATACAATACAATACAATACAATACAATACAATACAATACAATACAATACAATACAATACAATACAATACAGTACAATGCAATACAATACATACAATACAGTCTTATTTCCAGAAATACAGGAGTTCTCAGGTATATCATCGGCTAAAAGCTGTTGGAAAAACAGCTTGACTGGGACAATATTCTGCGTTGTTTCGAAGTTACGCATGGCACCACTAACCATAGCCCGTAGAGTAGCGCTTCTCGTATGGCGGAGAGAATTTCCTTTCTAAATAGTTAGGAATGTCAATTACTAAATAATTAAGTAGGGCAATTTTCAAATCGCCGACCAACCAGCCTTCTGACCCACTGTACACATCAAAAAGAAGAGAAAACAAGAACAAGAGATTGATAAATAAAATCCTACTTTTGTTTACAACAATCCAACGTTCGATCCCAAACGCAAATGGCGCGGAATGCTGGCATCGCGGAAACTCAAATCCTGCTGTTGCCGTGCAAATGCAACCATGCGAGTCGAAGCGAAATGGGGTCACAAGGTTCGGAATACTCTTTCATTTTGTGAGCGAGGCAGGGAGAGGAGGATCACTGAGAAGCCTAAAGCTCAATCTCCGTCCTCTACAAGTTTCAGCATTCGTTTTTCGAAAGCTAAGCAAGGCCCGTTCTCCGAGAAGGCACATCTGGCGAAGACTGTTGTATACGTGCCACTGGGGATCCTTCAACAAAGACGACAACAACGACAACAAGAAAAACAGCGCTGTATTCGGACATTGATAAAGACACAAAAACAACAGCAACAAAAACAACAAATACAACACTGTATCCGGCATTGACAGTGAAACAAAATAACAACAACAAGAAGAAAAGCAACATTGTACTCGGCATTGGCGGAGAAACAAAACAGCAACAGCAACACTGTATACGGCATTGACAGTAAAACAAAACAACCACAACAACAACAACAACAAGAAAAAAGCAACATTGTATTTGGCATTGACGGTGAACCAAAACAACAACAACAAAAACAACAACTACAACAACAAGAAAAACAACATTGTGTTCGGCATTGGCGGCAAAACAAGACAACAACAGAAACAACGACAACTACTTCAACAACAACGAAAAACGAGACATTTCCGGTGGATTGCTTCTCACTCAGAGATCCCCGAAACGCTCCTTTTGTTTGTAGAAAACGAATAGTGACTTTGTTTCCAAAATAGCGCGTGTTCTCGTTCTGTATCGCATTGTGTTTAACGCGTCCCGACTTCCATTTTCGTTTTCGAGTGCAATCGGAATTGCGCACATTGTAGGTACCCGCTCTTCCGACGAGGAAATTGCTCTATTCGCCGTTTTCAGTGCAGCTCTGTGCATTGGGTGAATACCCGAACTTGGAATTGCCTCGCGTGCGTCTCGCCATTGCGAGAGGGTCGCTTAACTGCCTTCGAGCTCCCGCTCGCAACCCCGATTTCGCCAGTTTTTCGAAGTTTGAGCTCTGCAAACTGCAGCAAAGCAGGCGTGAAATGGTGTAGCGCGATAGTTACAAATTGTTGTAACGCCGTAAACGTCTGCTGACAGCGTTCAGGTTCGTAGTAATAGTAATTGTTGCAACTACAGGGTAGCCTGCCGGGCTCAGCCATGGCTAACCTCCCTGCCTTTCTTTCATTCTTATTCTCTCTTTCTCTATCTCTAGTACTACTAGTACTAATAGTTGTTTCCTGTCGATTCACATGACATGACTGCTGTGTCTTGATTTCTTAAACATGCAAACTTCGTCTTCTACGTGTTGCTACCCACTGCTGATTACAGCCTCACCTAGAGGCTAGCAGCACTGTAGAGATAAATAAATAAATTAATTATTAAATAAATAAATAAATAAATAAATAAATAAATAAATAAATAAAACTTAAATAGAATGCATAACTTTTTTATCGAAAATGTTAAAATAATGGCCTTGTGGTTCAGGTTAATGCTAACATTTTTCAAAATATATGTGGTCCTGCATAAGTTGCCTTTACAATCCCAAATAAAGTAAAAGCTCGTTAAATCGACCGCAGTTAATTCTGGAAATGGGATAATTCGGAACAAGTTCTCTGGTCACGGCCATCATATGCAACATTGAATGGCATCAAAGCTCTCATTGATTCGGTCACGTTCGGCCGCAGCCCAGTTCGGACGATCTTTGGAGCGCACCGATCGCGATGCGCCGCGAATGTGCGACGAAAGACAGCGAAAACGGCGTTAGCAGACAGTCGAAACGAAGCGGCGTTGTCCGCATCGCAATCTTCATCAGTTAGTGACCATAGGTGTGAGCACAGGGGGAGGGGGGGACAAGGGGCACCCCCCTAGTCACCACAGAGGGGGAGCGCAAAGTCTGCCCCATACATTGCCTTAATAGGGAGGGGGGGGGGCGCTGCGATGAACCTTCGCCCCCCCCCCCCCCCACCCCCCGAAAGGGGAACCCTGCTCACGCCCATGTTAGTGACCACGGTTTTGTCCACACGTGGGTTCGGGACTTAGCACCTTCGTTTTAACTTGATGCAAAGTGTGCACAATGCCACGAAACTCAAACATGGAAGCTTTTGTAGATGAAGAGCTTTCGCCGCGGTCCGCATGCTGGCATAAAACTAGTTTGCTACATCGTGGTAGACGAATAGGTCATTTTACTTGCGAAAGAACTCATTTCGCGCGTGTAGTGGTGGTAGTGGCGGTACGTAATAAAAGAGAGGTGCAGTGCATGTTTCGGGCTCATTAAAGAAGTTTTTTTTTTGTTGGTGTTATTGGAGGTTATGATGATCTAAAATAAGACATGCACCAACTCTCCGAAGAATGAGTTCTTGTAACTTAAACACGGTAGTTCGGCGCCTTGGTCGCATTGAGAACGAGTTCGGAGTTTGATGAAACTTGGGGACCTTTACAATGCTCTTATGCAAAATAAGTTCAAGATTTGGGTATACATCACGAGAATGTAAGTGTACTGATGCTGTAATTATCTGTCTATTATTTTCTTGATACTGCCACGTGCGTTAAATGATTTATTTCTAAGTATTCGGGTCTCACCCACAAAAAACTGTTGGCAACGCTCGACGCGGACCGCGTCCGTCATCTTTTAGAAGCTTCGCAATTGTTAGATTGTTCTGCGAAAATTACATGCAGGACGTGAAGAGTCAAGTTCATTCGAGAGCTTACGCGAGCAGCAGTAATGGAAGCAATTAAACTTGCAATAATGCTTAGTTTAATGACTGATGTATAAAAAAGAGGACCTGTTACGCCGATGATCAAATTATTCGCCGATGACGAACGATTGTGCTCGAGGGTATAGTTGCACTCAGTATGTCACTTCTTTTCTTTCTGAGCACAAGTTGTCCGGAATAGAGAGTTTTGTCTTGAACAGGCCAACCGCTGCCTTCTTCAACGCCACGACCGCGTGAAAATGCTTTCAATAATGCTGCATTCAGTTTATTCCGACATTTTCTTTTCTCTTTTTTTTTGCAGTCTCCCATGAAATCCGAAAGAACGATATTTCACTGTACAACGTTCCTTACATACAAGCTTGCTACAACGCCAAACACAAGCGGAAATATATACGCCAGGCAGGCGGCAATAGCCAGTGGAGCCCTAGACTTGAGGTCCCACCCATCGAGGTCATGACCCGGCCCTTACCACAAAGAGTAGAGTAGACAACAGGCCCGTAGCCAGGGGTGGGGGGGGGGGGGGGAGGAGGGCTAGGGGCCCGCCCCCCTCTGGCTACGGGCGGGGGTGTTTTATCGAAGACAAATAATAAAGATAGGTGTTCTTCAAGGCCTTCAACCACTGCCCCCCCCCCCCCCCCCCCCACCCTCCCCCCCCCGAAAAATATTCCTGGCTACAGGCCTGGTAGACAACATCCATGTATCCGTGGTAAACACCCACACTCAGGGATTAGCCAAGAACCGGGTAGTTTTAAAAGAAAGTTCTTTATGTTATATTTTCTTCATTAAAAAAAGATGAAATGATTAAACATTAAAAAAAACTTGAAAATATTAAGAACTCATAAATAGGAAAATACGGAGACAAATAATGAAGCTGAGAATATTTTATAAATAATAATGGAATTTGGAATAAAGAAACTCAGGATAAATATTCAATCTGTGGTCTAAATCTCTTTGAACCTTTTGAGAAACTCTTGCAAGCCATCGAAAAATTTCATATCGCTGTATCCAAGAGACGAAGCAAGCCCCGAAAGAGCCCTTATCAAGTGAAGTTATTCTTCTCCTTTTTATATCCTGTTTTTTTTTTGGATATGACATATAAGGATCACCTATAGGTACCGGTTTCTAAATTTGGCGTTGTTTCGACTTATGTATTACTTGTATTCAGTATTGTAATCTGTTTATGCGCTTCTATTTTGTAGTGTAATATTTATTTGTAACTGTCTGATTTTCATGAGCCAATGCATTTTTCGCTTTTGCACAACGCCATATTTTTCGCTCACAACTAACGACGCCGACACTGCCACCAGAATTTCTGCGAAACGAGCCGTTTAACGCTGTCACCTTAGAAAAGCATATAGTCAAGGCCCAATAATAAATTCAAGTAGCCCTGCATGAATGTGAAGACGAGAAATAAAATTTGTTGCAACTGTCCTTACCTAGCTCTCGTTCTCGTGTGGTTGTGCGTTTCATTCAATGTACTGCAACTGCAAGGGCCTCAAGGCCTCGTTCAGGCAGACAATGCTCTACCTTTGACCTCGCCATGTAAGAACTTCTGTGTGTATGAAACAATTCCTATATAAAGAAATTCTCCTTCAGAACTACTCGTTGGACAAAAAAAACAAAAACTGAATCATTTTTTGTCGAAGCAAGACAAGTGTGCTTCAAAGCGAGTCCAAACTCTACTACTCCCTCTGGAGCCCAGGGTTGAAATGACAAACGCTCAGTGCTCCATTGACCCCGGACTTTATGTACTCTACCCCGACACACGTTGCGAAAGCGCCAACGGTGGTGTCCCGTTTCATCGTGGCGCAATGCGCGAGCTCCGTACTTGACAAGCCTTTGTCGACACACCTACCCTCGCGCTGGGCTTCTCATTATACGTGCCTCCCTGCTCGGAACGATGACACGTTCAAAGGACACGACCATTGCTCCCAGTCTATAAACTCTCCCTTCTTTGTTTTTTTACCCTTTGTCATCCGAGATAAAAGTGTCGCTTTCAGCTCTAAAATGGCAGGGTGGTGGAGGACGGGGAGGAAGAGCTGCGTAAAGACTGGCCCAAGCACAGACTTAAAGCCAAGTCTAAAATGAGAGCACAGAACGTCATGGGCAAAAACGTAAGGTAAAGAGAAAAGTGAACATTGAATGCATGGAGATAAAGAAGGCATTTTCTCTCCAACTTCACCTGTACTTACGTGTCACTTTTTTTGTCGCTTGCTCCCTAAATTTCCTCCTGTTTTGGTTCTTCAATAGACTGCCCTACGCTGCACCACGCGCGCTTTCGCAATTTCCTCGCACGCGCGCAAACTTCAGCAACCATCCATGAAGATGGCTCTTCCACTTTCTTTCCCGCAGAGAAGCCATAGGCTAGCGTTGCTCTTGCAGTACTGTTATTTATGCTTAGTTTTACTGGTTAATCTTACTCTTTATTGTTATTCTTTGCTTGTTTTTATCTTGTCCTTCGTTTTTCTTCTTGTTCTTCTTGTCCTTCCTTGTGGCTGTCCTTCTAATTCTTGTCTTTCTTCCTCTTGCTCTCGTTCTTGTTGTTTTTATCCTTTTTTGTTCTTGCATCCTTCTTGCCCTTGCTCTTCTTGTCCTTGTTCTTATTTTTCTTGTCCTTCTTGTTTCTGTACTTCTTAACCTTATTGTTCTTCTTACTCTTCTTGCCCTTGTTCTTGTTGTCGTTCTTGTTGTTGTCCTTTTTGTTCTTGTTGTCCTTATTTCCCTTGCTCTTCTTGCTCTGCTTGCCCTTGTTCTTGTTTTTCTTGTCCTTGTTGCTGTCCTTATTGCTCTTGTTCTTCTTCTTACTCTTCTTGCTCTTCTCGCCCTTGTTCTTCTTCGTCTTGACCTCCATGTTGTCCTTCTAGTTCTTGTTGTGCTGCTTGCCCTTGTTCTTCTTACAATTGTCCTTAATTTTGTGGTCCTTGTTCCTGTTGTTCTTGTTCCTGTTCTTGTTCTTCTTCTTCTTGTCCATCTTCTTCTTAACAAGAAGAATCCTTCAGTGTGGCTGGTTGGTTGTCCACCCTGAGCACCGACAAGCACGCACAAAAAAGTGCGCCGCCACTCAGTTTAGAACACCCGCTACCCTGTACAAATATTGCGACAAAAAGTGGTCCAAGGTGTGCGAGCATGCGCGCGAGAGATTGCGGCAATAATACCTCGACCCTCGTTGTATCGTCCCGGGGCACATTGACCTCTTTCGAGCCGAGGAAACGATCCTTCTGTTCTTGTTTTCTTTTTTACGTTCAAGCTAGTGTCTTTTCTAAAACACCGCTCTGTTGCCCTCTAGAGACATATCACTGTATATACGCAAAGGGAGAAAGAGGGGGGGATGGCTCCGAACAGCTGTTGCCAATTTCAGAAAGTACACTCTCCATGGAAGCAGGCCGCTATAAAGGATGAGACGAGCCTATAGAGAGTGTACTGGATGTACGACAGCCGGTGACCTTTTTGAAGCAGACTGCTGCGCAGCGACGCCGTATTATTGAGAGGGCAGTAAATGTAAAAAGCTTCCAAGCCGGGGATGACACCGATATCGGGGATATGAGACACCTTTGGTCGTTCCGATAGGAACGGAAATAAAGAATGATGGTAAGACGATAGGCTGATGTGTTGTTTGCGCCATAACTTGACTGTCGATGACCTTGTTTCGTCTCCTTTGTTCTTTTTTTTTTCGCGAACGTTTTCTATGTCGGGTTTTGCAATGCAGCACGATATACCGAATGGAAGGGCAGTTGCAAAGTTCAAGATGCTGTCGAAATTCACGTGTGCCTTTGTTGCGAAGAAATTTTACGCGACGCCGTGTTTCCTGCGCAATGTTTTTATAGATTGTTGTTGTCCTTGTTGTCGTTGTTGTTGTTTTTGATGATGCTGTTTACTAGTTGCTCGCGTGTAGAATATTTTACGTACCGGTTTCGGTGCCGCTATATTACGCTGTTATTTATTTTTAGTATAGTTTTCTATCGTTCTGTAGGTTATCTATCGTTTTCTATATTTAACAAATAAACGGACAATGGTATGGTGGACGTATGCGCCTAAAAACGGTTGAGCTGGTGCACTTGACATTTCATGACCTGATCAATTCACATCGCGATATACAAGAATAAGAACAGTTTCGTTTAACAGCCCACGGTGTCGGTGCCCGTGAGTCTTAGGTAAAAACGTCTATAGCACGGTAAGCTATACAACCTGCTGTCCCATTACATTGTTAAAAACTATGTACTGCCAATCTGCTGCATGCGAGTGTGAATAAAAAGGGCGGGGGGGAGAGAAAGCGACAGCTAGTGTATAAGAGGTGCGCACGACAGGCATTTCGCTAATACTCCTACTAATGAAGTCTCTAAACAGCTCTTAACGTTGGCGGTTAATATGGTTTGTCGTGTTTTTATTGCTCAGTCGGAGTTTCTGTCGTTTGAAATGGACTCGTAGAAATGGCAGCAGCTGCGCACCACTGTAAAAGGTATAAAGAACAGTAACAAGAAGAATCTAGTGGCAATTTTGACATTTTATTGTGGTAAACATCTTGCCTTTGTTGGTCGCTTGGTGTATAAAGCTGGCCGAAGGTAAATTGTCGATCGTTAAAGGAAGAAAAGGAGCCATTCTTTTTGAAAAGGACAGCGCTGCAAAGAAAAAATAGTAAGATGAGATGTCTGTTCGAGGCAGTCGTCAAAACAAACATGAAACTTTTTCAAGTTCTGAGCGACGAAACTCTCCCTGTGACAATTGTGGAGAGCTTTAGTTGTGATACTGGGAAGAAAAACGAAGCGATTCAGCAATGAGCTTTGTAAAAAAATGCTGACGCTATTTGGCTCTTCTGTCTATTTTGACGATGGAACAGCAGCGAAATACATTCAAGAAGATATCGATGGGGGAAGCTAAGTGGCGGTTCAGAACTTGCGTTGTGTGTCTTATTTATAGTGTAGAAGCAGGAAAAAGAATGAAGGAACGGCATGGAGTTCCACAATACGCGTCCGGCTGTGAGTTTGTACGTAACAAGATGGAACATATTAGACCCTAGTAGCACGAAACGTTGCCACAACGTTGAGGCAACTTTCTCAATGCTGCGGCAACGTTGTGTCAACATTTGGTGCTACTAGGAGAGCTTGTATAACTCCTGAAAATACTCAGTACTTGACAGCGAATGCTGAAAAGCTCGTTCAAAGAATACCGGGGGACAATGTAGATTCATGAGAAGAGTCAAGAAACAGTCCGTGTGTGCCATAAATAAGCAAAGCTGTGCGAAATTCCGCCCGGTACGCATCCGTAATAAATTTTCAGCTACTCCTCTTAATATAAGGATGTGAACTGATGTCAACGGAATTTTTTATCGTGGTAGTTGATTTCAACTTCATTTGTAGGGCTGAAAATAACGAGAAAATATTGTTTCGTTCCCAGACGAATTAAACTTGCCCTTGATGGCACTTGAAAAAAAAATAATAACAGTTCGTGCAGTAATGACATGCCTCATGTCCCACATCTCATCTTTTCGTCGGCTTAAGTTCACAGATCTTACTTCCGTCGCTGTGTTTCGCCAACCTAACTCACCAATATCTATTGAACAGTCAGACTATGTACGCTTTCTTTATACAGTA
The DNA here is from genome assembly GCA_030522465.1 of Rhipicephalus appendiculatus. NCBI lineage: Eukaryota > Metazoa > Arthropoda > Arachnida > Ixodida > Ixodidae > Rhipicephalus > Rhipicephalus appendiculatus. The sequence continues at coordinate 180,737 of JALIZH010018931.1, forward strand.
TCACGAGCAACGAGCGATGATCTAGTTTTCTCTTTCATGCAGTTCCGGTTCGGCACTTACTCATTTCCTGTTTTCCGAATCTTGAGAGAAAATCTTGTTAAAAAATAGAACTAGCATAAAATCGATGGTTCTGGTTCAGGTTGAGGTATTTTATTGGATACATAGCATATTGGAGAATAATTGTACGTAAGGACAAGGGTCAAATAACCGTCACTATAATTAATGAAAGATAACTGCGTTGGTTCATTCCAAAGAGCAGACTATTTCTTTGTGGGCATCTGGTATCGTTGCGACATCTGGGGGAGCAGATCTTAACCACACACATCTTTCTGCGTGTCCTCTGAGATCTTCTTCCGCTACACGATGACACACAGTTAAGCCTAAGTAATTCAGCCGGGGAAGATAAACACCGACGTGTGATTGCCATTACTAGACACCTAAGGCAAGGATTGGGGTTGTTTCTACATTTTATTTTTGTATTCTTCAACGTATGAGTAATGCAGAAATATTGTTGTTCACTTTCTCACGGTTTTCACGCATGTTTATTCCTTCCTTCTCTCCATTCATCCCTTTAATTTTCCTTCATCTCGCATAGAGTAGCAAGCAGGACTCGCGTCTGACTGACGTCTCTGCCTTTCCTACCTTGGCTAGGTGGCAAACTAGGCCACACATCTCCGGAATTGTCGTTAAGAACTTGTATCAACCTACCTTTTTTGCCTCCTCCCTTTCCTTAGCCAAAGCGCAGCCAACACAAGGATACAATAGCCACCAGTAGTCGAATACTAGCCAGCAGATGAAATTTCCATCGTTAGCACCTCCCAGATCATCTCCCCCCGACACAAACCTGTTTTTGAAAGTGGTTGGAAGGGTACTTGAACGAGTTGAGCGCACAGAAGGACAGGGACAAAAGGAAGAGACGTAATTGGTTGGAAGGGGCCTAAGAAGACATAGCGTTCAATAAGAGTGACTTGGTTCCCCATGTATTCGCCTAAAACGCGGGGAAGGGGAAAACCGTTTTCTGTTTCTTCTCAGTGGATCGTATTGTAACGGACATACGAAAGGCAGATAAGAAGAAGAGAAGAGGATAACGAAGATCTTTCAAGGCCACTGTGCGCGACCACTTTAGTCCATCACCTGTAAATAAAGCCATCTCATCACAACTCGCTGTAGCAGTATTGATCCCAACCGAAAACTTTCCGCACCCAGTCAGTTTTGCACTGCCCACAGGACCGGAGGAATTACAAGTTTTCTGCGCCTCGCGCGGTTATTAGTGCCTCCGTGATCGGCGCATATTTCACGAAGCGATGATGTCATGTGATGACGTCACAAAGTTTTATTTATAGTTATTTTAATATTTATTGAGTTGTAACTGGCTATTGTGCTTTAAATAATCGAATATTCAGGCTCTAAAGCTAGCGCCAGATATCTCCTGTCGTAAGTTTTTTTCGCAGGCAACTTTACGTGGCAACCACGGCTGATCGACCACGTAATCTATGCAAAGGACAAAGGTTCGCGTCGGAGACAAAACTCGTGCCTAGGACCCGGTCCTTGTCAATACTTGTACGTTCCATCAACCACTCAGTCTTTTCAGCTAAACAAGTTTCAACTCTCCCTTAATCACTAGCACCAGACTTAATTCCTTCCAGCAATGTCTTCGTGGGCAACTTTACGTCTCTGTTGTGGACCACAGACCACGTAATCTATGCCAAGAGCCAAGTTCGTGTCAAAGGCACAAATTATGCCAAAGATCAAGTCCTCGTCTATACCTTGTACGTTTAATCAAACTCATACTACCTTCCCCTACATAATAGTTTCAAAGCTCCCTTAGACACTAGCAGCATATTCCCCCCCCAGTGACTTCATTCGCCGGAACCTTTTACGGGACAGCTGCGGCTTGCCGACCACGTAAGTTAATCCAAAGGACAAAGGTCCTTGGAATAACTTATCCAAGGACGTAAGTTATTCCAAGGACGTAAGTTATTCCAAGGACTCAAGCCGAGTCAAGAATCAAAGTCCTTGCCAATACTTGTACGTCTCACCAACTCCATATTGCCTTTTTCCTGCCCCACAAGTTTCACTACTCCCTTAGACATTGCCACCAGACTTCCTTCGAGTAAATTTTTTCCGCAGTTGACATTAAGTGTCTACTGTTTCCCCCAAAGACCACGGTATTTATGCCAAGGACAAAGTTCGTGTCAAGGACAAAAAACCGTGTCAAGGACAAAGTGCACGCCACTTCCTAGTGCTAACCCATACTGGCTCATCCCCTACACTTGCGGAGCTCCTATAGACACCAGTGCCAGATAGTTCCTCTAGGTAATTTGTTTCTTCTTCGGAAAACTACCGATGGCAGCTGTAGCTCGCAGACCACCATCTGCCAGATCCTTCTTCCTCATGACCTTTATCCTCTTTGTTTTGGATTTCTTGTTTATTTTCAACCAGGCTACCAGAGCCACCGCCAGACATTCTATATGTACGGCTATGAACGAGCGAGCGGCGTAGAACGAAAGTAAAAAGAAAGAAAAACTGCAAGAGCATGCGAAACAAGCTAGCGAAGAGAAATGGGGCACGGCAGAGGAAAAAATATGTAGTATAGGCAGCGGTTATATGGAGGCCTGAGATATATGATGGCGTAAAGGCAGTTCTGACGGGAAGCTGCGGAAGTATACGGCAACAACCGGTGGCGCTGCGTAGTTTGGGGTGCGTGTGTGCGCGTGCGCGGTCGTCTAACTTTCTAGGTTCACTACATATTTTCTTTTTTTGTTCGTTTTTTGCTCCGCATTTCTTTATATTTACGTGCGCCTGTATCCTCGCCCCACTTAACTGAGTGCGTTTTATATGGGGCGCGATTCCAGATACCCGTCACTGAAGTCCAGAGAGACAACTTTTCTGGCATGCCCCGTGACTCAGTGTGTTTATAGATGTACTGTAGTTGTGGTACTAGAGTCGGATAAATTTCGGGTGGTATTGGGCATGGCGCTCTCGCGATCAGAAATGATGATATGCGTGTCGAATGGCAGAGAGAGATAAGACTTGCGGGCACTGATATCGAGAAACAAGTCGGGCTTTTGCACTCATTCTCGTGGGTATAGACTGTGATCGACTTCTTATTTTTGCAAACTTGAGGAAACCGTCAGAAACCTGGTAACGAATTCACGAAGTTGACGTTTCCTGGATTTCACTCATAAGTTTATATACCAAGTTTATTGATAAGCTTACGCAATAAGTTCTTCTTACGGAGTCCACACTCCGAGAACAAAGTTGGACGAAACTCACTGAGCAACTACTCTAAGTTGTCGGTGGGTTCGGCACCACCCATATTTAATGATTCCGGGGTGCAAGAAGTGTTGGTGATGCTAAATTATCCATGGATTGAATTCTCTGACGCCTGACGAGGTGGGTGTTTTAGGGAATCCTCCTGTCAAATCATGCATGTACATTGTGGCCGTATTGAGTGGCGAAAAGTACGCCCCGTCAGTATACATACATACATACATACATACATACATACATACATACATACATACATACATACATACATACATACATACATACATACATACATACATACATACATACATACATACATACATACATACATACATACATACATACATACATACATACATACATACATACATACATACATACATACATACATACATACATACATACATACATACATACATACATACATACATACATACATACATACATACATACATACATACATACATACATACATACAGAGCGCTGGAGCTTCCCTACTTTCAAATCAAGAGAACTCACAGGGACTCTCATGCATTAGCACAAGTCGACTCGAAGGGGAAAGACATTTTCTTTTTGTTCTGAGTCACCTTATTGACTTCCCCCTCCGAGAGTTTCTGCCCCTAACATTGCCCACTGCCGCCAGGATCGTAGGCGTTGCAAGCTTTGTGCACCTTATCTGGTTACTTGATCGGTCCCTCTTTCACCAAGCGACGATGTCATGCGACGATGTCATCCTATGGCGTCCCAATGATGTCACAAATTTTAGCGACCTCTGACGTCATGATGACGTCAGTCACGACGTCATCACGTGATTATTCTTTTTGCATCACTCGTATTGACGCCGCTGACACCAACATGATACCTCAAAAGCTTTAGCCTTAGGAAATAACTCGACGAAAATTCTCAAACAATCGAATTACCACGATTCAGTCCTCCCAAGCGGTACGATGTGATCAAGAAAAAATATTTTCAAAATATGAACTTAGGATAATGAAGATTGCTTCTACTGCACAAGAGCTAACTCGAGCATATAGACCTATTCCACATTTGTAAACAGTGGTAGGCGCCGTCTACATACTGAGGCGCTTGTAGCGACGTCGCGGCGCGCAGGCTCCGCTCAGCCCAAAGCTCGCCACCCTCCTCTATGATAAGGTGGTAACTGGCACAGCAGCTGCAGAGCTGCCTCCAGCACAGCGCGTCGCGCTGTGCTCGGTCATCTTTTGCCACTGAAACTGTGCTGCGCTATGCGCGGCTCGCGTGAGGCAGTACGCGTTGCAAATCCTAATGCCATGCCACTTTACCCCACGCAAGGAAATGTATTCCGCTTTAAATCAGTCAATGGCACGCGCAGAACTTTCGAGGACGACTGAACATTGTAAGCGCTCGCGTTTCTCTCTGTGTGTGCGTGTGTGTGTATGTGGCTCTAGCAATGTGTACCGGATGTGTGACTCGGAATGAGTGATTAAGTGAATAACTGACTCTTTTTGTGTGACCCTGAGTGATTGAGTGTATGTGTGTGTCATTCTGAGTGACTAAATGAATGTGTGTGTGACTCTGAGTGAGTGAGTGAGTGGTGTGTCTGTGCGTGCGTGCGTGCGTGTGTGCGTGTGTGAGTGTGTGCGTGTGTGTGTGTGTGTGTGTGTGTTTGTGTGTGAGTGTGTGTGTGTGTGTGTGTGTGTGTGTGTGTGTGTGTGTGTGTGTGTGTGTGTGTGTGTGTGTGTGTGTGTGTGTGTGTGTGTGTGTGTGTGTGCGCGCGCGCGTGTGCGTGCGTGTGCGTGTGTGTGTGTGTGCGTCTGTGTGTTTGTGTGCGTGTGTGTGTGTGTTCGTGCGCGTGCGCGCCAGTGATTCGGTTTGGGTATACGTACGCACGCACCCACCTGGCATGAATACGGCGCGTAGCCCTGAGCGCACAGCACAGCGTTGCTTCCTAATCCGGGACCTGCTGATTTGCATACGCTCCCACAGCATTTGAACGTCGCTCGCTCCAGCTCACCTGCGAGCTCCAGTAGCTAAATTCGGTCGACCCTAATACGATGTAAATGCGACTCGAGCTTTCGGGCTAGTGCTCTCTGTACTCCGGGCCGGTCTGGGGCCCCCTGGATTGCTTCCTAGACTTAAGCTCTCTCGAACACCTCCTCGACCTCCTGCTATTCTCTCACCTGTCTCACTCGCTCTCCCCAATCGCGTCTTGAAATTCGCGTGCGCAAGTGGGTTCGCTTGGATAAGCGTAAAATGCGCTGGGTGAGCAGCGAGTGCCCCGCTTAGAAGTGCGCCGAATTTCGTAAGCCTATGCGTAAAGTTCGCCGGTGCGAGGATAACTGCATCGCCTCTAAAGAACCGTAAGACCCGTATAAAACCTTAGGGTGCAACCCACTAAGAAAAAAAATTACGCTGACTCGTAGTTGCGGCAGTTGTCGTTGTGGGCGTGACTATGCGCCAACTGCCGATCAAAAGGCGAAAAAAAAAGTAAATTAATGCAAATTAGAAAACTTCAGAGAAATAAAGAGACGTATCGAAGAAGCCGCTACTATTCCTCTGTCATAAGAGGGAGATATTTGACAACCACCTGTTCAGAACGAAAGCACAAGGAAATCCAACGGATAACCTCAGAAAGGAAAGCTTCTTTTGTTGAAGAAAACTTCTTGGTCCGGCGATCCAACCCGGGACCAACGCCTTCCTGGGGTGGTCGCTCTACCCAGTGAGCTAACCAGGAAGCAAGCGACGGGCAGTGCGAGGGCGAATCAGTGAACAAATTGAAGGACACGGAATACAGAATATTACAGGTTATGAAAGGAATACTTAACCCTTCCGCCACCCTGCGGAATTCCACAGAACTGATTTGCAATTCTATCATACTTAAGAATGGAAATGAAGAGGTTTAAAAACTTCATGTCTCGATTTGAGTACGGAAGACTTCTTCAAAAAGAAAAAAAAATGCTCTGGTCATGCCAACTTAGATCCGTCATGTGCCTCTCGTTTTTGTAAATGTCTGGATTTGCGCTCTGGTGTTCCCAAAAACTGCGCGACATCTCGCTAGATTTCAAGTTCTGTTAAATTACGCCCGTTCTAGCGCGTGACTGAGGCACCTGGCGTACCCTAGGGGGCAATTACCATTATTTCTGTTTAGCACTTGTTTTCGTACTGTCGATAAGGAGCGTCTGCCGCGGTGGTGTAGCGGTTACGGTGCTCGGCTGCTGGCCCAAAGGTCGCGGGTTCGATCTCGGCCGCGTAAGTCGCATTTCGATGGAGGCGAAAGTGCTATAATCCTGTGTACTGTGCGATGTGAGTGCACGTTAAAGAACACCAGATGGTCAAAATTTACGGAGCCCTCCGTTACGGCGTCCCTTACGATCATATCGCGGTTTTCGGACGTAAAACCCGAGCAATTATTATAATATGGATAAGGAGCCACTCTAGATACGGATGAGAACACCGGTTTCTTTCCTTTTGCGATTATGCCTGCCATGGCCGAGCCAACGTCATAATTAGAAATCTCTATGTTTCAACAAGCGCGTTGGTGACAACGCACTTCATGTTGACGTCATTCATGTAGTCTTTCAGTGGTCGTTCAACGTTTCCGCTCTTGCCGTTGTAAGCACAGCCAACGTCTTCGCAAGGAAGTTCTTTTTTTCTGGCCACTTGTATTTCTTGAGCACGTGCTTCACGTGCACGAGTGCGTGCTTAACTTAGCTGCGGGAACAGGCGCCGCATGGTCCTTGAGGTCGTCGGTTTGACTCCCGTTTACTTCAGTGACGCGTTTCCGTGACGGAAGTACGGCACTGAAATCTTGGTGGACACCGGCATAAAACATTTTCGGGTTACAAAGGGCGCGGTTGAGCGCGATAGCGCACTCTCTATCTCGACAGGCACCAGTGGACGGCTCATTAAGACGACAGACTCCACGAAAACCGCTTCGCCGATTGGAGCGGCCGTGTTCTTTTACGTCAGCGTTTCGGGAAGTTTCCCCAGATCAGATCTTGAAGAAGTTAGCTTCTGACTTCGTATAACATTATTATTTGTTGCTAAACATTTGTTGCGTTGACCTTGCGGAAAACCTGTGAGCTTTTGTCCTGGCAGAAAAAGCAGCTTATAAAACCTTAATTTCCTTTTACTCTGAGGAATCGCATTAAAAATCCCGGCCAGCCAACCTCCTCGCTGGTGGATTAGCCGGAGAAAGGAGAATTGAGGTCAAACCAAACTTTACCATGACGTCAAAAGCGATTGTTTCTGCTCAAAGAGCCACGGAAAGTCGTTTTCGAGAGATTTGGCGACTGAAAAAAAAATCCCTTCGCAGTGCCAGCGGATGCTGTCGTGCAATAATTAAGAAGGGGGGACCTCGGACAGTGATTCAATGCCGGGGATTAGTCCACTGCGAGCACAGAGCAGTGGAGCGTCCAACGGAGCACTCGCGATCGGAATTAAGTAAGCCCCGGGGGAGGGAGATGTTGCTGACGTCAGATGAGTCAGTCGCCCAGAGAAGAAATAGAGCGTGCGCTCAAAACTAATTTAGAAACTATACTACGGCAAATGATGTCTTTCCTTTCAGAACAGGAAACATTTGCTTTATATAGAGTAAGAAAACGTACTTTGCAACTTCTACGATGAAGCTGTCTTATTCTGCTCAGCGCCAAGGTCGCCGTCGTCGTCGGTGGCGTAGTAGTAGTAGTCGTAGTCGTAGTAGTAGGCCTTGTAGTAATAGTAGTGTAGTAGTAGTAGTAGTAGTAGTAGTAGTAGTAGTGGTAGTAGTAGTAGTAGTAGTAGTAGTAGTAGTAGTAGCCCTAGCAGTAGTAGTAGTAGCCGGTGTCGTCGGTGGCGTAATAGTAGTAGTCGTAGTCATAGTAGTAGGCCTTGTAGTACTAGTAGTAGTGTAGAAGTAGTGTAGTAGTAGTAGTAGTAGTAGTAGTAGTAGTAGTAACAGTAGCCCTAGCAGTAGTAGCAGTAGTAGTAGCAGCAGCAGTAGTAGTAGCCCTACTAGTAGTAGAAAATGGTAGTAGTAGCACTACTAGTAGTAGTGGTAAGAATAGGAGTAGCAGCAGTAGTAGTAGTAGTAGTAGTAGAAGCAGTAGTAGTAGTAGTGGTAGTTGTGTTAGTAGTAGCACTACTAGTAGTAGTTGTAGGAGTAGGAGTGGCAGTAATAGTATTAGTAGTAGTTGCACTAGTAGCAGTAGTAGTAGGCATCACGCAGGTCACGTGAGCAGGGGGTTGAGTGAATAAAGAACTAAATTAAACGAAATTAAGATGAAGATGATTGTGATGCCAAATGATGGCGATGATGATTTTGATACTCGATTACATAACACTCGCGCTCTCACAGCTTCGCTGTCCGACGATTTTCATAGCGTGCAAATCGATGACGTTTTTTGTTCTAGTTCATAATTTGTAGTAGCATGAGCGCACTCTTTGTTCCTTTTCCAAGTACTTCCGGTCGAGCGTTTACTTCCGGCTTTCCGAAAATTCACAAAAAGTCTTCTAAAAATAAATTGGCTGTTATGGTCGATAGAGAGAGAGAGAAAGAACTTTTATTGGCATGGCAAGTGTAACAGGAGTTTGTCTTCCCACCCTTAGAAGGCAGCTAGGAGTCCTCGAGCCCTAGCGGCATCTTCGGCTTGCCTGATTACCTGTAGTTGGTCCTCGATGTTGGAGCTAAGCAGCGTGGTCTCCCACTGCTCCGCATTCATAATTGTGTTGTTTGGCTCCTTCACGACGTTGGGGCAAGCCCAGATAAGTTTAGAGTTATATTGAAGGCGTACGACGTTGAAGCCTAACTTTGCTTTAATTTAAGAAAATTAGTTGCGTGAGTTCATGGAACGAGTCTGAGAAGAACGAACGAACGAACGAACGAACGAACGAACGAACGAACGAACGAACGAACGAAAGAAAGAAAGAAAGAAAGAAAGAAAGAAAGAAAGAAAGAAAGAAAGAAAGAAAGAAAGAAAGAAAGAAAGAAAGAAAGAAAGAAAGAAAGAAAGAAAGAAAGAAAGAAAGAAAGAAAGAAAGAAAGAAAGAAAGAAAGAAAGAAAGAAAGAAAGAAAGAAAGAAAGAAAGAAAGAAAGAAAGAAAGAAAGAAAGAAAGAAAGAAAGAAAGAAAGAAAGAAAGAAAGAAAGAAAGAAAGAAAGAAAGTACTACGTGTGACACCAGCACGCCAAGCCTCACTTGCCCCCCATTTTCATAGTAGTGAAGGGGCCCTTGAACTTTTTTAAATGTGGAACACCTTAGGGGGCCAGACTGTCGTATGCTGCCGTCGTCGCTTGGCGCAACGCGAGCAAAACCACACATAGCGTAGCCAACTGAAGCATACTGAGCGCGCGCTAAGCCAAAGAGAAGTCTTCTTCCTCTCATTGTTCGAGCGCCTTGATGATGATATTAAGTGAGGACTTTGCCACTACGGCTACTATGGCTAGGGAAACGCGATAACACAAACCACGTACAAAAAGTGAAAAAGACGAAGCACGCGAGAAACAGAAAGAGAGAGAAAGAAAGGGAAAATGGGAAGAAAAATAGAAATCAATAGAAACAAAGAGAAAAAATATGGCTGATTCATCTGTCATAGGAATCGGTATAACACGAAAGTGAAGCGTGCCTTCACAGAAGTAGCTGAGCGTTTATTGTGCATTGTTTCGCCACAAGGGCAAAGGAATGAATGGTATAGCAACAAATTGTAATGCAACGCGAAGAACGGCAAACAGCTCCAAACATGCAACGCTCTGTTCAATCAAAAAGGACGCTCGGAAAGAACATACACATGATGAGTGCGAACTAACAACTCTCACAGCTCGACACTTAAAGCACGCTGCTCAAACACAAAGTAGGATGCGCAAAATGAACGCACAAGTATATACAGGGTGAGCGCGAACTAAAAAAATAAAACTGTCACAGTCATAACTTATTTATTTGTGAGCGGCGCGCTCGTTTCGCAAAAGCAGCCGCTGCAGTGAGCGAAGTGACCTTCGTGCTCTCTCTAACTTGCGGTGAAAGCACAAGACGTACAAACCACTCCCATCGCGAGATAAGCGCGTGCGCATCGCAACGCATGGGGCGACGATCTTTAAAGCGCGCCCTTCGAGCCCGTTCTGCCATCTCGCTAGTGATGACGAAAACACGCTGAAGCCAACGAGTTCTGAGTACCGCCAACGGCAAATGGTGTATATAAATAGCTCGCCGTCAGTTATGCTGAAGAACGTGTCCTTTGTGGCCGAGTCGTTTTCGCGCCGCGCGTTCAGGAGAGAGGGGTCGTAGTTTCAACCCCCGGCGGCGGCATTGTTTCTTCTAATTTTAGGGGCGAAGCTCCATGCCGTGGATCGTGCGTCCCATGTTTGTAGTAGTAGCCACCTGCGTGAGTGACGATGACGCTGCCATCACGGCACACCATCATGACGCTGCTGACCGCTCCCCGTTCACCTGCATTCGCTACCAATAAACATCTTAACAAGTGGTGGAGAGTGCTCGGTTTTACGATCGCCCTGGAACTTCGAAATCACACGCTACCTGCCATCATGCCCAACGACGCAAACGCCGCTCTTCCAACTCCTCCAACGGCAACGCCACCGGCACCTGCCCACCCTACTCTGTGCCGGCTCCTTGCGTCTGCGAGATCCACTCGTCTTCTCAGGGCACTGACGACAAGGACGTTGACGACTGGATCTCCACGTATGAACGAGTGAGTGTCCATAACAAATACGATGACGACGACAAGTTGGGCTACGTCTCATTCTACCTGTCAGACGTAGCCAAGCTGTGGTTCATAAACCACGAAGCTGACCTCCCTACGATGGTCCGTCTTCAAAACAAGCCTCACCCAAGTTTGCGGACGGCCCGAGGTACGCAAACGCCGCGCCGAACAACGTTTCTTTGCGTACTCGAGCCCAACAGCTTGGTGAGAATTTCACCAGTTACATTGAGGACATCCTTGACCTTTGTAAGCGGGTGAACGCGTCGATGACAGAAGAGGAAAAAATAAAGCATATCATGAAGGGCATTGAGGACGACTTTCCAAATGTTGCTATCTAAGAGCCCTCGCTCTGTCGTCGAACTCACAGAACTATGCCAGAGCTACGACGAGTTGCGCAGGCAACGTCTGCACACCCGACGTCCCCCGGCGCCGGACGATTCTCGCTTCAGTCTTGGCATGGAGACGACCACGCTCCTCTGCTCTCGAAGATTCAAGAGTTCATCCGTGCCGAGGTCGCTCGTCAGCTCTCTTTGATGTCCTGCGTCCCAGACCAACCACGCAGTTTGGCACCAACACTCCGCGACTTCATCCAAGACCAGGTCGCTCAAGCCATTCCTCCCGTGCCGTGATGACGATGACGATCGCGATGCCATACAACACATGGCATCGGGTCGTGCGTCCCTTGTAGTTTGTAGTACGTAGTAGCCACCTGCGTAACCAGCAGTATCTCCCTGTGTGATGACGATGACGCTGCCATCACGGCACACCACATGGAATGTACCCACTATGCGTCATAACGATGACGCTGATGACGATGACGATCGCGATGCCATACAACACATGGCATCGCGATATCTCACATGCATATCGTTTGACCACATGCAACCAACCACCATCGTCTTTGATGATGTACCTCCGGAGCTTCGCCCACTCATCATCATTCACTCCACTGGATATGCTGTGATTTTTTTGTCTTTGCCATCTGCTATTGTGTATGTTACAACGTCATATCCGTGACGGAAATACGTCAGTGGAGCCGCGTTAGGACACCGGCGTAACACGCTTTCGTGTTAAAAACTGGAATAGAGAACAAGGAAGAAATAGAGGAGGCAAAGAAAGAGAAAACTCAAGAGAAACAAAGGCTGCCTAGCTTAACACTTCCTTCAGGCTTGGTACCGCTAAGGGCGAAGCTGCCTTAATTTTTTTTTTTGTGTAACTTACCTGTTTTTCTTTTTTTCTTTTTGCACGGGCATCACGAAAGAATACTTCGGCGGTAATTTTGCTCCTTCTAACTTTGGATTAACACTTCACTTGCCTGAATTCATTTAGTTATCATCCTCTGTGATCCTTTCAGAAAGGCGAAAAACGTCAATGCACACTTACGTGAAGTGTTCCTGTTTTAGCGGAGCAATAGACAAATTATCGAGGGCGGAAACCACGACCCCTTAGCGGGACTAAGCAGAAGCAAAACGGGAACACAAAATCGTTTAATATTAGGCACTTCATTCCACTATCCGCTGTGCCCGTTTGCTCGCCGGTTCCCTAAGTGGCTGACGGTGGCAGCTTTTAGCTTACTTAAGCGCCGCTCTGTAACGTGGCCGGCGCGCTACTGGGTAAATTAATTAGCAGTGCTCTGGAAAGCCCTCCTTGGCAGAAAAACGGACGCTCTTTTGCCGATGGCCGGAGGGGGGTAGGAAAGACGGCAGACCGGGAAATGGCCTTGCAAAAACAAAATTCGCAGCAGCGTTAAAGTTAAAACGATTCAGAGGCGTAACCAGTAGTGCTGACCTTGTTCCTTTGTGTGTCCATCTTCCACTCTATCTCTCTGTAGGCTTTATAAAGCATTGGGAAGTGTGCAAAGTAATTTCATTCAGCGTAATTCCATTCACTGTTAACAGGGTTACAAGGCCTCTTAGCTAAGCCATTTCAGAAACTGCATGACGTGAGCAGAGTGGGAACTTGAATTAGGACTACGCGTGGCCCAGATCACAGCACATCGAGGATAGCTAATGTTTTCAAACTTGACAATGGTGTATAAAAATGATTGTGGTGCTAGAGATCTGCCTTTCTTTACTGTAACGATATACACATTTCTTCAAATTTATTGAAAACACCAGAAGACCGTTGAGAACATAAATCACTGTTGTGTATTATTCTTCTTGCTTGTAATGTACCTATTTGAGGATAGTATTAAAGGGCCTACTGCATTGTGCCTTTTTTTTTTCTTGTATGGTACCTTGAGTCTGTCCTCAGCCACAGCAGCACTATGACTATTTTTTATATGTTGTCTCGTAACCACCATGCAAGGACCCTCGGCCAACAGGATTGCCAAATAAATATATATATATATATAAATCAACAAGTTTCCAAGATGAACTGTAAATCTCTAGACATCCTTTATTTATCTGCACTTGCATATCAAGAAAACTAAGTGTCTCTTGAGCATTCGCCGAAGACGACCCGCAGGCGAAAGCCATTTTTGTTTCCTCAGTGAATGTATTGATCCACCCCTTCCCTCTCCGAAAGCTTCCTACAGCTAACGTGCTTAGGCACCACCTCCGAGATCGGAGACATTGCAAGCTTTCAGCACTTCTCCTGGTTTCACACAGCCTCCGTGATCGAGTCCACTGATGACCAAGCGATGATGTCACGCGATGACGTCATCGCGTGACGTCACGATATGTAACGTCACATGACGAGGTCACATCACGATATGTGACATCATAATGACGTCATTTTGGCCACCTGTGACGTCATGATGATGTCCCATGATGACATCATCACGTGATGAGGATTTTTCGCATCAGTCGTGCTGACACATCTAAGGCATCTAAGGCTTTCTCCTCACTAACCAAAACCTTGTAAGGTGTATTAAAATTATATATTCATCACTTGCTGACCTGTTCTTGCATACTAAATAATGAAAATAATAATAATAATAATGAGTCTCCAAGGAAGCAAACAGAAAGGGAGAAGGCAGGGAGGTTAACCAGAAAGACTTCCGGTTGGCTACCCTGCACTCGGGGATTAGGGAAGGGGAATAGAAAGACGAGAAAGAGAGATGAGGGAAAGAAAGTAGGCAGCTGTCGAACTACTGCTTTAGCTCGCTCATGCGAAACGCAGCCTAAAATAAGCAAGCGAGTGCTCGCTACGCGTACCTGCCTCGAAGGCACCTGTCGGCATCGCTGACGTGGGGCGGAAATTGAATGCGCCAAGGAGACGAATAAAGCGTATCAGCGTTGTTGCGCCTCGAGGAACTTGGCTGCACATATTGCGCGAGCTGCCGACAGCCTCGCCAAATAGTGCCGTATTTGTTCGAATATGATTAGACGCTTTGCTGTAGGATGTACCCTGCGCAAATGTCAACTCTGAATTAAGTGAGGTGCGCAATTTTACGGATTGGCACGTACGTTTCCGGCATAAACCCTCCAGGCAGACCACTTCTCCCAGAACTTCAGATACTCCCACCCATACACATTTGTTGATTTAGAGGTGACAAGTGCAATTCATAACATTATAAAATATGATTATTCAATGCAAAACGAGCCTGTTTAATACATCAGCGTCTAGCACTTGAAATACACCAGAAATCTAATTTTCAACGTCACTGCCACTCGCGAAGTCTACAGGCTTGTGATTATTGCATTTTTAAGATTTTTATGGCATTTAAACTTAGAATACACAAGTAATCGACACCAAAGTTACTAGAAACTTTGTACTTAAAGTACAACACTTTTTCTTTGCAATGACATAAATCCACATTTACTACATTTTTGTCACATTTCCTTCCCTTTGTTTTGTTAAATCGTCATCATGTGTGTCTGGCCATCTGCATGGAAAATAGAAAAAAAAAGTGGAAGCAGGCGCGAAATAGAAAGAGAGGGAGGGAAAAATAGGAAGAAAAATAGAAAGAGCAAGAAAGAGAAATAAATAGATAAAGAGCGATGAATAAATACAGAAAAAAGACAGAAAAAAAACGGAAAAGGGGGAAAAAGAAAGAAAGAGAGGAGGAAAGAAAAAGAAAACCCAAGAGAAACAAAGAAGGCTGCCCAGCTCCGCACTTCCTTCAGGCTTGGCACCCCTAGTGCGAATCTGCCTTCTTTTTTAGAGTTTATACCGCAAACCACGTATATTTTCCCAGTTAATCTCCTTAATTTGCGCTAATTCGCCTTGCTCACTTTATTTTTCACCCTCTAAAGTACGTAGGAAATTAAGGGGCCATCTTACACACGAGCAAACATGGCAGCATCTCTGGGTCGATCGTCGCTACGAAGGTGCTCCTTCCTCCCTCTGAGTGGCCTGCGCGAGCTTAAAACATCATCATGGCAGTGACAACTCAGCGACCGGAAAGGAGACATCATCCGAGACGTAACTGGCGTTCTTTTTAGGGGCGAAGCTCCTTAGGGTGTGGGTCTGTCCCTCCTCTGTAGTAGTAGTAGTAGTAGCAGTTGTAGTTGTAGTAGATAGGTAGCCACGTATAGTGGAATGTACCCACTCCACGTGATCAAGATGACGATGACGCAGTATAGTGGAATGTACCCACTACACGTGATAACGATGAAGTATAAGCGCGTTCCAGTATAGTGGAATGTACCCACTACACGTGATAACGATGACGGTGACGCTGATGACCATGAAGTATAAGCGCGTTCCAGACCACACATTCTCTTTCTGCCATGGATGAAAACGATCGAGCTTCGCCCACTCATCATCATTGACTTCGTGGATATGGCGTAATTTTTTTACTGTGCCCACCGCCCTCCCCACTTACACGCACACAAAATATATTACCAAACAAGTAATTGGTGGATGGAAAGGCCGGTGCTACAGCGCTGCCATTGTCAGATCTGACTACGTTTGAAGCGAGTAGTCTTATGAAACTGCAGTTTTTTACACGCACAACAAAATTTTGTTGTAACTAAAGCTCAGAAAAAGCTTACACCCTGTGCGAATCCTGCGTCCCCACGAGCTTCTTAATTTCGCCTCGCTTATTACTTTATACTTTATTACAGTCTAAAAGACACAGTGACCAACAACAGCCGGTGCTGCATTTGTGCGAAAAAACGGGATAGCATTCATGGAAAGTAGACATTTTTTTTAATCTCCTAGTGTATATATCTTGTTGATTATGATACTGTACCAAAATCTGTGGCCCACTTTCCATCGCCACTGATTTGTTTTCCCTATTTTAGCTCTGAAGTATTTTTTTTTCATCCAGACTCAACATCTTCTTACTAAAATTTCTAGTTTATTTCTTAACTACACCACTTTACTAAACCTCTAATTTACTTCTTTAAGAAAACTATGGATTAAAATCTAGGCCCTCAAACCTTGCTTTTTTTTTCCTCCTTCAATTAAGTTCTAGGTGCAACTCTTACACGCATACGGCCTTTACTGCGGAGCATACGGTACTTTTTCATTACCGACCATCATTCTACCTCCCTCTCTCTCTCTCTTTTTTTTTTTTTTAGTAGCCTTTCCAATTTGTTTTTTAAACCAAGTAGCGTTCTGTCCACCGATGAAGGAAAGATGAAGTTTCGCAGCCTAATTAAGAAGTTCCATGGGAGATGTTAAACCGTGGAGGCAGTTCAGACATCGCAGTGCACTAGCGTACCTCTCTTGACTGCATGATTTTTGCTTCAGCCTAGCGTTCTTTCTTAAACAACTCTTTGTATTGGCGCCCGCCCGAAACCAGAGCACTTTCGAAGACACAGCAAGTGAGAGAACAACCAAAAGCGTTGGATGGCGTCCCACTTTATATTCTCTAAGAACAAGCTTACCTCGAAATTTCACGGGCGCTTTAGAAGACGGGCTCTTCGCGCTCACGCTAGTCGCCGGCAGAACCGTTCGTTCGCTGATTTTGTTTGTATACGCTTCTCTCTATGTTCGCTGTCATTGTTCTGCTTCTCTTTCGAAACATGTTGCGAGTGCTCGTGAGTTCTTTGCCAAACAGTTTGTTTATTGTTCTTTGTTTTTTTTTATCCGTGTTTGTCTTTGCATGTGGCGGTGATTGTTGTTTTCTGCTATTGTTACGGCACATTAAAAAAAAATGCAGCGAGTCGAGCGAAGTATGACGTGAGTGTACGGGACTCAGAGATTACCGAGCACCTGAGCTTCCCGAGCGTCGGGCGGATTCAAGAAGCAGTCGTAATCCCTCCCTTTAAGGGGGGCCCGTCGATTGCAAAGCTCCCGCTGCATCTGCTTGCGCGTTCTGACTCGCTTACGAGAGCAAGTGCTTGATTCTGTTTGAGCTTAGGTTTTGCTATCACCGTTCTTTTCTAGTTCTTTCGTTGGTTCGCTCAGTTTTTGCACTGTTCATTCTTTTTATGTTTTTTTTTTTCATTTTCCTGAGTTGTTCATCTTCACTATAATCTAACCTTCCACGCGTTAATGCGCAAACAAGACAGTAGCTCGGAGGAAGATGGAGTCTTTGAAGTGGTGAGAAATCGTCGAATTCTGAATGCCGCTGGAACCAACTACTGAACAATGGAACTTCCGTCCCTAATTGTTATCTTATTGCTACCTTGTTCTTTCGCTCGTTGGTTCAATCTTTCCACTGTGTATTTGTGTTTTGTTTTCCCTGGCTGTTCGTCTTTTTAATCGTCTCGTCTTCCTTCCCGTTAACGCGCAAACAAGACAGCACTTTAGGGCAAGACGGAGTCTTTGAAGTGTTGAGAAATCGTAAAACACGGATTATCGCTGGAAGCGACGCTTCAAATGTTCGACTTATCTTTGTCAGGGCCACGCTGACGTGGACAAGTCTCCCTGTCGGAACGTTGGCTCAAACGTAACTTCGATTTCAATGATTTCTCATTGCTGCACTGTCATAGAGGCTTTGTAGCGATGTGATGTTGAGTGCGAGTAGACGTCGAAAAAGACGTGAAGAACTTCGAACATATTAAAAAAGTAATCGAGGTTTCTTTACCAAATTAGAACGGCTGTTAGCACTGGTCGTAAGAGTAGCTGTGTCTTAAGCCACTATCCAGGAATGTAGCCTTGAAAAGTCATCGCGTATGATGGCGGCGAAGTACAAACACTTGTACAAAACGGTTGTAGTTAGTCTAGTAGTAATGTCGCATACCCCGCAGGACCGACTGACTGTTTTGTTGCTTGCGTGCTCTCTATTTCCTTCTCTCTCTCTCTCTCTTTCTTTATACATGTAACTTTCAAACTCCCCCATCCCTTAGCCAATAGCGTGCACCAGTATTTATGACGTTATTTCAATTTGACGATCGTGGAAAGAAAAATTGTGGCTTGTCTAGTAGACGACAAAAAAATATTTGTAGTTTAACGATGCGTGCACATCCACACAGAATACATGCGGCAAGTGTCCACGCGTTCACACACATACACATACGCTACAATAAACTACAGAATACTATATTATACCTATACTACACTAAAGCACGCCACATTACACTGCACAATACTACACCACGCCACACCACAATACCACGTATACACACACAAAAAATGCCCATCAGTGCGAGCGTCTTATATTAAAAAAAAATAACGTTCCGCAGCTATCGTTCATCTCACGTGTCAAAACGGAGGAACAGTGATGTTCCAGCGCCAGATCCAACGTCGTTACGGAAAAGCATTACGTCCTCCGTTGACGAGAAACAGCCCGGACGTACGGAGACGGAAACATGGCCGTACGGGAAACGAGGCTCTCGGCAGGGAAGCACAACATTGTTATACGGCCTCCTGCGCGTAAGCTAACAACCGGCGGAAATCCGACCCAATGTTTCTCGGCCCTCGCTTGTATGTACGCCCGCACTGGCCAGCGATGAGCGTCCTCATGCTTTGCTCCAGGCGTGCATCCTTTCATCTATTTTTCTCTCTCTATTCCCGGGGCAACGAAGTGGTAGCCGAGCCTCGTCCATGTCTTCCTTCCATCTCTCGACCAAATCCGATCTTCGTGTTTCGAAACGGCTGGGGCTTTGCGTTCTGTTCTCATTAATGGACGACATATCCTACGGTCCTTCTTTCCATCCCTGTCACTCCAACTCTACCGCCACCCGCCTTTTTTTTTATTTATTTCATTCGTCTCTTTAATTCTAACCGCCTAGATATCTTTCAATTGATGTTAAAATTGCAGCCTTACTTGTTGCCCCTTCAAGCCATCCGCACCGCCGCCGTCGCCGTGATGTCACGGTTTACTGCACCTGCGTGATCCGCACGTTGTGGGATAAATCATGCACTCAATTTCATTGTTAAAATTAAGGTGGCCTTCGGCTTTCCGATTCTGGCACATGAAAGGGGAAACAAAGTTAGTTATATGCCGGAAGGGTTATTAAATTGTTAAACGGTATCTTGTGAAGCGACACTAAATGGATGGACATCAGTGTTGTGTCTGCAGTGATGGCGAGAAGGCAGTTCAATTCGATATCCATTTAGGAAGAACAGAATTATTGCAGTCCACGAGTTAGTGCGATAACACGGTTGGCCCACCTTTTAGAGTAACTCATTCATTCATTCATTCATTCATTCATTCATTACTTCATTCATTCATTTGTTCATTCTGGAAATACCTGTCCTTGCTGATACGTAAAAGAGCCTCCTTCAAAACATAATTGTAACGACAGACATTACGAAAAACAAACCGACAAGGAAAGTTTTCATTACGAAGCGAGAGATAGGGAAAACTTTGGGGCTCTCTTCGAAACTATTCATTTCCTTGTCCAACAAACACACAAAAATAATATTGGTTACGGAATAGATATCACCGCTGCTTTCCCCACTTTTTACGGTTATGTCGGCAATTCCAAGACATAACCCGAGCCCTCCACGTACAGAGCTCGATCGGTATGTGCAGGCTCTGCTGTATATCGCGTCTACTGATGGCCACTTTCAACGATCGAGGACCGTGCGTCATATTTCGAAACTACCAATCAGCCGAGCAATAAGCAGGACTGGAAAAGATGGTGCAACATCGCCTTAGATCATCGTAGGTAATTGCCACAGGAAATCAGAGAAACAACCTCCGCCACAAAAATACGTACAAGTGAGCTCAGACTACACCAAATGAATAACCAAACTGAAGGTACAATATTCATGCTTCCAGTACAGCTTCTGAAATCGTAGATGACATAGAAAAATTTAGATTCTCAGAAATGGCAGCAAAAGCCAGAGAGGCGCTGTGACGGAAGCATCGCTCGAGCACCAACGGTGAACTTTGATCATAAGGGCGTGGTCGCGAAAGCTGGCACACGTGCTATCTCGACAGACGTCGGTAGACGGCTCGTATACCCCTGCCCGTGTTGTACTCTCAAGGCTTTACGTTTAGATAATATCACGATAACTACTTCGATCTACGTAGCAGCTGTACTCCTTTACAACAGCGTTTTGTAATGTTAGGTGGTATCGTATGCAAAAGAGTTAGCCGCTTGCCTTTCTTCGAATAACATTCCAATAGCTATCGCATCTATAGTTTCGCCTTTGCGGCGAAACTGTGATTTTCTTTCACACTGGCTCCTGCGACGTTGTCAAAAGCCGCTCGCTATATAAAGGTCCTGAAACCTCCTCATACATTGACTGGGTGGTTCGAGACAACCATGCAGGGATTGGTAGGCAGAGGGTTTCAACCTCGGCAAGCTGGCATTCTAGTGAGCCTGTAGTCTATACACATGCTCCTGGTTGTCACACCGAGGAACTGCGCCAACATACCGGTGGGGCTTGTAAGCATTTGGTCACGGCAGTGAGGTCCACCAATGTTGTCAATTCAAGGAGGCAATACTGTTGGTAACTGCACCGTCGTACAGCCGTAACCCGATAACTGTGCGGTCGGCGTTTGCTGAGGACGTGGGAGTGGATGTGGAGGGTTTGAAGTCCCACTTTGATCGCTTTTAAGTTTTTCGCATATTGAGTCCTGAAACCTTCCTCCACTACCAGTACCTTGAGTCGATGGTTCGAAACGCCCATGCAGGGACTGATAGTTCGAGGTTTTCAACCTCGGCACAAGTTGGCATTGTAGTGAGCCTGTAGTCTAGACACATGCTCCTGGTTGTCGCACCGAGGTACTGGGCCGACGTACCGGCGGGAGTTGAAAGCATTTGGCCAGGATGGGGAGATGCACCTGTGTTGTTACTTCAAGGAGGCAATACTGTGAGCAACTGCATGGTCGTACTGCCGTAACACGTAACTGTACGGTCGACGTTTGCTGGGGATGTATATGTGGAGGATTTGAAGTCTCACTTTATCACTTTTATGTTTTCTGCCACATTGGATCCTGCACCGTTCTCTAAAACTGCTCGACATATAAAAGAGGGCAAACTTTCTCCTAATTTCAATATCAGAGCAGTGCATATGCAACGGTGATAAAAATTGATGGCAGTGTGAACAGTGATTTCCCTGGCGAGGTTCGAACTATTGGCCTTTAGAGCCTAAGTCTCATGCTCCAGGTACTACCTCACGCGCAGGCCCAATCAGGTGGCGTAGACCGTCTTTCAGATGATGTTCAACTCTAGCAAGACGCCTTGTGCGTTTTACACAATCCTCGTGGTTCCCTAAAACGTGACTTGGTTACGCTTACAGATGCAGTTCTCATGGTTGCCATAATGGTGATTCGACGACGCTTACCGAGCGTCGCCGTGTCACCAAGATGGAAACCATGAGCATTCGCAGTGATAATCGATGTAATATGTTCATTTTTTGTCCTTGTCTGTTGATTATAAGTTATAAACAGGCTAAACTTCTGCGCTTATTTTTTCGCGTATGTTTGAATGCTCTCGCCTGTTACCACAGCTAGAAATTTCATGCACTCCATTCAGGAGCCGACTTGTTGCGCCTCTCTAAGCTTCTTTTTTGTCGCGTCGCTGGCTTTCCAACACCCGCCATCATCGGTACGCGGGATGGCAGCAACAGGTGCGCCGCCTTGCCGGGGACGCGGGCTCAGGTGAGGGTCATTCAATGGAGGTGCTGCGCGCGACGGGTCGTTTGTAACCACGGGCGACGCGCGGCCGCTGTTTCATCGATGCCGACGCGTCCTCGCTCAGGGCGTGAAAAGGCCGGCGGGGATTCGAGAATCGCGTGACACGCGGGACTGCCGTGCACCGGTTATGGGGCGTACGCTTCGGCCTGTATACGAAATCATTAAAAGGCATCGCAGTGCATTATGGGGACAACTTGTACGCACCGTCTTGCCCGAATCTCTTTTTATTGATGCAGTACGATATGACATGATATGATATGATAAAAACAATTGGCGAAGCTTCACTACGCCGCGCAAGGTATGAAACAGCAAAACTGGACGGTTCTGAACATAGGCGTGCGCAGGGTTCCCCTTCAAGGGGGGGGGGGGGGGGGGGGCGAAAGTTCATCGCAGCGCTTCCCTCCCTATTAAGTCCATGTATGGGGCCGACATTGCGCCCCCCCTCTCTTAGGTGACTAGGGGGGGGCGGCCGCCCCCTCTGCCCCCCCTCGTGCGCACGCCTATGGTTCTGAAGACTAATCTGGTTGCTTCAAGGTTGTTCCTAGGCCTTAGCTAGGTGATGCAGGTTCTAGGTTGCTTCTAGGTTGTTTCTAGGCTTTAGGTAGGTGATGCTAGGTTGTTTCTACGTTGATTCTCAGCGCAGAGATGGTTCGAGTTCAACCACAGACAGCCACAGACACGACGTGGTTGTCTGAACTCCAGAGACAGAAACTCGCGCTGAAAGCATGCATTCAAACCTCTCATAGATCTACGGGCACGTCGTCATTGGGGCGTAGGACTTCCATCCGCTTCGGGGTCTTCTCGAAGCCGCCGTTAGCTTTCGCATTGCCCTAGATTTCTCTCGTTGTACATACTCGGGGCCTAGGGCTCGCAGGAATCACTTCAACAGTCATTTGTTGGGCTACCTGTTGCCTTCTTCATTTTTAGTGGAACCAGTAGTGAGTAGTGAGGATAACAAAACTTTGTGGCACATACCCGTTTAAGATGATAGTTTTCTGGTAGGCCATACAGTGGCACATATCAAACAGACAGACAGACAGACAGACAGACAGACAGACAGACAGACAGACAGACAGACAGACAGACAGACAGACAGACAGACAGACAGACAGACAGACAGACAGACAAATAACTTTAATTGATCCTGAGGAGTTACTGACAGGACCCCCTAACGGGGGGGCCGTTGTAACCGCTGGCCGCGCCCACGTAGATGACAGAACGCCGTGACGCTCCGCCCTTTCCTGGGCCCTCTGGATAGCCTGGGCTTGCTTTCGGAGTACCGTGGCACATACCAGTTAAGATTATTATAGTTTTCTGCGATCAACTCACAAGGAACGATTTGTTGAATAGCTTCGTTAAAAAATTGGCGCAGCTTGCTTAAGTTGCGCAAAGGCTGAGTTACAGCAGTGCTGGGTTACAGCAGTGCTGGGTTACAGCAGTGCTGAGTTAGAGCAGTGCTGGTTGGCACCTAGCTGGTCTTTGGCCGCCTAGGCTAGAAGGTGTGGAAGAGAGTAAAGCATATCATAGAAATAATGAGAAAGACGGAAATTAGACAGAAATAAATGCTGAAAATGAAACAAATAGAGAGAGCGAAAGAAACGAAGGAAGATAGAAAGAAACAGAGAAAGAGGAAAAGATAGAAACAAAGAGGCAAGCGAGAAAGCTATAAAGAGAAAGAAAATGGAAGAAGAGAAAAGAAAGATAGAAAGAGCAAGGAAGAGAGACATACAAAGTGAGGGTCAGAATCAAAGAAGAGAGTGAGAAGGGCAATTGAGGGTGAGAAAGAGAGATATGAAGACTAGGAGGTAGGTGAGAGTAAAGTTGTCATGTTGCTGCCATCAGCCTGTGTCATCAACCCATGCGGCTGACCTGTCCAGTTGCCATGTTCTACCGAGATAACGCACGCACGAGGCTCGGTCCAAATGCTCACTGACCTATGCGGCCAGCAGTGCGTTTATTGCACTGATAGTGATAGGCGTGCGCACGAAGGGGGCAGGGGGGCGGCCGCCTCCCCTAGTTACCTAAGAGGGGGGGGGGGGCGCAAAGTCAGCCCCATACATTGACATAATATGGAGGGGGGCGCTGCGACGAACCTTCGCCCCCCCCCCCCCCTGAAGGGGAACCCTGCGCACGCCTATGCTGATCGTACAACGCTGGCCTACGAATGGATTGCATTGTGGCGAACACAAGACACGTTTTACAGGCGAGTACGCCTAAGAGTTTTTTCATTTGTAATTTCCTTTTCATGCGGAAGATGTTTACGAACGACAAAGTACCCGTCACTGCGGTCGACTGCAGGGTTGCTGTTGGTGGCTACTTTGAGCCAAATTGGCTACTTTTGGACCCCGTTGGCGACGAAAATGTCCAGTTGGCGCCATGGCTCTTTTTTAAACTTGAGGTTTTACTTATTCAAAATGGTTTTATTTATTCATCAATAGTAAAGACTCTGTTATAATATCGCTTTTGTTCTATTTGGCTAGAAATTTGGCGATAATATGAAATTACATGGCTACTTTGGCTACTTTTGGCATGAGTTCTGGCGCCTTTTCATGTCCGCCCAACGGCAACCGTCGTCCACTGCTTGTGGTGATTTACTGCGAACCTGATGAGCGTGAGGTAGAACCCACGCCGCGGTGGCCACATTTTCAATGTAGGCAAAATGCTCACGTGGGCTTTGATTTAGGTACACGTCAAAGAACCCCAGGCGTTCAAAATTTACGGAGTCCTCAACTTCGGCATTTCTTATCATTATATCATGGTTTTATAGCTTAAAACTTCGACAGTTATGATTGTTATTATGGACGACAAAGAGTAACGCGGAAATGAAGAGTCAAAAGATGTCGCCGGGCAAAAGGCTGAAATGTAAGTGCAGAAAAGCGCAATTTTTTTTTCAATTATTTCAATTCCGCGAACGTCGGCGAATGATTCAGCTACAATTGAGGAGAAAGAAGACATCACATTATGCACACATTTAGGTCTTTAGGTCAGCGGTATCGTTCTTATAAAATCATACACCGATATATTTACAGCTACTTTATCGAAATTGGAAATTTGATTTCTTAATAAATAGGGTCAAGAAAAGAACGAGAGCAAGGAAAAGAAGAGATATAATAAGGATAAAAAATAAAAGACGCAAAAAAGAATGGTTTGTAAAGACGACATTCTGACCCACGACACTGGCATCATTTCGTTCAATAAATACATGGAAACAAACAAACCACTTCTAGTGGCATTTACTGCACCAGAATATGATCGAGGTTGTTGCAGATTAAAAAACAACACACTTACTTATAATCTAGGGACTGTAGGGAAGAAATTTTTACTATTGGAAAATAAAGATTTTATTGATTGATTGATTGATTGATTGATTGATTGATTGATTGATTGATTGATTGATTGATTGATTGATTGATTGATTGAATTGTGTAATGTTTTTGCGCATATATTGTTGAAAATCACAAAAACCAAAAAAATGCATTTACATGTTTCCTAAAACTAAAAGCTTGTGAATAAACAACAACGTTAAAATTCTATTACCTGCATTCAACACACCGCAAGCGCGCAGTATTGAAGCGCTAAATGCTCTGAAATACGCAAGTAACTTGCGGAGTAGTGTTTGCAAAAAGCAATCGCAAGACTGTAACGCTTTTACGTAAACTCAAGGTTCGTGTTTTGTAAAGAACAAAGACGTAACTTTTATGTTTGGCGCTTCACTAAGCCAGCCCCTCAGAACAGAAGATATACGTTGCTTCCCTCTGCCAGGCATACTCGCGAAAAGCAACAACTACGCCAAAGTAAAACAAAACGAAATAAAGTTTTCAAGAAGCAACAAACCCCCCTGGCAAAAAACAACGGCGGTCTCAAAGTGGAGAAGGCAGTATATGATCTTTCCCTCGACGCTACTTTCGAGACTTCTTTCGAACAATCGAAACATCGAAGCCGGCCAAAAATAGGACTGGTTCCGTCGAAACACAAAAGGTACAAATTCCTAAACGAGACGAAAGCGAAGCAACGCGAAACAACGAGAGGCCGACCGGCTCGCAGCAATTTGCGAGGTGTCCGAGAACACGGGAAGTTTAACCTTCAATAAAGTACCAGTGATGGAAGAAAGGAAATAAAGAAAAAAAAAACTCGAAAAGGAAGAGAACCTTTTTAGCTCGCAACAACTGGCTTACCGGTTCAAGAACAGGACTTCGATGGGTGGGGGGTCACAGCGAAAAAAAAAAAGGGGGGGGGGGGGGGCTGTCTGCGCGCCAGTCGTGAAAGATGGTGTCTCTTTCTGGCCAGATTAACTCCGGGCAACAACTGAACCGAAGGAAAATAAAACGAAGGACGGCGGTAAAATGTGACCTTCTTTGTTGCGCTTTCGTTTTGTTGCCGTTGCCTTATCGCTGGCAACGCGACGCGACCTACATTTACGCGTCTTCTCGCGTGTTGCCCGCTTACATCTAAAATTCTGAGCCCCCGTCTCGACGTTTCTGGGTTGAACTTTTTGCGCCCGATTCGCTGTTCCTCTCACTTTATAAACAGTCCGTGTAGGTACGTGCGTGTAAAATCAGCTTTTGTTTCTGTTGTAACGCTGAAGACGGTGCTGCGTTTCTTGGCAAGCTTTAGTTATGGTTCTTTTGCTGTTCTTTGCTGTTCTTTTGCTGTTCTTTTTTTAGTATGCGTGAAAGCGTGAGTTAGCGTTCGCCCCATCCCATTTTCTTGCCGCTATTGTGAATGATGAAAGGCGAACGGTAGTGTCATGATTTACTACTCGGTTACTATGAACACTTGGTAGTGCTCACCAATGTTTGCTATTGTCGGTTATATCGTGGCTAATCTCGTGTACTCTTGGCTAATGTTCGTTACACGATGATTAACGTTGGTTAAAGATGGCTAAATGGTTGCGAATATCAGCTAGCATCGGCTTATAAGCGGTATATTTCGCATAACGTTGATATACTTGACTAAACTATGGCTAGTGTTGCGCTAAATGCAGGTAAGGGTTGGCTAATGTACGCTCTCACCTGTTGAGAAAGAAACACTGCTTTCATGCAACATCAATCTAATGGAGCGCTTCCATATACAAACACAACGTCATCAGTTGGTTTTGCTTGATTTCCCGAAGGCACTTGATCTGTTGGTCCGATCCACCGATCCCAAAGTCTGTGTAGTCTGACAAAGCGTATAAGTCCGGTGACTTCAACTGCCGTGTTTTCTTCCACACTGCTTGCACTCATTAGCATTGGCCAGTGCTGAGTAGTGTCGACTATACGATGGCTACTGTCGACTAGGTCTCGTTGATGTTGTGTAGCTCTTACTGAATCATTTGTTGCTTGTTAATGTTAACTAAACGCTGTTGCAACACTGAGGTTCTCTTCCCCCAGTCTCAAATTGAATGCCTAATACTTTAAGAATGTATTATTTTCTCGCCTTAATGTGAGGCGTTGGCAACTGTTTAGCCGTGAACGACAAAGTGTTGCGTAAGTTGGAAGGCACTCAACGTGCAAGACAGTCAGACGTGTGCCCACCGCGGTGGTGTAGCGGTTACAGTGCTCAGCTGCTGACCCGGAGGTCGCGCGTTCGATCCCGGCCGCGGCGGTCGCATTGCGATGGAGGCGAAATGCTAGAGGCCCTTGTTCTTATCAATTTCAGTGTACGTGAAAGAACACCGGATGGTCTAAAATTTCCGGAGCCCACCACTACGGCGACCCTCACAATCACAGGGTGGTTTTGAGACCTTAAACCCCATATGTGATTATATAAGTCAGGCGTGCAAATGCGGACACTAAAGCAAAGTGCTCGTTTGTATAATCGCATCACGTTGTATGAATGTCAGCATGCAAGCATGAATATGCTTACGTAATACATAACCAAGCATCTTTATTATAATCTTAAACGCTTGTTAAACGATTAATAGTACGTTCTGCGAGGGCATAACTTCCCTAGTGCTTAATTTACTGGTGTTTATTGTGTGGGTGTGTGTGTTCGTGCTGACGAGTTTTGTACCAAGTCCTGAAATTTAGGAATTTGTAAAAATTAACATTGAACAAGCAGCGCGAAAGACAGGAACGCAAGAAGGAAAAGGAGCTCGTCTGGTCTCCCTGTTTCTTCTTGTGTCGCCGTCTTTTGCGCTACTTCTTCAAAATGTATCAGGTACCAATCACTTATTAATCTTACGTTCAGCCTGGGAGATTTCTGTAGATTAACAAAGTAAAAAAAACCGTTGTATTGCGCTAGCCGAGGGCTCGGAAAGAAAGCAAGAGACGCCATAGTACCGTGACACGGAAAGTTTTCTCTTTTTTTTTTTTTTTTTTTTTTTTTTTTTTTTTTTTTTTCGGGAGAGTGGTGGTGGTGGTCGCGCCGATTGACGCCAGCTGCGAGAATCGATGACGTCAAGGAAGTTCAGTGCGCGCGCTGTGCGCGTAAATCCGTGGCGCAGGCGCTGACGTCATTCAGGCACCGGGGCCCGGGGATCTCAGGGAAGAAAGCCTGCGCGAGGAAAAAGGGGGAGAGGGGAGCGGTTGAAGGAGGAGGAGGGAAACGAAAGGAGGTCACAGGAAGCGGCCGCGATCAAGGTCGACGATCGCGATTGGAAAATAGCGAGATTCAGAGACGCGCGCCTCTATAGGCAGCGCGCTTTTCTATTTAACGAGATTGTTGCGTTCTTACCTAGCTTTTACTAATAATATCTCGCGTTTTACGTCCCAAAACCAAGATATGATTATGAGAGATAGTGTAGTGGAGGGCTCCGAAAATTTTTACCATCTGGTGTTCTTTAACGTGCACTGACATCGCACAGTACACGGGACCTCTACCATTTCGCCTCCATCGAAATGCGACCGCCGCCGCGGCCGGGATCGGTCTGCAGACCTTTGGGTCTGCAGCCGAGCACCGTAACCACTGCTCCACCGCGGCGGATTACCTTTTACTAAGGTGACGGCGTTAGACGACTCAACAAATGCGAAAACTTGAGCGCCGGCGGCGTCAGCATCAGTGATTCAAGATATCATCATTACGTGCTTTACGTCCCCCTGTGATATCATTATCAGAGATTGCCAAAATTTTGACGTCATTAGGAAGTAACTCCAGTTGATTATTTCATCTCGTGGACATCATCGCTTCGTCAAACATGGGCCGATCACGGAGGCAATGAATAACTAAGGTGCAGAAAGCTTTCGGATGGTGGAGGGGAGGGGGGAGAGAAGATGGTCAGTACATCGACAGAAAAGAAAAAAGATTATTTATAAAAACTGACATTTAGGCAAACTTGATAGAATCCATGATGGCACCTAGAAGCGCCAGACGTGCTTCACCACATCTTTGCGACCCGCATGCGCAAAAGTAGTTTTTGTTGTGGTTTTTTTCTTTGGGGTGATGGTTGTTTTAACGCAATGGCGTTAAAGAGCTCGTTTCGCGGAAACACCAGCGTCGGTGTCACCGTCGTTGATTGGGAGCGAAAAATTGAAATAAATGCAAAAATAATTAAATAATAACAAAAAGCTTCGGTGTGAATGGGAATCGAACTCTGGCCTTCTGCGTGGCAGGCAGGTGTTCTACCACAGAACCAAGACTTTCCTTTTTTTTTCCCCAAATTATCTCGAACTTTGTTGAAGATTGTAAAATTAGGGACCCAGTACCAGAGTGGCTCGGGAAACTTGAGCCACTTATGGGCATGAAAGGAATTATAATGGCTATGTAAACTACACTGCTTCTTACCTCTGTCCCCGCTGTTAATGCACTGTATTAGTTACTGTATGATGTGCAAGTGAAAGTAATAAAAAAAAAAACACAGAACCAAGACTATGCTCGAAATAGCATCGAAAAAGAACACTACATGAATGGTAAATAGTGCAAGGAGTATCATGGACACGAGTGATATTGCGCGGCAGAAGCTTAGGTTCATGAGGCCTCAAAACATATGAATTACGCAAGGAGTGGGCGTTTTAAAGTGCTGCCCATGACAAAGAGCTTAGGCATAATTAATCATCAGCAGCGGCAACAGCGCCCCAAAAAAGTGGCCAGATGCGAAGGTGCGCATGTCGCCTTACGCATGCGTAGAGGGTACTTTGACAACTGGTAAAAATAAGAATTACGGTGTAGTGGGCAATTCGCAACTGTATACTTGCAGTAGGCATTCTAAGATCAATTTGAAAAGGCGGATATCGCGCGCAATGACGTTCCTTTCTTTGCGGCACGACCGAGGAGTCTATTGAGAAGTGAAGCCAAGCTAACGATTGGAAAAGACAATGCGGACAAGGCCCGGTTAAGCTATCGCGTCTCTGATTATCATATCCTGGTTTTGGGACTTAAATTACTAATAATTGTTACTATTGTGGGCATTTATGAGGTACTTCTTCACCTGTACTGATCATCATCACATCGTGTGGTTCTTCTTCATAACTTGTGGGGTCACATCTGGATACTGTTCTGTGCCTCCGATGCGACTGGTTCGCCGAGTCTTCAAGGAGTATTAAAGGCGTGTAACGTTCTACGTCACGCTATATATTGTAACAATATACTATATATTGTAACAATATAACAATAACAATATACTCGGCATTCACGATGATGAAGAATTGAGACACAAAAATTGAAGTCTGACGAAGTCGCGGGTGTAGAGGCGGTATTTCGGTGAAATACCGCCGCTTCACCCACGTAGACTAATTAACGCTCCCGTAGGTAGTAAATTGAGGTGGCCGTTAAGGAAAGCGCGTGCGGACAAATTAAATACGGCGTCCCTTACTTCGCCTTGTAATAACATCATGGTAATTTCACGCAAGCTCTCTAGAATTTATTTCTTTTTTTTAATTGAATTGGGACCTCCTCATTTCGTTTCATTTTTTCGCAATTTCAAGTGGCTCTCCTGAACGCAATTCTTTACGTGCAAGCGTACGATTCTTTCTTGGGGCAGTAACAAATTTCAGAGCCGAATATTCGCCCGTAAATTATTGCACACATTCATTCTGAGAAAACATCCTCCTTATCACCCGCAGTTATCAATGCTACAGCTAGATCGATAAGTCTTCTGCAGACCCCTTGCTTTATTATCTTTCTTTTCCCCTCGAACTCAGTCCTACCTGCTTCGCAAAAACTAAATAAAAAAAGAAAAACACATCCAATTACGGAGAATTTCATTCATCCTGAGACATCGGAACCTGAAGATCGACCTTTCGAACATAATTTTGTAGCGAGACGAACGACCGTCCTGTCAAAACACATTTCAGTCAGCTTTTAAGCAATTTTCTCTTCAAGCACCGGCCGCCGGGGGTGCGAACGGAATAAGAGAAGCACGGACTATTTCGGCGCCAAAATTACGTGCACAGTATGGAAAGTCCACTATTCGAAACAGCGGGAACTCCGCTGCCGAATATAAGCACTCAAAAAAAAAAAATACACGAAGCTCTCGGGTGAATACGTTGGCCCATTAATTTGCGTTTCTCTCACGAACTGCTCTTCTCCGATGTCCGTTCATTTGTTTTTTTTTTTTTTGAGCCATTATTTGCAGCGATCGAAACTGGTCCGTACATACTTATCCTCATAATTTTTCTTCATCCCCTTTTGAGCTCTGGTTGCCCAATATTTTTTTTTACTTACAATATTCAAGTGCTTGCAAACTCTTCGAAAGCGAATTTCCTCTTATGTACATACAAGCAGCGCAGCTGAAACTTAATTCGCTCGCCCGCTTTTGGAGACACAATGAATCTTTCACTCCTCTCTAACCTTCTTGATTTTCTTATTTCACTTATCCCGCCACTCTACATTTGCATACTTTACGGAACTCTCAACCTGTTTCGTTTGTGCAGGCTTTGAAAACACTTGACGGTAATGGTCGGTGATGTTTCATTGTCATGAAGATTTCGCGCATGCGGTGCAAAATAATAAGCAACATAAAGCTTGGGAAAGTTTGTTTCCTGTTGCTTCACTTGTTGAGCGTTTCCACTGATGTTTTTTCTTTGTTATTTGCTTATGTGTTCACGTAAATTCAATGTATTTGTCACACTACCAATCGGTTTTGTCAACCTGCGTCGAAAGATTCGATACTACGAGTATAATCGAATATTTCGTTGTGATAACTAATCGCTTTAAGTGAACCATCGTTCGAACTGCAGTGGTCGCGTCTCGTCTTCTATGCTTGCATGGATATTTAGTTCTATAGATACTGCAAAAGAGATGTTTTTAGAGAGCAGATGTCCGTGTCCGGGCTCTCAAGTCATACGTAATACATAACACATTGTCGGTTCCCACCCATAGGTCGGCAAGTTCAGTTATGAGTCAACTAGCTCAAACTCACGACGACTCAGATCAAGCCGTAAGACTGAGTCCGAGTGAGTCCGACAAGAAAAAGTTTAGCCAGTCCGAGTCCAAATGAGTCCGGTTTATTTGAGAAAAAAATTTTTGTGAGGGTGAGTCCGAGTGAGACGTAAGTTCAATATACATGTCATAGTGAGTCTGAATCAGGTCCATATCGTCTTTTTAGTTTTTTTTTTTTTTTTTTTTTGCCGACCTTACGGTTCCACCACGTCTGCACTTCCCATCAGCCTCCCTAGACAGCACCCCCCTACTTCCCCCCCCCACCTCATACCTTCTGCATTCGTGGACGAATTCAAAGCGGCCCGACCTTCGCAGCTCCAAATGCTCCGTTCAAGCGACCCATATATGCCCCGAACGCGCGCTCATGTCGGAGCCGCATTTTAATATACAGGCGACGACAGGTCTCTCAACGTCTGAAAAAAAAAATCATGCGGATAAAGAATGAAATGGAGAGAGGGAAAAGAGAGAGAGAGTTATGTGACGTGTGCCAGACAGCGCGTAGTCCTAGTCCCCATAGACTTGCCGCGCTGTCATCGGCGGGCTTCACAACCTCCCAGAGGAATTTCTCCAACATCCCGCTCCCTTTACCACTTCCGTTGAGGCAGCCGCTGTTCCATACCGTTCTCGCCTATCTCTCACCCTCTCTCACTGTCTCACTCTCTCCTCTGGCAGGCCCAACGTTTTAGCCCCCCGAAGGTATAGTACAAGAACTGGGCTCGAAATTGCGAGGCGCGCCCATGCGTGCGATATGAAATGTATAGGCGAAGCGCGAAACCCCTTCTTTGCGTTGTTTGTATTTTTACGGGACGGGGATGCTGTCATAACGCGCGATGTGTAGGAACTCCGCGCTCACCGCGTCGCGTCGCGCGATGCGTTCTTTGGAACTAGTCGCCCTTGAACGTGAGAGGAGAGAGCGTGTCAAAAAAAAAAGAAAAAAAAAGGTTCCGTGAAGAACGGAAGGGTATAGGGCGGACGTTTTAATATCGCCCGGCCCAAAAACTCGCAGTTCAGGAGACGTCGCGCAGCGGGGGATTATCTCTGCCTCTTGTCCTCCTCTCCTTCCTCCTTTCTCTCACCGTCAGCTCCTGACTTTCTCTCTTCTCTCTCTCTCCTTCCTCTCTCTTACGCCTCTGGTCCTTCTCTCTATCTATCTATCTCTCACTTTTTCACTCACTCGCTGGCGCTCGCTCGCGTCTGCACCGCGAATTGCTCAATCGTGATTACTCGCAATTCTGGGGCCCGATATGAGCTCTCTGATGACCTTCCTCGATGACTGGGACCCGAAGCTTAGGTCCCCCCTTGCCATTTCATTTATAAGCGTGAACTTGGCGCTAGTTATGTCCGGAACTTGTTGACTGTCGGGGCTCTTTTCAGAACTTCCGCGCCGTTGGTTCTTGGGCTCAGTCGGCGGAAAGCGCGCTATGGAATCCGCACTTTTCTACGTAGTCATCACCGTGTTCCGTTCGTTTGAACGTTTAACCTTGAGAAGTCGGTGAATTGTCGTACTTGCTCCAACACTTCAACTCATAACGTGCAAAGGAGTTGCAGAGATGTCACATTATTGAAACATTACGTGCAAAGGAGTTGCAGAAACGTCACGTTGTTCGAACATTACGTGCAAAGGAGTTGGAGAAACGTCACATTTTTTGGAACATTATATGCAAAGGAGTTGCAGAAACATCACATTGTTGCAACATTATATGCAAAGGAGTTGCAGAAACGTCACATTTTTGGAACATTACGTGCAAAGGAGTTGCAGAAACATCCCATTGTTGGAACATTACGTGCAAAGGAGTTGCAGAAACGTCACATTTTTGGAACATTACGTGCAAAGGAGTTGCAGAAACATCCCATTGTTGGAACATTATGTGCAAAGGAGTTGCAGAAACATCACATTCTTGGAACATTCTGTGCAAATGAGTTGCAGAAACGTCACATTGTTGAACATTACGTGCAAAGTAATTGCAGAAACGTCACATTGTTGGAACATTACGTGAAAAGGAGTGGCAGAAACGTCACATTGTTGCAACAATACATCCAAAGGAGTTGCAGAAACGTCAAATTGTTGGAACATTACGTGCAAAGGAGTTGCAGGAACGTCACATTGTTGGAACATTACGTGCAAAGAAATTGCAGAAACATCACATTATTAGAACATTACGTGCAAAGCGGCTGCAGAAATGTCACATTGTTGGAACTCCTAAATAAAACAAAGCTTGGTTGTGTTAGCGACGTAGCAGTCGACATCCTCAACACAGTTTAGTCCCCTGTAGCTCTTGTCGGTCTGTATTGGCGAAGGACGAAAGACATGTGACGAGCTTGTCTATGAGAGAATGATGAAAGGAGAACAACTGCGAATAATATTTCTTGCGTGATTCACCCTTAAGTATTTCACAGTGATTACAATGTGTCGGTGGTTATCATTTCGTTGGTCTAATACTGTTACATTTTTTTATTTAAATATGTAAAAAAAAAGAAACTTGAGAAGGTGGGCTACATTAAAGCTGGCTATTCTATCAGCATGATGGCATAATTAAAGAAAAACACAAAAATCAAGGAAAACTGGTGCGTATATAACGAATACGAAAAGAAAAAAAATAATCGGACGCATTATGAGCATGTACGATATGAGGCGTATAAAGGATCAAAAAGAGTTTAAATTTTATGGCCTTTTGTGGGCCTCCTCATTTTCAAAAGCAGCCGATGCTGGCTTAGTGAGATACAGTAAGGCCAATTTCTATACCTTGCTTACGAAAGCGGTTCCGCTTAAACAGAACAGGGCCTATGAAAAATCTTACGTTACTCTCGATAATTAACGAAGTGTGTTTGTTCAACGCTTTTGTTCCTGTATGATGCGTTTTGCAACGGCAATGTATTGATTACATAGCACGAAACGTGGTTCTTTTGTGTATTTAAACATTTTGTGCATTAACGCAGAAACGCGACCGCAATAATATCGAATATTCATACCATAGCCTTGAGCGCCATTTACAAAACGAGGTATATGATTACGCGCACATGCGGTGCTGTTTTTCCAAAACACCATTATAGGCGACCAGGCAGTCAAAAGTAAGCTGCGATGTGAAATATTCAAACTGAAATAGTACACCTGATGAAGCCTTTTTAAAAATATTTCCTTTATGCAAGACGGTGCGCGTGTTTCATAATGTGGCGAGGAATAACCTATCGCTCCTAAAGTTTCTATTTCTCCACTTAGTTGAGAAATGATTGTTATGAAACTTCGATGGCAGAATGAAATGGGATACCTACAGGCTTTCAAAAGAAAGCTTCATGGGTCACAACAAATGGCAAAAGATATAATACCAGCGTACAGATATCTTCAGAAAATTAGTCGGCAGTTTTTCCGGAACATGTACTGCATGCAACGAGCCAACAAAAAATCTTGCCTCCCTTCTTGCTCTTCAAAGAAATTTCTCAAATATGTAAAGTTTCGCAAGCACGTGTCGTAACGCAGTCTGTGGTCGATTTTCATGGACATGCATTGCTTTTCGTAAGGTTTATCTAAAGGAGAACATATATTAGGTAATTAACCATTTTTTTAGAATTCTGAAATCATAATGTGTTTACCGCAAGGCGCTGCCGCTGATGGAAACAATTCCTTGACTCCGATCACGCACTTTGCGGTGGATTCCTGACTTGCCGCCTTTTAAAGCCTCACCAACAAAAAGAAAATAATTTATGTGTGATTTTAGTCTTCAGAACACGGTCTTCTATTAGATAAAGCCAATGTTGTGCTTGTTAGAACCGCATACGTGTGCGTTATTTCCTGAAAACACCAACTACGACTCCTAAACGGCGCGTGCATCAAGTTGCATAGCAACAAGACGCTTAATTAATAAATGAATGAATGAATGAATGAATGAATGAATGAATGAATGAATGAATGAATGAATGAATGAAAGTTGCAATAAAAGAGGGATGGAAGGCAGGAAGGATCAAACGAAAGAACGGATGAACGAATAGTGCTGTTATCGATCAATCGATCGATTTATGGTTGCAAAAGACCAAGGTAATAGATTTCCCACTGCGCTCGAGGTGAACAGCAGGTAAGAGGAGGTAATGCTTCAGCCCACTCCGGAACCGTCGGCTTAACACAGAACCGCATCTATCTATGTTCTCCTAAGCGAAAGACCGAGGCGTCTGACAAATGCCAAACACGGAAATAAGCCCCGAGAAAGCAAACCCTCGCGATAAATCGACGGGCATCTCAGTGTTGCCGGGAAGTGTATGCCGTAATCAAGAGAAATGCACTGCAGAGATGGGCTCGTTGCTTCCTGCGGGTAGCATGCGCTAACGTCGTTCGAAGGGGAAACGAGAAAACGCAGCTGCCAAGTCTGGTTTTTAACGGTGAGGAACTGCCAAGGACAGCACATGAACCGAACAACAACAGCAAAAGCAACACGATCCACAATAACAAAAACTAGGACAAGACACCAGGGACAGCAACAACAACGACAACAACCAGGGCAACAACAAGAACGAGTGAAGGAACATCGACAACAGCAAGACCAACAGCAACAAGTAACCCAACAAGAAGAACAGAAGAACTGCACAACAACAACGACGCAACAACAAGAACCAGAACTGAACAGAAGAACTGCACAACAAGAACCAGAACTGAACCTGAAGAACAACAACACAACAACAAGAACACAAACACAATAACACTAACACAGCAGACACAGTTCTTTGGCGTCGCAAATGGGCTGTTCTAACCTGTTCCCTTCTTCCTCGTCTTCTTTTTCTTTTGTTTACTTCATTCGGAGCAGTTTAGCGAGTAAATAACCGGCCGCGCTGTCCAGCAGCGGGGTTGCTGCCGACACGGCCATTACCTGCGGTGCGGATCGCGTGGTTTACTGGCGCCAGTAGTCTTGTGTATCTCCGTTTGCCGTTGTTTGCGCCGTTGATCCTGGTAAAAGCGAGGTAATATATAGAGCGAGGCTGGGATGGACATTCGGGTGCGCAGGAATTTTTCAGAGCGTCCCAGTTTCCTTCCCGTGATCGTTAGTAATCCGATAAGAGGCGTCGGAAACGTCTCGAAAGAGCCTCGACGCTATGTTTGGGACGATTCCCGCCTCGCTCTTTTCTTCTTCTTGCGTTTCTTTCCTTTTCTTTTTGCGAACTTTAGTTCTGTTAGTGAGTTGCTCTTCCTCGATGAGAACTGCGACCAAGTCCAGCGCGTTTGCGAGGTTGACACTGGAAGTTTGTATTGTTTTTTTTCTGTCCATCAGGCGTCGCCAATTACCCGGGCCGTTCCAGCACAAGTGAATTTGCGAAACGGGAAAAGCGTTCTTTTTTTTTTTCTTTACTTATACTGCACCGTTGGGGTGGACCGTACACAAGCACTCGTGGTAAAGCAGCTTATTTTTTGAAAAAATTAAAGCTCGATCGATGCCAGGTTACTCGCGTCTAACTTGACGTCTCCGTAACGAGTGCTTAACTATTATGGAAATGCCTCCGCTTCAACGATGGCCAGCATTTCACTTTCCTGCTCCTTGTTCGTAGATGTACTTCTTCGAAGAAATCAGCCCTTGATAATGTGGTACTGTTGGACAGCTAGACCTAGTATAGATAGATAGATAGATAGATAGATAGATAGATAGATAGATAGATAGATAGATAGATAGATAGATAGATAGATAGATAGATAGATAGATAGATAGATAGATAGATAGATAGATAGATAGATAGATAGATAGATAGATAGATAGATAGATAGATAGAGATAGATAGATAGATAGATAGATAGATATGGATGGAACAATTTTTTGCTATTATCTATCTATCTATCTATCTATCTATCTATCTATCTATCTATCTATCTATCTATCTATCTATCTATCTATCTATCTATTCTAGTTTCGTACCTTTAGGCGATATTTTACCCACCAGTCCAAGTTGCCCCGTTATATGCTTTACCTCTCTGAGCGGAACGTTCTCGTGTTTGTGTGTGCGGCTGCGTTTTTTTTTTCTCTCTCTCTCTTTCAACCCCCTGTTCCCCAACCCCAGTGCAGGGTAGCATACCAGATACTACCTTCTGGTTAACCTCCCTGCCTTCCTCTTCTCTTTATCTCTCTCTCTCTCTACGTTGTGTATCGTATGGCTTCAGCATCCTCAGCCCTTCGTGCTCGCCGATCTAACTTCCCCTGAGGAATGAAAGAAATAAAAGCTTACCGACAAGCTCGCCAACTCCAGATAGTGTTTGCCGCACGTCTATCCTAGAGGAACTCGTTTCTCCTAAGACTCATCCTGGTTCTGATACTCCCAAGAGGTGAGGCGGGTGCAGGCAACACCCCGTTTGTACAAAAACCATTGTTTCCTCTTCACCTCAGCGACGCTCCACTCTTCTAAACCTCGAGGGAGTTTTTTTTTTTTACTCTCTTCTCTTTGTTACCCCTCAAGTTGTTTCGTGGAGCGCGTGAAGCCGCGGCGTCTCCATGACAACCCGCGCCATAAGCGTAATGCGTGTGCGCGCTGAAACAAAAGGAACTGCTGAGAATCTGCGGCTCTTCTTGTTTTCGCTCCCCGCAGACCCATTGGCTCAACCGCTTCATTAGGCCTAGCGTTGCTTCCTGGCGGGCGCCATGGAGTACCAGGCGCCATTGATTCGAAACCCCCCCGACATCTGTATACGTAGCAGTTCGCGGGAGTACGAAAACATTGCGCACGATACGGCAAACAATAGAAAAGAAACTCGCAGCTGTACTTAGGATTCTACAGCGTCTGCGGGAAGATTGGCCGTGTCGAGGCTGTTCGCCGTGCCTCTTCCGTCGCGTCTCTGGTGGCTTTGCTTAATTGACTGGTTCAGGCTTTCTGCTTAGCGATTGGATTGTGTGGATGCGATGCTGATGCTCCGGCTTTGACGCGGTAGTCGATGCTTTCTAGGTTTAGGATAACGATGTTTTGTCATTGGTCGGTTGTTTTCGTTGGCTTTCGAGCACATCAGCTTTATCTAGTTCTCGCCTCGCCAGCATTGGCTGGAAATCTAACCCTGTAACCCACGACATCTGTTGCAGGCCTACCAGAGCCGCTGGGCACGTCGGCGCGCGTAGATTGATTTGTGTCTTTAATCAATAAAAAAAAGAGCGTATTCATGTCTTCTTTCTTAAAGGAACACACCCAACGTAGCAATGTACGTTGGCGTTGGTGTTTTGTTCAATCAAGGCGTGTAACTCTTGCAACAACAGTTCATTATATTCTTTTGTACGTTAATAGGATGTCCGTTTTATATGCAAATGATAAAAACATACAGGAAGAGGAAACACACAGAGATTAAACAGACGCGAGAATCCTGCTTGCTACCTGGCACTGGGAGGGGAAGGGGAGATGCTGGCTGCAAAGAGGATGAAGACGGAGAGAAATTTAGGTCATCACCAACCCTGAACCCACTGTGCTCGCTAAGGGAACGCTCCTCACATTGAAAAAAGTTCGGCACATCCAATTCATCTTCGGAGTCGATGTCATGCGAAGCAGTAAGGTGACTAGTGGCCTCTATCGGCCGACTTCTTCGTGCATTTAGAGTAGTTATGGGCATATCATGGGTGGATCCGCAACAAGTAACTTTTTTCGAGGGTAAGGAAGAGTTCACTTGCTGAAGGCATCGTCTATTTGAGGAACGCATCAATATTGAGGGAAGTAACTATTTGAAGAATCAACAATAGGGGGGTGGGGGGGGATGGGAGGGGGGGCTTCTAAATCTCCCCCCTCCTCGTGGTTACGGGATTGATCGGGGCCTGACCAGCACGTCGAATAAACTTACGCCCAAAGGGTATCCTGGGGACTGGCAAAACGAGCACACGTGTGAGTTTTATCGAACTGAACGGCACGCAACGGTGCGATGATGTACATATAATAGGAAGCGGGTTTCACCTGCATTCCTCCGGGTTGAGCAATGGTTGACTATAGCTTGGAGATGCATAGGAGTTTATATGTGATGGGCATTATATTGCTATCAAGGCCGATGCCGAATACTGCAAGCACAGTTGACGTTGCGGCGATATGACACCATTATAGGGTCTTTCTCGTAAGCTGTTTCCAAGCACTGGCGTAGCTGTGTGGGGTAGAATACATGACTGCCACGCAGAATGCATGGGTTCGATTCCTCCTCTAACCGCGATTTGCAATTATACAACAGCTATATAGGATTAAAAAAATAATGATAAGACATGATAATCATTATGGACCTATGCCATTAAGGAGTGCAAAAAAGAAAACGCGAGGACACTTTGTCTTGCGTTTTCTATGTATGGACAATTTGATGAGGCCCCTAAGGCTTTCGCCTGAATATCAGTTCGTGTTACGTGGATGACAGTGCAGCCACATTCTTCCTACAAACCCACTGCCTACGAGCTAAGGGTCATCGCGACAGTTCTTGCGCAATTTTTAGACAAGGCGGGTTTGGTTTAGTGGGCTGAAGGGGCTGGGAGTTGAAAGGACTTATCGTAGCTTACGATTTTCTCTTGCTTTCCGGACGACTAGGTAAGCTAAGGTATCGATCGAACGTCACCGCAAGCAGTACAAGTTCCACTTCTGCTGAGCAAAACGAAAGATAAATGAAATAAATGGAACCCCCCACCAACGCCGTCACCACCACGGCTAGAACCCCTTCTTCGAAGCCATTCATTCGAGTCTCAAAGGAGCGCCAACGAGGCATGGTTCGCTTAAGAGGATTTTCGAAGATTTCGAAAGACTCGCCAAACTCCCCCTGCGTTGGAGTGCGGCCGTGTACTACGTCCAATCCTGTTCTCTCCTGCTGAGGTCGGGACTACAGAAAAATTCTCGTTTTTTTTTTATCACTACTTGAATACGACCGATGCGCGTTGAATACACGTCTTTTAAGATCCATTTTACTGCGGCGCCAGAAAATTTTATTCTCTTCAGAAAAAGCTCCTGTGGTTGCATTTCCGCTTCTATTTATATTCCACCGCGGTGACAAGCAGTGCTCTGCTGAGGTTTTTCGACTTCAATGCCAGCGCGGTCGAGCCTACCTGAACCAGAGTGAAACCTAAACCTTATTGATTTTTCCCCTTCGTCGGGTTATCGGTCGACCTTACGAAACTCCCACTACATTTATGTTGCGACTTACCTCTTTGTGAAAAGGAAAGCAAAGAAACGTATTGACGACTGAACTCATTTTATAAGTAATAATGATAGATACACCCAGGAGGATCTATCTATCTATCTATCTATCTATCTATCTATCTATCTATCTATCTATCTATCTATCTATCTATCTATCTATCTATCTATCTATCTATCTATCTATCTATCTATCTATCTATCTATCTATCTATCTATCTATCTATCTATCTATCTATCTATCTATCTATCTATCTATCTATCTATCTATCTATCTATCTATCTATCTATCTATCTATCTATCTATCTATCTATCTATCTATCTACAAATGGAATAATATTATGGTAAACAAGTTGTATTATCATGTTAACAGCCAACGACTGGGCGTGTCGTCCTCCTGCAGAAGTCTGTGAGTCTTGCCTCTCTTGTAATTGCACAAGACCTAAAATATGGTAAGGATGATTTCTAACATGATTTCTACGGATGTTGAAAAAAATCTGTGGCTGAGGCAAAGCTACGCACAAACCTTTTGCACGCAGTCGTGCCTAACGAGGCGCCATTCCGGCGATGCAAGACTGCGGAGTGTGTACAACGCGACGAGGCGTGATTTATGTTGGCAATGCTCGGCGGGCCCCTGGATGGAACAACTGCCCCCTGCCCACTATAGAGCCATTGTCCAGCGCAGTACGAGGGTAATTAAGAGCACCATCGCGCCTTCCCGCAGAATAACACTGACTTAAGCGTGCATTAACGCTAGATTAAGAGATAGAGAAAAAGTGGTATGACTTCTGCTGCTGAGCATGGACGCGCATTAAACGTAGCACTTTTCATATTTCCGCACCATGTGTTGTCTTCACGTGAGAGGACGGCACATGTGGAACAATGCGTGTTAATAACATAGTAGCTGAAATGGAGACGAAGAAATGGGCATGGGCAGAGCATGTAGTAACGTGAAGGCAAGATAACCACTGGTCATTTAGAGTAACAGACTGTATCTGTCTGTTCGTCTACGTATCTAGGTATCTGTCCATATATATAAGTTCATGTATAAGTCTACTATAGTTGATGTGTATGTCTATTGATCTATCGATCTGTCTAGTTTATTTTATCACGCATCAGAGAAGGGTAGTTTTCCAGCGACGCCACTGCAAACAAGCACCAATGCTTAAAAGGGCTTAACGATACGGCGAGCAAGAATTAGAACGGGTCTACATAAAACCACGGACATCTTGTCGGAAGAAGGCATTCTTTTTCGTCTTTTTTTGATCGCAATTCCACAAGGTGAGCTGTACAGAGGCACGTGCCCATCATGCCAGCACTCTACGTGGATTTACGCATCGAGCCGCGCCCGAAGCGACGCTTTTACGGCGAATCACCGCGGAGGAAGTCAACTGAAGAGCGCAGAATCACTGATGAGCGCCGGCGTCAGGCTCGTCGTCTTTCCAAATCGAGCCGCACGTGCCTCCCTTCTCAAGAGAGCGTCACCGTAGCGACAGATATTTCCAATCAAATATAGAAGCGCTCCTCGCTTAAATCACTCCGAGCAGTGGATTGCTGAAGCGTAATGTCGCCCGGCATGAGACGCAGAACACAGATCACTTAGGCGGAAACAAACGCGATGGCTGTACCGATTCACATTGTTCTGTCTCTGCAGCGGTGTGCGAAGCTCCTCTCGTGTGCCGAGAATGTCGCCTCTCGTCAAGGCAATCCCGTGTGCTCGCCTGAGGGCGACTGCGTAGGCTTTTTGTTTAGATCAGCACAGAGGATTGTTGAACCAGTTCGCTCGGCGTCATGGTCTGATAGACTCATTGTGACGCGGACAGCGGGTGAGCAGGGGATGGGGGACAATCGACGCGTGTATTGGAGGCAATTCTTTTCTCGAGCTTTTGGTGTAATTTGGCACTTATGCGCGCGCTCCAGCGTGTTGTGTGTGTGCTTGCGTGCGTGCTTGTGTGTGTGTGTGTGTGTGTGTGTGTGTGTGTGTGTGTGTGTGTGTGTG
Source organism: Rhipicephalus appendiculatus (assembly GCA_030522465.1). NCBI lineage: Eukaryota > Metazoa > Arthropoda > Arachnida > Ixodida > Ixodidae > Rhipicephalus > Rhipicephalus appendiculatus. Next base: position 224,008 of record JALIZH010018931.1, read on the forward strand.
TGTGTGTGTGTGTGTGTGTGTGCGTGTGCGTGTGTGTGTGTGTGTGTGTGTGTGTGTGTGTGTGTGTGTGTGTGTGTGCGCGCGTGCGCGTGTGCGTGCGTGCGTGCGTGCGTGCGTGTGTGTGTGTGTGTGTGTGTGTGTGTGTGTGTGTGTGTGTGTGTGTGTGTGTGTGTGTGTGTGTGTGTGTGTGTGTGTGTGTGTGTGTGTGTGTGTGTGTGTGTGTGTGTGTGTGTGTGTGTGTGTGTGTGTGTGTGTGTGTGTGTGTGTGTTGCGCTCGTCCACTCGTGTGTGTGCGTTTGAAGGTGTGCCATACGTGTGCGTAGCGTGCCCGAGCTATCCTCGCCTTCCCGCGAGCAGACGTCCTTGATCTCATGGATCATACGGTCGTCAGTACCAACGGTTCAGATATATTCGCCTACTTCAAGCGTGGATGTTTAACCAGCAGGTTTCGGCAAACGGCTATTGAGGATGGAGTCGCAGGTTCGCAACTCATCAGACCCAATGTATCTCTTTACCTGCTTTATTGCTTCAGGAAGATCATCCCGTTAAGATGTCATGGACGAACATACCTTCTGGGTGAGTCGCTCATTCAAGTTTAGTCTCTCTTAAGAATTCAGGAGGCTTATCCCTATTGGAAAAAATCTGGGCAAGCCACGTTTGCCCATTCTTTTTATCGCAACGAACAACGCTCCCTCGTAATTCTATCCTTCCTCGATGCCGGAACTTGGATCTCCATTTACGTGCTTAGTAGCGCAACACTTAAGTCGCTAAATGCAACGACGACGGTCACGCGCTCATGTCCAGGCAACCAATGAACTGTGGCAGCGTGAAATGACAAGTCAGCCTCGATAGAAGATCGGATTAGCTTACCCGAAACGGCCTGATCGCCAATGAGCACGTGATCTGGAGAGCAATAATTATTGGACAATGGTGCATACAAATACGCATGTGACCGGTGCACCTTTGGGGGCTGCATTTCTGTACAATCGCCCTGCCGGGTTCTTTGCGCACGAAACCCTGACCGAAATCGGCGACTCGTAACGAGGCCTCGCGTGAAAAGATGCAAGCAAAGAAGGAGGAAGGGTTGGGACTTGCTAGAAATGCAATAGAACATACTGGGGAAGCACTTAAATGTATGGAGAAAAAGAAACGAAGTAAGAAGGAAAGTTTAAGGAGCAACCCTTCCTTTATCTGGCTCTGGCTTCCTTCAACCGGGGTCAGCTTACCGAGACGTGGGCGCTTCACGCTGCCCTCTGAGACCACCTGTCACGGCGAGGCTTACGGGGATTACAGAGTCTTTTACTCGAGAAGCGCTTCAAGGCAGCTGACACTCGCCCTCCGAGATCTGTGTATGTTGTCTCTCTCTCTCTCTCTCTTTTTTTTTTTCTGTCGCTTTAGCTTTCGTACGCCGGTAGGTCGGCACGCCAACAGTCGGCTGAGGCTGCTGGTCAAACGGGTGAGCGCAACACAAGATTAAGAATAACAGGAACGAAGGAGAAATAGAAGTTTAGAGTGTGCAACGTAGACTCCCAAGTTAGAGCGAAACGGTCAAACGTGAAAGAAGCTGGTCATTGAACAACGATACCATTTGTTGTATCAGAACATTGTTTATCCTCTTCACTATCGAACAAATATGTCGGCAAGAAATTAGACGCATTTTGCAAAACCTTGTTTCTCGTGGTTCAACAAGTGCAAAGAAGAAACATTCCCCCCAAAGAAATTCATTTTTCAAAGGGTAAAAGGTGGGTGTCTACGAACGGGAACATTTACTTGCAAATACGGCAAAAACAGCGCCAAGCGAATTCGGGCTTGTTTGCAAATTTTGCGATGAATACGATAAATACGCAGCATTTACCGAGCTCCCCAGGAGATGAAACAGATAGTGACAAAGCTCAGCTGTCCCCTGTGTTGGCCGTACGAGAAAAGTTACAGGCATGGCGACGTCAGTGCAGGCACATGACGTCCAAGGACGCCATTCTCTTCGCACATTTCATAAGAATCTTGAAAATGAACAGGTCTGGATAAAGTGGAGCTTTTTTCGTGTCTGTGCAACCAAATGGCCTCCTAGTCGTGTCACTGCAACACTATGGGCGCCGTGCAGTGGCTAGAGGGCGCTATCGAGCTCTCACTTATCTCACGTAGTTATAAAGCGAGATTCAGCAAAGAACCAAAATCTACATGCTGCGGGTAAGCTAAGGATACGACGGAGCATGTTCTGATTGAAATGGGGAGATATCCACCTTGGTGTTTGTTTGGGGCACGAGCCTACATGAAGCCTTGGGTTGAAGCTTACATGAAGCCCTGAAAAGGTGAACACGTCGGCGATTGAAATAAATAAAAGACGGTTAGAGTATTGGTGGCTGAAAAGTAGGAAGAAAGCACAAAAATAAACAGCGGGGAAAAATAAGCTCATGCTGCCGTCAGGGGCAGAGAACTTGACTGGGATTTCTTTTTTTTTTTCTATGATGAGATTGATTTAATTGAAATAGATGAGGCATTAGGCGTAAGTTTTTAAAAAAACGCGTTTTTTTTTCTCTGTTTCCTTTTGTCAAGCCTGGTACATTTCGCAGCGCCATTATAAAAGGGGTGCTCATAGCATCCTTCCATTATCAGCCCAGTTCCGCCGACATCGGCTGATGTGGCTGCTAGAAAAGGTGTCACGATATTATTAAAGGCACGAAAACGCCCTTTGAGGTCCATAGCTAATCGCGTGAAGCGTATGCGCACTTGGAAACTTCCAGACAACGGACAGACTTGCGCCTTGATACGATGTACAACGCTACGGATGATGTGATGGCATCCCCCCCCAGTTTTGTTACCTTTACCTCACTACGCTATGTGTTTTGGCGTTGCTGTCGCAAAGCGAAGTTAGAACGCATGGTGCCTATGGGAAACAACTACGTGCCGTCAACGTAACGTCATTTTCCTGCACGATTAGCAGCTTTCACTTAGCTTACGGAGGTAAGCAAACCCAAATGAAGCGCTGTTTTTCACCGAGTTACCTGTACAACAAAATAGCATTCATGTTGACTCCAATGCATGACCCCTACAGCGCACTCATCTGGCATCGCCTACGGCTGACATGCACTGAAGATCACCGCCAAAATGAACCACTGCTTGCTCTCCTGGCTCTGCGAGAAAAATGACAGTCATGATGACGTCAGAGCAGGCACGTGACGTCCAATGACGCCATTCTGTTTTACGATTTGCATAGTCGACTGGAATTCTTGCGATAAACATACCTGGATAAGGCGGAGATATCACTCTACTGCCTGTACAACAAGATGGCATCCTTAGTCAGTGGAACCCTATAGGGAGTATTTACACGACGTCGACGTACGCCATTTCGTTGTACGAGCCGCAGCTTTCACTGTGTTTACGGAGATAAGCAGGCCCAAATGAAGCCGCGGCTTTCACCTTGCTGACTGTACAACAAAATAGCAGTGTCGGTGACTCCAATGCATGGCCCCTGCAGCGCGCTCATCGGGCATCGCCTGCGGCTAACATACACAAAGATCACGGCCACAATGAACCGCTGCCTGCCCTCCAGCGGAAGGCAAACTGACGCGGCGGTCTCCGCCAGACGGCGGCAGCTTCGATTGTTGTTCACCGCTCCGGGGTGCCCGTGGCATCCTCTTCATCGGTTGTTTGCACACGTCCCTAAATGCTGTTGTCGTGCCGGGCTTGGAACGGGGGGGGGGGGCTTTGAGTAAGCACTGTGTGTAGGCCTCGTTCGTGCGTTTGCGCGGCCCGCGCTCTCCACAGAGCCCCGAGGCTTACGCTGCGGCCTGCCCAGGTTTTCGTTCCCGACCGTGAGCCGCAGCCGAGGGTTTTTTACGTTAACATCGCCATGTTTGTTGTTGTGGTTGCTTCTTTTTTTTAGACGCTCAAGATTTGGGAATCGCTAAAAGGGTTCAGCGCAGCAAAAGGTAGCGGCTGCCCTTAGATAGATCGGGCCACTTTTGTGAAATAAATATGATGGCAAGTACTTCTAGCGATCGGTAGAAAGGTTGTACCTCAAGAAAAGCGTGATATGCACTTCTTTTTTTTGCCTTAACTTACGCTAAGAGTATTTGCACGCTATATTAGATGGCTTCAACAAAATAGCTTCGCTGCTCTCAAGGTAAGTCATGCGGTGAAGCCAACTCAACGTATGGCGTTGTAGCAGATTGTTTTAATGGAAGTTGCTTCATCTTCAACGCGGTGCACCCGTAACTTGCAGGTCGTGGTAGGCGCATGCCTTTTTCCTAGCGTGACGATACTAATAAGACAGCAAGCCCAACATCACTATCGACTGGAAGTTTGCCCTAACTAACAAACTGAACGCAAGACGTTTCACAGCGAAGTTGTCTATAGATGGGTGATACTACTGGTTCACTGAATATTGCCATCCACGTTTCTTGTTTCAATTTTGCTGCATTTCAGGTTTACAACCGACAAAGACTGTCAAGCAATGCTCGGTGCAGACCGTGCCACACTGTTCGAGAAGCTTCGTGTGTTCGAACACAGTGTTCCGTTCCTTATGGGAGGAGACGAGCCTAAGCATTTGACTACACTGCACGGAATTAAAGAAGACGTTGGATTACCGATTCGGGAGGAGGCGATTCGATTGATCGCATCGTTTCTGATTCAGATTCACTTCGTACCTCAAGCGAAGCCCAGTACGCTTCGTTTAGGCAACGCAAAGCCGCGGAACGCGTACTTCGCACCTCGTTTCTGCCAGCCCGCCACCGCAGGGTGCATTCATTATTCTGTCTGGTGCTGGAATCGTTTTGATGCCCGACGTGTATCGGTTGGTTGCTTGCACGTTGGGGCGGGAACTCAGTCGCCAGTTAGAGGCCGTAAATACCCCCTTCGCGGTGCGCATGTTTCTGTACGGAACCTGTTTACGTTTTACAGCAGAGCTGTTATGATCGAGGTTTGCCGTGTGTTGTAGATAGCAATTTATCCTCATCATGAACCGACATGCACCTAGTTCCCACCCAAGCACTCTTTGCAGATGGTCAACAAGGAAAAGCTGAAAAGTGTGGCCCCTTATCGGCGTTTGCCTCCCATGTGTTCCCTTGTTAATTTTTAGTGCGCCAGTGAGGTGATTAGGGGGATTTGCCTAATTTCCGTGGGTACATACGCGCTATAGTAGATTTACAGCAGAGCTGTTGATGTCGAGTAGGGAAAAAGATAGAAGGTCATAGAACGTGTACAGATTGAGAGGTGGATAAAGAAAAAAAACAGAAAAAAAGATAGAGAAAAGCGAAGAAAGAGAGGAAAAGATGAAAAGAGGGAGAAGCATATAGACATATAGAGAAAGAGATAGAACGACAGATACTCAGAAGGAAGAAACGGCAAAAAAAAAAACAGAAAGAAACGGCCAAACTTACAAGTAATGCCACTTCCTTGTTTGCTTTAATTAATTTGTGGCTGTTTTCTCCTTTTGTTTCTTTGCAGAAAGCCGCTGAAGCAATAACACTGTTACCAGTCTTCATCACGGTGAGTCTGCTTCTCCGCATTATATTTCGTTCACATTCTTTATCTTTTCGAGGCAAGTTTTCGTTTCCACTGTATACTTACATCAAGACCGCTACATCAGCCGCGTCTATTGGGCTACAGTCATTCATGCTACGCAAGCGTGTCGCTATTTTGTGTGTCCCTAAATTTATGTCCACCACAGTGCGCTGTACGCGTGCTTACCCACGTCGATGCCTTAGTGGCAATAAGCCAGTGGGATGAAAAAAGCTTTCATTCGACATACTAGATGTTAAACTCTGCAGCGAATCAACCGTATGACTCACTTCTCATTTTTATGTAGCTATAAAATGACAGTTCTTAAGAAAAAAAAAAGAAAATTACACCATCTCCCGCTAAAGGGAACCATGTGTAGATGTGAAGCAGCGGGCGCTAACGCTTACACTGGCGGCGGCGTTGACGCTGGCGCTCATCGCAGCGTTGCGCAGGAGAGAAAACTGGAGAGGCGCAAAGCACGCAGTGATGGAGCGGTGTTTCCTACTGGAACATGCCAATCGCTGCTAATGGTCAATGAGAGACGGAAGACTCCGATTGGACACAGAGACCCGCAGTCCGCTTTTAGTTAACGCGCACGCTGCGAGTTTTTTTTATTCTTCAACAACACACAGGAGAAATCTCCCACCGGCACCACCTTGCAGGTCAAGATCCATTGCCATATATACGGGGTGGCCAGTGAACGGTTGGGCAGCGCGAGCAGTCGGTTTTTTCAACCAAGAAACTCGCTAGCAGACGCTGCCTGCGTCGGCGTCGCAAGGCGAGAGAGGGGGGGGGGGAGCGTAGGAGAGGAGAGAGAGGGGGGGGGACGCGCATGCGCAGTGGGAGTGTCGACGCCGCGGGCAGGGATGCCTAGAGGAGAGAGGGGGGAGCGTAGGAGGAGAGAGAGGAGGGGAGGCGCATGCGCAGTGAGGGTGTGGTTGCCACGGGGAGGGATGAGGAGAAAGAGGGGGAGAGGAGGTTTTTTTTTTTGAAAGGGTTCGCGCATGCGCAGTAAGTGAGGCCCCGCGGCACACCACCACCACCACCACCACCGGATTAAGCTTCGCCATAAGATGCTTCACATCTAAAAAAGAAGTAGCGTGTTTCTATTTTCACTTAGTCTTGACTTGCCATGTAGGCCTATATGACTCCTTTTAAAGGCACACAATAACTCCCTTTTGGGAACCACTACTTTCCTAGGGGTGTAGAATGATATCCAAAGAGAGTTCAGGTGTCTCTTCAAAGGGAGTCATATACCATCTACGTGGCAAGTAAGGGCTCCCAAAAAAGAGTGAAAGTTTGTCTTTATTTTTTCTTAGAGTGTGTACATTTGTATGTCACTCACTTGCCCTTTCAATTTCACTTGTAACTATGTCAAGCAAGCTGTTAACTGATTCAGGCTGCAGGATTTTAGCGAAGTCGAACGAAACGGAGGCAGATACTGGTTACAGTAACATTATCCAGTTTGGAGTGTTCTTCGATTGCACCAGCGGCGAAATTCTGACCCTATCCCTGGACCTTGCATCCTTAAATGCATGCATACACTGTGGGCATTTATTATACGCATCTTCTTCATCCGTACATTACAATTATCGTAATACATTTGGTTATGCATCCTCATCTTTTTCGTGTATCAACATCATCACTGTGTGTTCACCGTGCACGTTCGCTGCCGGGTCTTCGGGCCAAGCAAACGTATGGCCAACCAAGGCCTCATTTATCACACACAATATAATCAAGCATCTTAGGGAGACCGTCAACTCATCTGCGTCTACATTCTCCATATTTCACTGTCATAAAGCGTGAAGGAAACTAGGAAAGAAGTGTAAATTTAAGGGCTCGTTTTCTTTGTTAGGCAAAATATTAATGAGATCTAACAGGCAATGATGCCAAGGTAAGTATAGGGAGTGGTATTAGAAGTAATAGCAATGTAACTATGAAGAAAGCAAAGTGGACGATAATATATCTTGCCATCGGCAACGACCGAACCTGCGACCTTCGAATAACGCGTCCAATGCTCTACCACTGAGCTACGATGGCGGTCATCCCTCCGTCCACTTTATACGATATATATGTGCATTTAAACGTGGGAGCGTCAGTCAGCGCCGCCTGTTGCCATTGCGGCGAGTGTGGAACACTCTTTTTAAATACGAATGCATTTCTTAGTCGGGGCATGTCAGGCGTCCGTCGGTGTCCGCATCTCTCCGCTCTCACTCCCTCTCCCATAGCAACAGCTGCGGGCGCGCGCGCTTATCCTCGCCCCTAGCAACCGGAGCAGGGGGGTGCGGGCGGAGAGTGAGTGGAGAGGAGGAGCGCGCTCTGGTGTGTGAGGGCGCTCGCATCGCGGGAGCTCGGCGGAGCTCCCGCGTGTGTGGAGAGAGTGTAGGAGAGGGTAGGTGCAGTGCTTCGCCGCTCCTTCTCTCGCCGTTCGCTCTCTCTCCTCCCTGCGCCCCACTCTCCCGTCCGCTCGCTCGCACGTATATATATATATATATATATATATATATATATATATATATATATATATATATATATATATATATATATATAAAAAAGAAAAGAAAAAAAACAGGCGCTGCGCCGTGCTCCCGACCGGGCTGCAGAAATTAGGCGCCTTTTCCTTCTTCGAACCACAACCACCATATATAAATGGAGTGAAGCGCGCGCGAAATGCATTCGCATTTCCTCACGATTCCCTTCGGGGAGGTGGGGGGCATTTTTTGCATGTTGGCGTAGCACGTGATCTTATTATGAGCTGGCAGCTGACCAATAATCCCTCGCATACTACCTGAAGGCACAAAGTCTGCCAGAACGACACCCTCGCTATGAATGAAGGAAAGAAGTGTAAATTTAAGGGCTCGTTTTCTTTGTTAGGCACAATATTATTGAGAACTAACAGACAATGATGTAACAGTGATGTAACAATAATAAGGAAACTAGTAACAGTGATAACTAGCAGCGGTTCTCAGCGGTCAGTGTGGGTGGACCGCGATGAACTAAATACCGCGGTTGCGATGCACTTGAGGACTGTCTATTCTAGCGTGACAGCGCGCGCCGTGCTGTCAGGCTAGAATAGCTGTAGCTTCTGCGTGAACATCCACTGACAACATTGCATGAGGGCATTTGCAAGAGGCCCTTGTCAGCTCTGGGCTTTTCAGCTTACACTTTGAAGCGTGGAGCAGCGCTTTATGGCTAGTCACATTATCCAAGATTACGCATGCAAGCTGTTGTACGGCGAAGAAATCTGTCTGCTTCTTTACCAACGTTTCCTACTAAGTTAATAAGGAAAAAAAAATAAGGTAATGAACGTGCTGAGAAAAAAGACTTTAGCTTTGGTTTACCTTGCAAAAAAAAAAAAAAGGATTGGTGAGGTTTACATCTTAACAACCTTTTGCACAATGACAATGCCTTATGGGTAGACCATGGAATGTCTATTTGCAGCTGCTCTGAAGAAAGACGTTAAGCAAGGTTTACTCAGTGACGTATTTTGCATTGATATACACAACATTAGCTGGCTTTCAGTACGAAAACGCAATGGGCCCGCATGCGCGCATGAAAGCAAGACAATTCATGTTTCAACGCACACCGTAGTGGGGACGCTGGCTTAATTTTGACTACTTGAGGTGCATTAACCTCTACCTAAATCAGTAGCGTAGCCAGAAATTTTTTTCGGGGGGGGGGGGGGGGGGGGTTCAACCAAGCTTTATGTATGATCGTGCGTGCGTTTGTATGTGTGCGTGTATATATACGCAAGCAAAAGTGAAAAATTTCGGGGGGGGAGGGTTTGAACCCCCCCCCCCCCCCTTGGCTACGCCACTGACCTAAATTGAGGTACACGGCTTGGGGGTAGCCCGTCAAACACTCACGCCATGACCGCAACCCAAGCCCGTGTCACTGACTAGAGCTTCAATGTCAACTAGCTGGTGCTCGTTCATCTTTAAAGGTGTGCTATGTGAACACGCACTGCCTAGAACAAAATAAAGAAGTTTACGGACAAAACGTTTACGGGTAAAGTTTAAGGACAACATCGTGTGTCCTGTATTTGTTCGTTCAGTGCGGGGTCTGCGTCCACTTCGCGCACCTTTAAAGATGAACGATATCGACGAAACCCGTGACATCGAGCTTTATTAGATCAACGCAGAGCTTAAACGCTATGCCACCACATTGGAGCTCAGACGCATACCGCCTCTCCGTGTGCCGACTGCGGATAGAGTACCTCACACCAGAGCGCGCCTCGGCACGCAGTGCGGGCACGTCGGCTGCAGTTCATTTGCGTATGCGGAGCACGTTAAGGCTGTTGCGCGAACATAGCGTGGCTGTGCGGGCCCCGCGTGTCCACCTGCGCGAGTTTTCATGCTTACCGAAGCGCAGTCCCTGCTTCGCGAGCCCCTACTTCCTCCTTGCCACAATCCACCCTCCTCCCATCGTCACACTTTGAGGCTGTGTTTGTGTTATGTATGCGGTCCCGCACACATGTTCCATATGAACTAGAGCCGACGGCTGGTCCCTCGGGTCTTTCAAAGGCGGAGTTGTCAGTATGAGTGAACTGGGCATACGGAGAAAGGCAGAAAGACTGCCCCGAAATCTCCCAATGGAAACTGTCGTATGTGCAGAGCATTTAACAAAACACGTTGCGTGGCTAGTAGATGATGCATGTTTCTCTGCTTGAAAGTTTCTAGAGCTAAATGATCAAACATATGAATTTTTGAAAGAACGAAAGAAGAGAATTCAAGGGCTCGCTTTTCTTTGTTAGACACAGGAAGCGATAGGGGATGTTACTTGTAGCCCTTTAACTATACTGTAGTAATTATTGTGTAAATGTGAATAAACGAATAAATTAAAGTTGAGGATAATTACTGCAATGCAGTTAAGACTACAAATACCACCCCCCTATACCAGGGGTATCAAACACGCGGCCCGCAAACCTCTCGCTTGCGGCCCGCGGCCCGCACATGGCTGTTATGTTCGTCCCACATATTTTTTTTTCCTTATAAGCATGTGCGTCAGCTACACTGGCATGACAGGTCTAAATGATTATTTTCATGAGGCACCCCATGTGGACACCATGTCTTGAAACATAACCAGTGAAACTAAAACATCATTTCAGAATCGTCGTTCAGACTTTACTCATTTTGGAGATCGGTATTGACATGTTGTTGGATGAAATCCTGGCCCGAAGTCTTCTTCAGAGTGACCCGTATATGAGATATGTTAAAGGTTTTCTTTTCAATGGTAACGTTTGCTTATAATGTGTACAAACTAACCCTACCCCCCCCCCCCCCCCCCCCATCCCACACCCGTCCCCTCGCTTTTATGTTCTTCCCTGACTCGGCCCTTGCGGGACTAAGTTCTGTGCCTGCGGCCCGCTGCATGAGATGAGTTTGAGACCCCTGCCCTATACCTTCCGGGGCTATCATTGTCTGTTGGTCTCCTAACTGAATTTTGGAGGACACAGAAAGACATGACAAGGCGAGCTCCGCCCGGTCATTTCTTCTTTGTGTTTGTAACCCAATTCAGCGCTGGATAACTTTCACGCAAAAAAAAAAAAAAGAAGATGTCGAAAGCGTTTGTCGGAGTGAAGTAGACACAGAAGTGCATATATATTGTTGCGTTACATTGTTACAAGAGCGAAAGACCAATATTGGTCAACAATCGCATACATTAGGCCAACGTAAGCGATCTCGTAGCCAACACAAGCCAACAATTTGTCGAAACTAATCCAGTTCTGGTGGTAGTAGTGCAAATATAGTTTTACAGATACCTTTAGTTTGTCCGTGCGTTTTTTACCATTTCCAGATCAAGGGTTTGCAGCAAACTATACGGAAGCAACAACGCTGGTAGCGACAAACAATGGCGCAGAGCCTGACCGCGCGAGGCACACAAGTCTGAAATTGCAGTGACTGGCATGTTCTACTTTAACTGCTGGCGTGGAACTTTGGAAATGAAACGATCGGTAACTAGCAATAACTTCAACATTTTTTGCCCTTGAAAACACTGACGTGACCGAAACACTTTCTTCCCCTAAGTGCATTGTAGTTGGGCAAGACTGCACGAGAAGTCCCTACTGCCTTTACTACACTGATAAACGGCTGGTTAGGTCTTGTTTATCTTCAAGTATCGCATACGTCACTGACCATAATAATAGACAGTTATAGTATAGCGTTAGCGTGATAGCGGGAGTTAAGGGAATAGCGTTAACGTGCCGCAAACGTTCGTTTCGGACAGCGCGTTATAGTTTAGCGGGATAGCGTTTACGTAGCCAAGCTGGCACGGTGGCGTCACCTAGCGGAGGGTGAATGCATTAAAAAGAGTGAAAAGGAAAAAAACTGAGAATTCTCGCCTGCATCTCCGCGCGCAGCAATATGTATACTTTTATTTAGTAATAATAAAAGTAAATAAGTATGAACTACGCACAAAAAGCGCGAATTTTTATGTTGCAGATTTGCTTACACCGATCTTCAAGTTAGGCCTAGGGACGTTCGACATGGGAAGCGATCCCAAAAACTAGGCTAAGTTATCCGCAATACTCGGTCGTCGAAGCTACCTGAAGGCAAGCGAAGCCATTTTGCACAGTCGTTAGCTACGAAAGAAGTGGGTCCGTCCCCACAAACGCTAAATTCAGTTCGAAGCGGGCGTCCAAAACCGCCGCCATGTTTTACGTACACTACGTAGACCACGCAAACACGGTAACGCTAAATCTGAAATATAGCGTGCGTGCGGTACGCGCTACGGGTCTTTTAGCGTACAGCGCATGCGCACTTCGATCCCGCTATTCCGCTAAGCCCGCTATCCCGCTAAGCCCGCTATACTATAACTGTCTAATAATAGTAATTGTTGTCGTTTAACATCCGAATGCCGCGATATGATTATGAGGGATGCCGTTATAGAGGGCTCCGGCCATTTAGACTACCTGGGGTTCTTTAAACGTGCTCATAAATCGAAGTACACGGGCCCCAAGCATTCTCGCCTCCATCGAAACTGCGGCCACCGCGCCCGAGATACGATCCCACAACCTTCGGGTCAGCAGTCGAGCACCATAACCACTACACCACCGAGTCTGGTTACGTCGCTGTACATAAGACGAAAAAAAAAAAAAAGAAGGAAAAGGGACATCTGGGGGGAATGGGCCGGAAACCGTGAATGCATAATCGAGCACGCTTCTCGCGGAAGAGCCCAAAAAACGGCCGAGCAGAGAGTGCTGTCTTAGAAGTCTGGATTGCACGCAGGTCGTCTCTTCCCAGACGCCCCCCATATTTGGAACGTCGCCATCCGACAAGAACCGCCTTGGCGCACCTGTCTCGCTGTGAGAGAATTCCCCATTACGCCGAAGCTACGTATAGAGCATCGCATCGTGCTGTTTTCGATGCAGAAAGATAATAATAAATAAAGAAATAAATGACCAAAGCTGAAGTTCCTGCGCTCAAAAGCAACACCGGAGTCTCCGGCGTGCCCGAGTGCCCGTTTTCGGAACCAGAGGAGCGAGGAACAACCGACGGGAAAACGACGAGAAGGGGTTGCGCGTAGATTTTCTCGTTCTTGTGTATTTGCGTTTCCTTTTGTCGAAATGGGTTTAGGACCAGACCCCTTTCTCTTTGGTCCTTGATGGATTGGTCGGTATCGTAGATATCCGCCTGCCGTCTCTGAAATATGCGGGCGCTGCACCCGTGCGTAGTACACAGCGAATTGGATGCAGACAAAAAAAGAAGTCTAGGTAACACGGAGGCAGATGTAGGGAACGATGGAAAGAAAGAAAGAAAGAAAGAAAGAAAGAAAGAAAGAAAGAAAGAAAGAAAGAAAGAAAGAAAGAAAGAAAGAAAGAAAGAAAGAAAGAAAGAAAGAAAGAAAGAAAGAAAGAAAGAAAGAAAGAAAGAAAGAAAGAAAGAAAGAAAGAAAGAAAGAAAGAAAGAAAGAAAGAAAGAAAGAAAGAAAGAAGCGCCAGTTTTTTTCCACCAATTCCAACCTGTGAGAAATGGCCCTTTTTCCAACAGGCTGCATCCCGGTTTCCCCCTATCGTTGCAGCGTACAGCTCGGCCTCGACTTCACTCTGCGAGCGGATAACACGTGCGTCGTACTGGTGCTTTTGCATCTACCGTACGCACGCCCCCCCGCATAACCTGTTCTATATAGTTGAGCGTATACAGTAATCCCGGAGAGAAACGCAACGTCACGTCTAGAGAAGCGCACCCGGGAAGGGGTGGACGGGAAAATAACCGAAAAACAAGGAAGCGGACCCGGTCTGACGTGCCGTTGCTGCGCAGCGCGAGGCACCACGTAATGGTTTTCGGGTTCGAAGAAACGGAACGTCCCGGGCTCGCGGCGCGTTATGCAACGTGCGAGCTATGATGAATCCCTGCCGGCCCCCTCTATCTCTATAACTTGTTTTCGCTTGTTTCTGGACGCTTACGCTCCCTCCCCATACTAGCGTTAATGAGATGTGCTTCCTTTATGCTGATGCACTGACGTAATGTGGTGGAGTCTTGCGCTGTGTGATTACCCTTAACCACGCTAAGGCTGTGCCTCGTAAGACCTTACTGTATGACGTTACGAAAGCAGTGCTCATTTCCGTTCGTTATTCCATACCCCTAACCGGCAGCGGTATGAAAATAGTGCGAAGTCAGTTCCGCCGCACTGGATCACCGGAGTTATGACGCAAAGCAGACATCTGGGTTTCTGTGCAACGTGATGCGTTGGTAATGTAAAAGCGTGCAGTGGTTGCGGCCATAATGAGAACGTGCCATTGCTCCGTTACGTGTTGAATGACAAATGCAATCACGCACCTACTCGCAAATGGTTGCGAAAGGCAGAAAGGCGAACAACACTTCGATTTATACCGTGTCCTATTGTGTCACAACGAGAGGTAAGTCACGCGAACATCGCCCTCGCGTGACTTACCTGATGTGATGCGCACATATTTGACACTTAATACACCATACTCAGGATTTTTCTTAGTTGCATTCAAGTGCACAAATGTCTGACTGCCGCAGTGTGGGATGCGAAGTATTGTAATGCAGTATTCTAGAAATCTTCGAAGTAACTTTGACCTGCATGATGCTCACAACATGCCTGTAAATAATTTTTTTTCATTGTGTGTGTGTGGTATTTCAGGCCGGGCCAGGTATTCTCCATTGCGACCTGTAGTGCTTGCACTATTTGCTTCAGCATTTTGCAGGCGTTCCTGAAAAAAGCAGCATCACAATGTCGACATAAGACACCGTATGTATATATGTAATTTGCATATGTATATATGTAGATTGCACTGCGCGTACTTAGAGACATGCCCGTTCTACTGGTTATAACTTGTAAATTTCTCTGTCCGTGCTGTGCCAGCGAGGTAAAGGAACTTGTAAATTCCGCTGTCCTTGCTCTGCCAGCAAGGTAAAGGTCTAGTCAGGAGGTTTAAGCCCTCCTTTTGCCTTACCTCGCGGGCAAACTATGTATCTGTTATGTCCGAATAAAAGAACAACTTAAAGAAACAACAACCTGCACAAAGATATACACATACGCCCCCCGAGCACACAACAAACACACAAAATTTTCTTGCCACAGTAAATTTCCACTGAGTCATGGCGCTTTCTTCAAGACCCCAAGGCGTCGCTCCCGGTATACGTCGACGTCAACCACAAATCAGAACAATACAGAACAAGACCCTTTGACAGAACAAGCCACAAATCAGAACAAGACCCGCGGCTGGCGCGACGCTATTTCTTACACAGCGGCCAACCCATGCTACTGTAACCTCCCTAAAATGGTATCTTGATAGCACAACACAACGTGGACGCAAGAAGAAACGAAGAGGGCGAGACAAGCGGTTATTTCGTCTACTTCGTTTTAACGGGGGAGCTGTTTAAGCTTTTCGTTAAGCCGTGTGGAGATACCAGAAAACTATCACCATCATAAAGCGGCGCTCGCTCTTTGCACCCTCTTCTTCATCTTCTGCTTCGCTTCTAGAGCACGAGCGCCGATTTGTCTGGTGTGGGATGCAATAACTCTGATTTGCAAGAGAACGAGTACAGAGAGAGAGAAAGAAAGGGAGCAAAGATTGAAGAAGATAGAAGGCGACCGGAACGAGTACAAAGGACAGAGAGAAAAAAATGAGCTAGAAGAAAAACAAAGAGAGAAATAGAGAGAAAGAAAAGGAAGGAAAGAGAGGGAAGGATAGAAAGACAGAAAAAGAAATAGACAGACATTGAAAGAGATATAAACAGCCAAAAAGATAGAGTAAAAAGGCATAGCAAGCTTATTTATGTATAGTATAGTATAGTATTGTATAGTATAGCAAGAGTTGGAAAAGGGAAGTGATGATGAGGTGGAGGGAGAGGAGGAGGTGAGAGGGTATAGAATAGCTTGTTTTTGTATAGTATAGTATGGTATGGTATAATGTAGTATAGTGTAGTATAGTATAGTACATGAAGGGGTGGAGAATGATAGTGAGGGTGAGGAGGGAAAGAAAGAGGGCAGTACCACCAACTTCGCGACTTATTCAGTGTTCGCGCCACTAGTGCATACTGCGCCAATTTTTTTTCTTCCTTTTATTGGCATGACATAAGGTGATGTTGGGGCACGAGTAAGAACCCTGCTATTCCTTAGTTCTTCCAGGTGTTGAACATAGAACATACAGGGTCTGCAATTTCCGAACATAACAAATCTGCAGCACATATGTACAACTTTATAAGAATTTCTGCAGTCATTAATCGTGTAGATGAATTGTCTCGTAAGGACACAACATAACAATCCGTGTGCCCACATTTTGTTTCGCTATCCAGATAACATATCAACCTACGACTGACCAGCAAGCCCATTTCGCCACACTCCGAACAACCAGTGGCCGACCGCTACATCGACCTCTTATCAGGGCCTCCCTTGTCACCTTTGCTTGGTGGGACCTCTACACGATACAGGGCCGTTGCTGCTTCGTTTCCCCGCGTAGTGGTTGCGGTTCTCCGATACCATTCTTCACGAGTCCTGCGCAACGTCATCCCCCATTTCCTCCCTTCCTTCTCGTGTTAGGATAAGCACGCTGCGTGGAACAAAGGAAGGACTGAGAAGCAGACGACAAGAAAGCAGTGTCGTCTGTTTCTTCTTATTTCTTCGTACGTTCCGCGTTAGACGTTTATCTTAACATGTCAACTTACCAGCTCGCCCAGCTCGCGGTGCTATTCCTTCTAGTGGCGTCGCCCTCCACTGTTGTCCAGCGCCCGAGGTCCTACAAGACCGGGTCGGCCATCCACTCTCTTCACGGCGCCTTCGAAGAGAGGGGGCGAACCCCAGGGTGCTGTGCGTCAGGGGCGTCTGTCGCCGGCAGCATAATGGGGCCGCGGTGTGCCCTCGGCCAGAACAGTTAGCGGAGAAGTACGTAAGACTAATGGCCGTACTTCGGGGGGGGGGGGGGGGAGACCCGGGGCAAAAAGAGGGAAGGGTTCCCCTAGTCCCAGCCTCGAGCGCCAATTTGGGGCTCGACTTGTTCTTGCACTCGGTCCCGTCCTCCTTCCCCCACCTTTTCTCACTCTTCTCTTTCGCGGTTCCCTGCTGGCCGGCGAAGTTCATGTGTCTTCCAGCGTTGTCCACGCCTCGCCGGTCGCGCCGTATACAAGGAGAATAGCGTGCCGGCTGTGTCTAGCGGCGCGAATGGGGTCCTCCTTGTTCTGGCAGACTGGTGTCGTCCCATTATCGCGCCCCGCCCGCGTTCCTCAGAGACAACGCCGTGCGTTCGCTTCTTGTTCCTTTCGCTGCATCGCGGAAAGAGCTTGCCTTTTTTTCTTTCTTTATCTTCTTACGTTTTACTGATCTTTGTTTCCGCTCTCCTGGGACGACGTAAGAAACATACCCCCAGTTTCTCGGTCATGCGTCAAAACCGATAGATAGGTTCTGCTTTCGTAACGGCTTTAAAATTTTTGAGGAGCGTAACGGATGCGTCTGGCTCTTTCTTGAGAGCGTTCGCGTGACACTTTATTGAAATAAATTGGTGGAAGGTATGGACAGGTCGCCTCTTTGTCTATGAGGCTGTGGACGCGACCATATTTTATCTTGTCGAGGACGTAAGTTGCTCTCGTTATGGACCACTTATCTCACGTAAAAGTTCATCCGTTATGCAAAGTTCTCGCTCTACCAGAGAGGTCATATATTCTACTTTAGCACTATCGTCATCTTTCCCAGGGGCACTCGGCTGTATTTGAAGAAGGCAAACATAGCACTCGAATTTGGACTGCATGGATCGCATACAAAAAAAAAAAAGCTAGTTTCTCGCCGTGAAAACCATCGGACAGCAATGGCTTGGGCTTGGTCTTGTCTTGATTCCGTTTTTGTTTTGATACGCTCGGGAACAGCTCCAAAGAGGAGCTTCATCACGTGACCCACCTTTCCCCCTTTGCTCTCTTCAGATACCCTCCTCTCCACCCAGATCACATGAACTTTTTTTGGTATGACCATGAAGACAATGTAGACGCACAGGTTCCGCATCAACAGCTTTTCTGTTATGAAAACCACCTAAAGCAATCGCTTTTGTCTATCACAAGCACTTAATTAACGAGACCTAACAGACAATGATGCCAAGGAAAGTATAGGGGATGTTATTAGAGGTAATTGTAATGTAAATGTGAAGAAAGTAAAATGGACAAAAAGATAACTTGCCACCGGCAGTACCGAACGTGCGACCTTTGAATAACGCGTCCGATGCTCGGACGCGTTATTCAAAGGTAGCAGGTTTGGTCCCTGCCGGTGGCAAGTTATCTTTTCGTCCACTTTACTTTCTTCACATTTACATTACAATTACTTTTAATAACATCCCCTATACTTTCCTTGGCATCATTCTGTTAGGTCTCATTAATAATATTGTGTCTAACAAAGAAAACGAGCCCTTAAATTTACACTTCCTTCCTACGCGCACTTAATCACATTTAGCGTGGTATAGTTGGTGAATATGCTACAGAAGTAACTTTCATAGCTGATCTAAGTTGCCGAGCACAGCGAAATGCCTGACTCCATAGACTCAGAGTAGTAGCTGTGGCAGCAAGGTGATCGGCAATCTTCGGACACTTACACTAACACGATCGCGTTTAGCTGAAATCCCGCTGTCGGCTTCGTTGGTTGTAAGCGAAATATTAGCTTTTTTCTGTGAGCAAAAAATTCGACATAGATGCAAATTAATTAATCATAAACACTTCGGTTCAGATGGCAATCCAGGCTTTCTGCGGGGCAAGCAGGTGTTCTACCACAGAGCCGCGCCATTGCTTGGAAAAGCTTTCGAAAAAAGCCTATAAGAGTGTCGTGTAATGCGATGAGTTCCCTTAACGCATTTAATCTTGCGTGACAGAAGCTTAGAATCGCACCAGGCGACAAGACACGTGAATCGAACAAAGAGTGGGAGGTTCAAGGGTGTACCCATCACAAAGCGCTCAGACATGTTTAAACGTCAGCAGCAGCAAAAGCATCAACAAAGCGAGCAGCCGCGTAGGTTCGCATGCTACCTTACGGACGCGTAGTGGGCACTTCGCACTGTACTTGCGGTAGGCATTGCTGAATAGCTTAAAATGGCTAATGTTACGCCTACAAACGTTCCTTTCCATTGCGGCATGATTTAGGTGTCCAGTGAGATGCAAAGCGAAGCTACCGATTGAAAAGGCAAAGCGAACAGGGACCGATTACGCTATCGCGTTTTACTGGCGAAGCTCAAGGGTCCTGTTCTTTATTTTTATTTATTTATTTTTTTACTGTAGTTGTTTTCACTCCTTGCTACTGCTGTTTTCGACCGACTACAGAAAAGAACGCGACAGAAGAGCCCACGGGAATTGGAAAGCAAAGTGGAGATCCTTGTTCAATGAAGTATCGAATCGTGTACTAGATGGCAAAGGATGAACGACCTTTCACGTCTTTTTGTCTTTCACTTCTTACAGTCCCATCCTGCTCTTAAGTCTCTCAGCTCGCTTTAAGTTGTTTGTAGGCCTTTGGAAATAGCATACGGAGAAAACCAAGCTGATATTGGTGTCACGTGTATGGTATACCACGTGAGGAACGTGGGATCGTCCTATACCCAAAGCCGCGATTGTCGATTGTCGCGAGCTATTTTGAAATTTTCATGCGTCTCGACGGTTGTGTTTTCTAAATAATTCTAACAATTTTGTGCACTGGTTCACCGACTGACGAACCAACTGAAAACCTCATGCGTTCTCTTACTATTCTTCTCGAGGGCAGAAGGGCGCCGAACATTGTTGTTCTACGAAATGTTTGTCTACGGACGTGATCTACTGGAACCTAGCCGTATGCAACTTCTCGGTAAAAAATGCAGCGAACTGCACGTTCTGTGGGGAACTGAAATGTGTGCTAAACTTTTGCTGTTCATGACATGCGCCAGCAGCACCAGCTAGTATTCATCAAGAATAGCCAAACGTACGCTAAACTAGTCAGTATTAGTCAGCATTTAGCCAGAAGTAACCACCACAAGAAAATATTACTTAACAAGGATGTCAAGCAGCGCTTGTTGGTGACGCATACCTGTTCACGTAGCACAGAAATTTGATACGGGACAAGAAGCGCTCGTTTCCGTCCCTTGTCTTGTCCTGTGTCAAATTTTTTCGCTACGTGAACAATTAGTAAACAGTTGGCGAACACTAGCGAGAGCTCATATTGCGCGTGTAAAGTTCTCTAAACTCCTCACCTATTGTGTATGCTCTGTGTAATGGCTTTCCAAGCGCGGTTTCCTTATAAAATGATTATTTATAGTATGACGTCTTCGTGGGGACGACGTTTATTGCGCCCGAGGATTCAGCAGCGCATAAGAAACGCCCACATGTCCTGCCCTTATTATTGTTCTAGTTAATAGTCCTTACGTAATATGTTACTTCCCGAGTGGATTTCGTGCCTAATTTTAGCGCTGAATCTAGTTTTCGCAGATGAACCCAGGGGCTGTTTCTGAAACACCAGTTTTCTTACAACATACAGCTCTAAAAAAAATGAGAAACCAATGGCATGTATTAGGGCTGGTTCACACTGGCGACCGGTCGCGCGACCGAGTTTGTCGCTTTGCGACTGGTCGCAAACGGTCGCAAACGGTCGCAAACGGTCGCAAACAGTCGCTTTGGTCGCAAAGCGACTGCTTTGACTCAGTCGCTCGCTGCGCGATTTTTCAGTCGCGCAACTGCAGTCGCAGGACAACTAGAATCAATCAGCGAAGCCCAGAAGTGACGTCAGCATTTGTTTACATCCGGGCTCATTGTTTTTTTTTTATTGCGCTGGCCCACTGCCGCCAGATACAAACGAGTGCGTTCCTCTGTGCTACCATCGCCACCACGGAGTACTCGGCCGAGCCAGAGCAATCGCTTTGCGACCAAAGCGACTGTTTGCGACCAGTCGCAAAGCGGCTAACTTGGTCGCGCGACCGGTCGCCGGTGTGAACCAGCCCTTAAGGTAACCTCAAGATAAACAACACTTCGGCTTGCTCTCGGCTACCACTCGCATCAGATGCGGTGCTTCATACTCCGTTTCGTACATTAGGTGCAACACTGTGAAAGCTATGCGACAAGTTTGGTCAGAAGAATCTGTAATTCCTTGCGTCTCACGCTTGAATTTCGTCGTTGTAAGCGTGGCCTCCGGGATGGCCTCCGGCACAACCATAACTAGTCGCGGAGGCCATTATACGAAAACAAAGAGACACTAAGAGATCAAGAACAACCTATTCTGGACCGTATCAATACCGGGGTTTAATTATTTCTGAGGCACATAGCATCTTTATTTATTAATGAGTCCAAAACGAAAAAAAAAGAAATCCACGCATCTCCACGAAGTAAATGATGACGAGTGGGCGAAGCCAGGTCCTATGGTCTATAATGTCTACGTTGAAGTCGCGGACTAGTATAAAGGGTTTGTCCTTGTAGGTGTTTTATATTGTTCTGTCACAAATATGATTGATATTAGTGTATTGTTAAACCTTTTTTGTGTCTCACATATGTTACCCGAGTGTTCCCCATATAAGTAAATTCAGTGGCATAAAGTGACATAAAGATTCGACGACAAAGCTCGGTCCTAAGTCCATAATGTCTACATTGAAGTCGCCGACTAGTATAAAGGGTTTGTGCTTGTAGGTGTTTTATATTGTTCTGTCACAATTATGATTAATATTAGTGTATTGTTAACCTCTTTTTGTGTCTCACATATGTTACCCGAGCGTTGCCCCCATATAACGTAAATTGAGTGATATAAAGTGACATAAAGAGTCGACGACAAAGCTCGGTCCTAAGGTCCATAATGTCTACGTTGAAGTCGCCGACATCATGAAGGGTTTGTGCTTGTAGGTGTTTTATATTGTTCCTTCACAATTATAATTGTTGTTTGTCTATTGTAAACCTTTTTTTTATTCACATACACACGTTTCGACTATAGCAATGATTTTCTAACCACCATGAAAGCGGACAGTGAGCTTCGACGACAAAGCTAGGTCCTAAGGTCCATAATGTGTACGTTAAGTCGCCGAGTAGTATAAAAAGTTTGTGCTTCTGGGTGTTTTATATTGTACTGTCACAATTATGATTGATCTTAGTCTATTGTTAAACCTTTTTCGGTGTCTCACATCCAC
This sequence comes from Rhipicephalus appendiculatus, assembly GCA_030522465.1. Lineage (NCBI taxonomy): Eukaryota > Metazoa > Arthropoda > Arachnida > Ixodida > Ixodidae > Rhipicephalus > Rhipicephalus appendiculatus. The sequence goes on from JALIZH010018931.1 coordinate 246,071, forward strand.
GAATCTCGCCGTGACTAACGCGGACGACGACAAGGCTAGGCCCTAAGGAGCTTCGCCCCTAAACAAAACAAACAAACAACATTACCGTTGGTCAAATCGTTGAAGTATTCCTTGGTGCCAACGCATCAACTGCAAAAAGTCTCGTTAGCTTCCGGAGCGTTGCACCTGATGTACAAAACGCAGTACAGGTATGCAAAAGCGATGCCGAACGTGCCGAAACGACAGAGGACCGCTTGCTTCGCCGCAGTACACCAGTGAGCAACAGCGTGGCCCTTCCCACCATACCCCTCGCTACTTCAACGGTGCTTCGCAAAATCGATGCCGCTCGCTTCGAGGACAGGCGTGCCGCCCGTAACGATCTCGCCGTGACGCTCGCTTGAAGGGCCCGCCGTGCCGGCTCGTCCGTTTTGATCTTCTCCAACAGCGTCCTCTCGGGGGCCTGATGGGACGCCCGAGAGCCCGAGCGCAGACTGCGTTCCAAACATCCCGCACTGCAATGGCGTAGCCAAGTGGGGTGTGCATGCCCACTCCGGAAATATATCTATTCTGCATGTGTATATATAAACGCACACATACAAACGCGCGCACGAACGTTCATTAAGAATTGTTGAGCCCCCCCCCCCCCCACCCCTCCACCCTCCGGAAAAATCTACTGGCCAAGCAACCGCCGTACCATCTGCCCTACATTTGGCATTTAATAATAATGCGAAAAATTCCGGAGCCTTGCCCTATCGAGGGAATGAATGCAAGCGGAGCTTGGCATGTGCGCGCCTGACGCACTACTTTCTTTCTTTCTTTCCTTCTTTCTTTCTTTCTTTCTTTCTTTCTTTCTTTCTTTCTTTCTTTCTTTCTTTCTTTCTTTCTCTCCCTCTATCTTCCTGCATTTCTTTCTTTATTACTCTCTTTCTTTCTCTCGCTCTCTTTCTTCCTGCCTTTCTTTCTTTCTTTCTTTCTCTCCCTCTATCTTCCTGCATTTCTTTCTTTTTTACTCTCTTTCTCTCTCTCTGTCTCTTCCTGCCTTTTTTCTTTCTTTATTACTCTGTTGCTTTCTTTCTTTCTCTCCCTCTATCTTCCTGCATTTCTTTCTTTTTTACTCTCTTTCTCTCTCTCTGTTTCTTCCTTTCTTTCTTTCTTTATTACTCTCTTGCTTTCTTTCTTTCTTTCTCACCCTCTATCTTCCTGCATTTCTTTCTTTATTAATTTCTTTCTTACTTTTTTCTTTCTTTTTCTCTATCTCTCTTTTTTTTCTTCTTTCCTTTCTTTCTCTCTCTCTCTCTCTTTCTTTCTTTCTTTCTTTCTTTCTTTCTTTCTTTCTTCCTCTCTTTCTGTCTTTTAATCGCATTGCGCAGTGCTCCCTCCTAATTCCTTCCTGCATGCCGGGAATCGGACCTTCATCCACTTGCTTAGAAGCGCAACACTTCAGTTGCTACAAGCAACAACGACGGCCTTACGTTCATATTCAGGTCATACTGAACCGCGGAAACGTGTAACGACAACTGACCTCGATAAAAAGATCGCATTGCCGTATCATAAATGGCAGATCGCTGACAAGACCGAGATCGCAAGAGCATCAATAATAGGATAATGGCGCATTCAAATACGCACCTGACCAGCGCATCTTCCAGGGCAGCCTTTTTGCATCCTCGCCGGCGCCTGGTTTTACGCGTACGACGCCGCGACGCCGCCAAACTCTCTGAGTTATAAAAGCTCCGCTAAAAATAGGCACTCGCCGAAGGTGCAGCCTTGAGACCTCTAAAAAACGATTGCGCAAGAGGGGTTGCACGTTCCAACCTACTACAATTGAAGCAAAAACACTTGCGCACGCAAACGCGAGGGAACGATTCACGAGCAGATTGCTTACGCAAACAAAACGCATTACCCCTGATTGTTATACGATGTCGAGCGATGACGCAATGCCTAGCGGCGCCTGACACACCTACGTGCACTTTCCGTTGCACGCCAGACTCCCCTGCATTGTGGCTGCGGCGCCTTATCTGCCTACGAACAATATATAGCCGGCTTGTCAACGCCTCCGGCTGTAGGTGACTCGGCTCTGGGGCGGGTGACGCAGTATATGCAATAGCCTCGGCGTATGCGCCACTGTGCTGGGTGTATAACTCGTTGCTCGCATCGTTGCGTAAGTCATAGCGTAGGTTCGCGTGAACTCGAGCATAGGGCGCCCACTCGAAATGAAGCGAAAAAAAAATGGCATCTCTTTGTGACGAATTCAGCCACGAAAGAGATTCAGCTTATCTGCAAACTTCGTAACACGGGCTACCTCGTTTTCTGTATAGACGCGTAGGCGGGGATGTGAAGCTGCTCTCGACAGCACGTGACATTTTGTCCAGCTGCGATGAATTTGATACATTTGTGACGTGTGAATGCATATCTCAGAGATACCTGCCACCCCTTTTCCGTCCCCCTTTATGATTTGCGAACGGTGAGCGGTGGTATCTGGCCTACCGCACAAACCAGCGCATTACCCGCGCTGGTTATTGACGGGTGGCGTTCTCTAGCGTGAGCTAAATGATGATAATGTTGGCCGATGAATATTGACTAAATATGACAGTATGATTCCTAGTATTGGCTAGTCTTGGCTTGCCCAAATGCTAGCTAGGGCTGCTAGTTGTGGCTGACTCATGACTAGCGTTGCGCAGGTTGTGGTGAGCGTTGGTCAACGTTGGCTATTGTCGGCTAACGTACACTTTTCGCTTTTGAAACGGCCTTTATTCAATCTTCACGCATGTATGCTTTCGCACATACATAAGCAGCAACCAGTGTTGGTTGTGCCTGATTTGTGCGTGAGCGCGCGCGCGTGTTTGTGTGTGTGTTTGTGGGTGTGTGGAGAGCAGCATGGGTCCCTACCTTCTTAACATTCAAGCTACTCTTTCCAGTCCCCCCCCCCCCCCTTTTTTTTTTATTGACGTGATGTAAAGAGATGTTGACGCACAAACAGGGCGCCGGCTACTCCTTATCCCTTAGAGGTGTCTAACAGAGCACGTCGGGTCCAAGTCTCTAAGCGTAACAAGTCCACAGCACATACAATATAAAATTTAGCCTAACAGTTAAGACATAAGATTTCAAAACAACGTATTCAACAATCACATATCTGTGCAGATATGGTGATGCTGAAGAGCAACTGTTACATATAGTCAACAGTCACATAATAAACAACAGAATAGTCAATGTAATAGTCAACAGTCACATAATTATACACTGTGACGTTAAAAAAAAAACTTAGATGTTCTAGTATCGGTCAAGAATGCCACTGTCTTAGTGTAAGACAGTACGCCAGACTCTTCCCTTCTCCATTATATCCCTGCTTTTTCAACTCTCCTCTTTCGCTCCCTCTCTCTCTCACTTCACCTATGATTGTGTGTTCTACCAACTCACTCATTTGCATTGCCTGTTCTGTGTTTATCGTTGACCGTACTTAAGATATTTGATTTCAAGGATAAATAATTATATAATGCCTTACCTAGTGCGATTACTCTTGCGGCATTGTGCGACTCGATGGTTTGGAGTGCTGTCGGAAAAGTGAAGCAAGCACGACTTAGACGAAGACAGGAGACACAAATAGACACAGCTGAGGGCTGACTTACAATTGCATTGCTGTGTTCTATCTGTGTCCCCTGTCTTTTTCTACGTCACGCTGCATTTCTCCTAGTATATGAACCGACTCGTCCAAGTCAAGGCACTGCCACAGTGCAGTCTTTGTTTTCACAGCGCTGCACCGTAATATGTGAGATAAAACGGAATATATACAGGCTGCAAGTGAAGGTTGCGACAGCGCTTTGGGAGGGAGGGGGTGAGGGACGGCGTCCCGACCATCGGTACGTGCCCGGGGCCCCGGAGGAGTCTGGGTCTGGTTCGATGCGTGGCGGCAGCACGTGACGCTAGCTGGACGCGCCAACCGTTCGATTGCGCCCATCGCCACCAGCACATCGGGGCCAAGCGTGTCGCGTCGGGTCCGATCTTTCCCTTTCTCTCTGTCTCGCTCTTGTTGTCTGTTGCTGTTGCTACACTCAGTACCAGGTGTACAGTTGCCTCACTGTCAATGGAAATTCCTACCTCGGCTGTTTGTCGCTGTTTAAAGGCGAGGGCCTTAGATGCTTCGTCATACTCGAAAAGCGAGCGTCGGCGGCGTCGGCGTCAACACGAGTGATACGAAGAAGAGCACCACATGATTTTTTGGAAGTCACAATATTACGTCATTCTCGTTTTAAATAACGTCACAATATTACACCATTATGGTATGGTATGGTATGGAAAAACTTTATTTAGGTCCGTCGGGGCGTGAACTAGCACGTAGCGGGCCGCTCCCACGTCGGGGCAGATAGGCCTAGCCTCTCCGCCACATCGTGGGCCCGTTGGACTGCCCATAGTTGATTTTTCAAATCCGGACTGCGTAGCGAAGCATCCCACTTGGACGATGTAACGTTCTCGTGAACCCGTAACGCAGGGCACCGCCAGAGCGTGTGTTCTAAGCTGACAAAGTCTGAGCAAAGCAAGCAAGTGTCCGACGTCTGAATTTCTGGGTAGATCTTGTGCAAGAGTGCGGGACTGGGATATGCCCCGACCTGCAGTTTTTTGTGACGTCATTATGACGTCACAAAATTTCACTTTATGTTTTATCAAGACGCATGACGGCAAGTGTCATCAGGGCTGGGCAGAGATACTCGGAAAAGTATTCCGGAATACAGACATCGAAATACATCGGTTGGAAGCCTGAAATACAGATAGTTAAATACATGTCCAGTTCACGTAACGGGATATCTCGGGATACTTTTGCAAAAAGTCGCAAAAAGTATTCCGGAATACAGATACATACTTTTTAGGGGCGAAGCTCCTTAAGCCGTGGGTCGTGCATCCTCGATGTATGTAGTTGTAGGTAGCCACCTCTCGTTTAGTTCTTGGAATGTCCGCTAGATGGCGGTACTTGTATATGATGAATATATTTAGGGGCGAAGCTCCTTACGGCATCACCTCGGCGGTCCTCGGTTGTCCATGCATTCTGAGTAGCCAGTAGGCACTGGATTTCGACCTCCAAGGTAGTGCCGGTGTGAGATGTCTCCTGTGCGTGATTAAACAATAAAAAAATTCACAACGTACATGTAAAATTAAAGTGAGTTGCGAGTCGCCATGACTCTCATCGACCCTGTAGTATAAATGCGCCCGATCTCACGTCGTTGATGATGTACCGGGCAGAATTCACGGAAGATTTACGGTTTACAGATGAACCTCCGCAGCTTCGCCCACTCATCATCATTCACTCCATGGATATGCTGTGTTTTTTTTTTCGGGGATCCTGATATTCCGCAGACATTAATTAGTGCAACATAATGTTCTAAACAAAGTTGCAGAGCATTGAACCTCGCAGTTTTTTTTTTTATTGCAGTACGCTTAGCGTCATTAAGACATAACAGGGGGGGCGGACTTACAAAGTACATTACGGGTAATAATTACGTATTTGCAGGTATCAATTGTAATTAAAAAATGGCGTGCCGCCTAATCTAATGGCTTGCCACGAACTAATGGCATTCACCTAAAAAAATTAGTCATGCTGCACTGGCCTTGAGCGACAGCGATTTTTAGAGGCCGACAACACTGCCTTCGCGATTCTGCCGTCAGCTGCGTGACGCGCTTTACCACGTGAGCCATTCTGTGCTTGAGGGGGAAACCGTCGCGGCCCTTGCTATGTCGCAGACCAGCGGCGCGCCTTTTGTTGTCTTGGCACGAAAAAAAAATAAATAAATAAATAAAGAACCTTCATCCTCCCCTTGGAAGCACAGAAAACGCGCCTAGACTCATTTCTCACAAAATAAAAATGTAACGAGAAACCCTTGCCCTGCATAGTATCGCGATACAATCGATACATCGGAAAAGTATTTCACTACTGAGATACAAATATATTTTGCGAATGTATCTCGATACAGAAGTACAGATACTCAAAAGTGTCTCTGAAATACTATCGCGATACTCTTGTATCGCCACACTGCCCATCTCTGAGTGCCATCATGCCGTCACAGATCGTCAACATCTATGAAGCCATCATGACGTCACATGATGACGTCATCACGTGATATAGTCGCTTACTCAAAGGTGGGCCGATCACGGAGGCAGTGCAAATCCAAATAAGTTGCAGAAAGCTTGCAACGCATCTGCTGGTCCTGGAGGCATGTGCAAAATCAGCATAGGTGCAAAAAGCATTCGGAGGGAGCGGTTAGGGGGGGGGGGGGGGAATCAATGCATCGATCTAGAAGGAGGTGGCTTCCACCGTCGAGTGGTCTTAGGCGAATGCATAAAAGATCCTGGGAGTTTTGTTGTCTCTTGCTGTCGCCACGCTCCGTACCACGCAGGTGCGCAGTCAACCCGACTTTCATTTGAAATTCTTACCTCCGGCTGTTTCTCGCTTTACTTGTTGGTCTAGCCCCACGAGTATACGCCAGGGGTCGGGCAGCATCGAAAATCTTTACCCACCTCATTCTACCGTCCCCCTGTGCCTCACGTACGGCAGCAGAGCCGAATGTTGGCGTAACGCCTGATGTCGACACTGCGGTGGCGGACTCCTGCATTGGTCTTGGATAGGAAAGACTTGAAGGTCTACCCAACCCTACCTTTCCGCTGCACGAATAGAGAGAGGGGGTCTTTGCAACTGTACATGCGTAGCTACGTGAAGGCGCAACAGTATAAATAACGGACCCTTGAAGAAACCTCTACAATAGCAGTAGAAGAACGCAGGAATAAATTTAGTTACACTCACAGAAACCGTCTAAAACATCGAAGTAGGAAAAAAAAACTAGACGGTGACACGGAGGCGTGCTTACTAACAGCTGACATTTAATATCAAAGAAACGCCCCCTTCTACGTCCACCTAAGTCCTAAGTATTCTTTGCGTCTAAACATGTACGAACTTGCCCAACAAGCAACCCGCTTGAGTAAAATTGGACTGAAAAGAATACATCAATGTGAGGGAATCACTTTTTTCTTTCTTTCATAGAAGGCCAGCATGATTTATGTGCTTCCTCTGACAACACCAAACTAGGCCGCTGTCCTCAAGAAATGTAACATGCTCTAGCGCTGGCCACTTTTAGAATATCCTTGCCGCCTACTTTTCCTGTCACGCCCAACACAAACTTAAAGCCTCGATGTCCAAGACAGGCCGAAAGTAAGAAAGAATCCGATAAAGTTCAAAGGGTGAGTTTCAGGCATCTATCGGAGTTAATTCGCACCACCAACCTCTTCCTCCCAATTTCAATGGCGCGTTCCGACGCAAGACACCCAGCCACCGCAGCAGACGCGCCAGTTTCACCTAATCGATGAACTCTGCCCTTCGCGTAGTGAAATTTAGTACACTCCCCCCCCCCCCCCCTTGCCCGCGGCACCTGCCACAATATACTGCGGCTGTCACTGGCAGCTTGAGAATGCGGACACACTGAAGCCAGCGGCGGAAACAGCAGAAACAACATCGTGGGGATCAAGGGGGGGCGGTTGAGGCGGAAAGGGGGGGGGGGAATGTGGGAATGCAGTGGTTTTAGAAAGAATGGTGTCTTGTCTAGATAGAGGAAGTAGAGGCGCGTGAAAAGACGGGCTTCCGGAAGTAAGAGGATGGTAAGAAGCGAAGAATGAAGGGAAGGATGCAGGAAACTGACGTGAGAACACGAAGAAAGGATGTACGCGTCGCAAAACGAGCGAAGAAATGTCGAAGGAACGAAAGACGGAAATAGTAGGGAAAAGAAGTGTGGAACGGCGACATTGGTATGTACTCGGTGCCTGCCGAAAAAAAAAACACACACACACAGTTGACACAGGATGGGTCTTTCTTGCAAGAACACGGCACAAAGGAAACATGCCAGGCAGGGATTCGAAAGAGCCAGAGGCAAGAAATCACGTAGTTGTAGAAAAACTGAACCTGTGACTGGTGCCAACGCTAAACTTTGGAGGGAGGGCCAGGGGGCGAGGGGGAAAGTGTAAGGGAAGAACAGCGGCGAAACAAGAAAAGGGTGGAGGGGGGACGATGGGACGGATGGCGATGGGGTGAGGAGAAAGAGTAATAAACTACGTTGAAACAAGAAATGAGTGGGAGGAGAAGGTGGGAGAGATGGCGAGGGGGGCGATGAGAAAGAGTAAAGAACTACGGTGAAACAAAAAAAAGGGGGTTGGGATTGCGAGTTGTGGTAAGGACAGCGAGGGGATGAATGGGCGGGGGGGGGGGGGGGAGAGAAAGAGCCATAAACTACGGTGAATCAAGAAAAGAGGGGAGGAGGAGGGAAAGGGGAGGAACGGCGAGGGTCGATGTGAAAGAGTAAAGGAGAACTACGGTGAAAAAAAAAGGGGGAGTTAGGGATGGCGATCTGGGTAAGGAGAGCAAGGGGCGAGAAGAAGGAGTAAAGAACTACGGGGAAACAAGTAAATGGGGAAAAGGGGAGGCGAATGGAGGGAAGAAAGTGCAAAATGGGTAGGAGGGGAGATGGACGCCCGTTCAGGAAGCCAGCACCGGCGGCGAAGCTCTTTCGCAACGGAGACACGAAAGACCTAGCAGCTTGCCAGGCGCGGCAGACTGCCACCGGCACGACGCACACACCCATTCATATCAATCACGGTGTGCACCGCGGCAGCTGTTTGCACGCTGCTTGCCTGCTTGATCGCTCGCAGCACCTTGACGCAACCGAGGAAGCCCCTGTTCGTTGTCACCGTCGCTGTGAACGGCACCGTTTCCCACTTACCTCCTTCACTGCCTCCTCTCCACAGCCTTCCGCCTTTCACAATGGGCCAAACTATGGGAATACTTTGTGGGTCTTACTCTGTTGCTCAGTGTTTTTTTTTTGTTGTTGTTGTTGTTTTAACAGCAGAGCTTGCCTGCTTGGTTGCTTGCTCGCTTGCTTCCTTGCTTGCTTGACCCTTGAGACTTGGTTGGTCAAACATATTTATTAGAAAATTTATAATTCACACAAAGGATGAGGAATGAATCGGCCGTCTAAGGCGTAAACGAAAATTTTAGAATGATTAGTTTATATGCATAAATTTATGTCTATACAGAATAGTACATAAAGAATAGAACAATATATATGGAAAACAATCAACTAGTGAGAGGAATTGGGGAACACCAAATTTTAATTGGGAATAAATTAACAAGGAATTCTTATTGTATTACAAAGAAATTTGCACATGGCTAAGCAGGCATTCCGGTGGCCTGTGGCCCTGAGAAGATGCTGAACGGAAAGAATAGTTTTTGTGAATTCATGGTAATTCTTAATTTCCTCAATAAAAATTCAAAATGATTTTTTATGGCTGGTGAAGCGACTAGCTAGTAAGTAAAAAAAATGATGAATGTTTTTTCAGGCTCTTAACAGAAATAGCAAAAAGGAGTTGGAAGCAAACCATTCCGGCACAAATAAAATTTAAATGGCTTTCAAAATATTTAATAGACACGTCCAATTCGCAAATGGGACGCCATTTATCACGTCAAGAAAAAGAGAGATGATTGTATTCTTGAAATGATGATTTCATTTCTGTGGAATACTGAAGTAAGGAAGTATTTACGGAATCTAGGTTCAGTAATAAAAGCGGTAGCAGGCACCCTGGAACAATACAGGAGCATCTAGAAAACCACCGCGCGAGGGTATCCGCCATCTTGTTTAGAAATATGCCACGATGGCTCTGCCCCCATACCAACCGCACTGTATGCACGCTTTTTATGAGAAATAATTACGCGAATTCATTCAGAGCAGAAGACTCGGAATGACAAGATGTAGCGAGAGATGCAAATACACAAAGCGAATCAGTTACTATAACAACCGCCAGATCATTCATTTAAATTTTTAGAAGGGCTAAAAGAATGGCTAAGAGCTCTTCTTCGAATGTGCGAGTATAATCCGGAAGACGCAAGGAGTACGATCATGATAAAGGCCTCTCAGAAAATTCCCACTGCCGCTTTCTCTTCACACATGGATGCCTCAGTGGCAATTACGTTATCAATTCTCAATTTCGATAAATGGTCTTTTTTAACAAACGTAATATATATCTAGAAGGAGTTGTGCATTAGATGGGATTATATTATCAAATTCAATTTTTGTTTCGACCAATCATTAATCCTTTGAAATGATGTCGCGTATGTTAACTTTTAAAAATTCTAGTAGACTTTGCGAAAACAAACCGAGGTTTGTATACACGAGACCAAGGCTCATTAAAAATGTTCTCTATTCAGAAATGAATTACTGTGATCGTATTTGTGAAGATGTGTAGGTTTTGAAATGCGTTTCATGGTAAGCATGCGGAATCTGCAATCTAGAGTGGGGATTCGGGCTTCTTGATTTAAAACATTGTTCGCAGTAAACTTTGGCAGCAGAAGTCAACTACGAAGAGCCTCTCGCTCTAAAAGATTCAGGAGATCAGTCTTATATGTTGATGCCCCGGAGTATTCGCCTCGTGTGCGACCGATGGCGGCGCTGCGAACGGCGCTCCGGTGACGCAAGGGCGGGGATTCGGCTTTTGTCGTCTGCTACGCTCTGGCTAAAACAGCAGCATTTTCGTTCTAGTTCGCTCGCGTCGCACGGCGTTCCTCGACTACTAGCTGCACTTTCTTATTATTATATTTCTTGATATGACTGCTAGCATTACATGAGTTTAAGAAACGTTAACATTTAACATATCTTCTGTATACCGACAGCCAGCGCGGTCAGGTTCATGCCCCCGAGTTCGTAGCGTCGCTCACTGGGCTGGATGGCGTTGAAATAGCTTACGTGAAAGCGCGAACGCCCCCGCCAAGTGAGTTAAAGAGAGTCTCCGCTGCTTTGAAATCGCAGCGCGATCAACCTTGCGGCTTATTCGCAAAAATCAGCGTTGTGTAAACAGACTTGAGATGAACGAAAATTCACGCTCCACTCCCAATTGTAGTCATGTGGACTTGTGCAGACACGGCAGCCGACAAAATGAAATCGATAAGTTCATCGACCAGCGGGTTATTGCGGACCACTAGCATAGATTGGGCGAGCTGGATGCAAATAAGATCGCTCGGAATGAAACGCCAGCAGTGGTGCGCGTGGTTCGACTCTTATGATTAGAGATAGATACGTTCATGAGCCGCATTCATGTTTTCGATCGCGCAGTGCTGCCTACTCGACTGTGCGAGCCTGCCAATGGTAATGACAGGATGGCGCGCACTATATGTCTAATGGTTGGGCAACGCGATCCGCTGCAGTGTTCGCGTTTCACTTGACACTGATAGTACAGCTTCGTAAACATCAGGAAAAATCGGCGAATGTGTCCAGCAAGAGGAGAAATAGAGCTCTTTCCCACCATTCTTTTGGCCCCTGTGGCTGATTATTGTGATTCTTTACCGTGCTGTAACAAGATTGAATATCTTAAGGTGGGAGCCTCAGATTCCACATAAATTGCGAAAATTGACCGTCGGCGTCCCGCGTCGCCAGCGTCAACACGAGTGACGCGAAAATTCATCACATGATCACGTCATCACGACATCCCAGACCGACAAAATTTGTGACGTCATAACGTCATGTCACATGATTACGTCATCACATGACATCGTCGCTTTGCATTGCCTCCGTGATTGGTGGGCCGATCTCGGAGGCCATGCAAAACCAGGTGATGTGTAGAAAGCTTCAATGCAAAACCACGTTACGTCCAGAAAGCATTCGGAGGGGGGGGCGGCGAAGGAATAATACATCGACTCAAGAAAAAGATGGCCTTCGCCTTCGAGTCAACTTAGGCAAATGCATAAGGAACTCGAGTCTTTTTAGTACAGCGATCGCACCAAGCCACATCAGGAGTCGACCGTTGAGACTGATTTACAGTATTTTATTGCAAATACATCTTTCGATGCGAAAGCTTTATATTTATCAACGTTAGTATGATTACACTAATTCTGTTCAGAATATTTTCAGACCACCGTGAACGAGTGAACAAACGTTGATTTATTAACGTAAGGATTAAAATATGTTGCAAAAAAAATAGAAAAAAAAAACAAAAGAAAATTACTCCGGACAACCTACCGATATTTCATATCCCCGTCGTGCATCCCCTTTAGACTCACCCTGTTTATTTCGTGTTTCAATTTAAAGTACTTACGACGCGCTTACACAGCAGCTGCTAAAAATGTGTATTTAATCAAACGTTGTTGCCGATAACGCCACTTAATTTATTTGAATGACATCACACGTCGTTTGTCATGCTCCGAACATGTGAATTGAATCGAAGGAGCAGGCTTGGCAACCGAACACGCGCAGCACGCGGTTACATTTATTGCGCTTTAACGCAGACATGGAAGCTGAAGCCCGAACGCTGAAGTCAGTTATCGAAAACGGGCAGGAAAGTCATTTTGAGTGCGCCACGCCCATAGAACAGTCGCGAGAAGAAAAATTCACCATTGAAGCAGATGTACACATGAATGGCTAGCAGACGACAACAGGAGCAATCGACACAGAACGTGCTCCTGACGGCAACTCTGCTCGATTTCGATGGGCATTTGGCTTGAACATTCAGTACAAATTGCTTTATCAACTTTCCCACCAATGTTTCAATAACTCGAGCGCGATAGACAGGCTGGCAGCGTCGAGCAGCCTTCACGTAGCGAACGCGCGCGCGAAGAGCTGCATCCGAGTCCTCTCCCTGACGTCACACGCGAGAGGGCGCCACTCCAAGATCTCGAGGCGAATACGATTCAACCAAATTCTAGAATGGGAGGTGCATACATGTTTAAGCTGGCCGTAGAAACTTCGGTGTCGAGCGTCAGACGAAAACTGTGCTTGGCGAAATGGAGCACGTGTAACACGTGAAAGAGTATATATATATATATATATATATATATATATATATATATATATATATATATATATATATATATATATATATATATATATATATATATATATATATATATATATAGAGAGAGAGAGAGAGAGGGAAGGAAGGAAAGAAAGAAAAAAGGGAAAAAAAGAGAGAAACGTGAAATTTCACTGAGCTCCGCTCTCCCTTCAGGCTTGGCGCTACTAGAGCGAAGCTGCAGAAACATATCTTTTTTTGTTTCTGTCTTTAGTCGCTCGTTCCTTCCTTCTGTTTCTTTAATGTCGTTAGGCACCATTAAAACGTGCTAGTGACGTGATGACACTTTTGTTTGAGATTACCGGGCACAATGACCGGTGCTGGAGGGGTGCAATGACCGGTAGGAGTCTACAATGACGAGTGTAACGACGCGCATAGTAAAAAAAAACCAAACGCGAAATAATTACGAAATGCGAAAGAATTTACTCCGTCGATTTCGCAATTTATGCTCGGGGCCACTTCCTAAGCTCGTACATTCCAATCAAGAAAAAAAAAAAGGAAGAAAACGCAAACTTAGAGATAGAGAGAGAGAACACGAAATAATGTTCAGATCGAATTTCCCGTGTTTTGCAGAACAAAGCTCGTCCCTCCTAATGTCTTTTCTCTGTCGGAGGCCATTCTACCGAGTTATGGCCGTAGTGCGTGGCCAGGATGTACCCTGCACGACCAAGGTAATACCAGGAAAGCTACGAGGTAGAAGCGGTTTGTGATAGGGGAAAAAAAATCTGGCGCTTTTCTGCGCAGGTAATAAGGGAAGCACGGTTCGGCGTTGCGGAGGAGGGAGTACGGGGAAAATTACCGGGGTTCCTTATGCACTTAAGACAACTCCAAGGCGAAAGCGTACATGGTATTTTAAGGGCAGCGCTTTTTCAGTGGGACGTGCACCGAGGGACACTCTTGTATCTCCTTCAAGCGTTTCCGGTTTCCGAATATTCAGAACAAGCCTTCTGATTAGCAAAAGTAGTAGGAAATCGACGGTTCTCGTTCTATGGCTCAATAGTTAGATTGGATACGGGGGATAATGGAGCATAAGTTTGCTTTACGGTTAGCTTAGGTTATGTTAGCTTAGGTTAGGTTAGGCTTGGTTAGGTTAGGTTAGGCCAATCAACTGTGAGGATAACTAAAGAAACTTAATCGAAGGTGGTCATTGAAAGATCAGGCGGTTTTCATATGAGCGGCTGGGACCGTTGAGGCGCCTGTTGGAGTACATCTTAAGCACGTGCTTCTTTATTTCATGAGAGACTTCATCATGAAAGTCTGGCATTGAACCTCCCACCTTTACAGAAATGTAGCCTCTCCCTCTCGCTGTCACTTCGATAATATTGGACAACAGGGGAAAAAAAAATTACGAAGCTCGCACTAAGCAGCGCAAGCCTTGGAACAGCGAGAATGTGCGATTCTGAAGACTAATATGGTTGCTTCTAGATTGTTTCTGGGCCTTAGCTAGGTGATGCAGGTTGTTTCTATGTAGTTTCTAGGTCATAGCTAGGCTTTAGCTAGGGGATGCTAGGTTGCTTCTACGTTTATTCTCAGCGCAGAGAGGTTCGAGTTAAACCACAGACAGCCACAGACACGGCACGGGCACGTCATCGTTGGAGTGGGCCTTCCATCGCTTTCCGGGGTCTTCTCGAAGCCGACGTTGCCTTTCCCGTCCCCTAGTACTCTCTCGTCGTACGTGCTCGGGGTCTTCGGCTCACCGTCGTCGCTTCGCAGCCATTTGTTGGGCTAACTGTTGCCTTCTTCACTTTTAGTGGAAGTTGCGTGTAGTGGAATTTACCCAATTTCACTGGCACATACCCGTTAATGATGATGATAGTTTTCTGATAGGCCGCACAAATTTCTGTGGCGCATACCCGTTTGTTGGGCTAACTGTTGTCTTCTTCATTGTTAATGGGCCAGTGTTAAGTAGTAGTATTTACCCAATATGATGAAGATAGTTTTTTTGGTACGGGGTGAACAATGAACGCTTTCCTAACCAGCCTCGCTGTTAATATAGAACACAGACCAAATACGCATATCACCGAGCAAGACAGGGCGAGATATCACCTGAAGCGAGGTTACGGTCGCGGCACCGGGGCTTTGCCCCGACTTGCTATAGGATTTCGGCGGTGCTACACCGCAGAGCGTCGCCAGGTGGAGGCGCCGCCTTGCGGGGGAGCGCCCGCCCTAAGTGATATTAATGACCGCCGAGGCCGGAAAGCCTGCGTAGGCATTAATCTCGAGTTCAGCCGAGAGGAAGGCGGAAAGATTAAACACGAAGAAGTGGATCGGAACTATGGGGGAAGCAAAAAAAATAAAAAGTTGGCGGGGAAGGAGCGAGGGTGTTGAGACTCTTAGCCTGACTCTTCCCCACGCGCCCTAATTTTTCCCTCGCATTCCTCGAATCCCCATTCTTGAAGTTTATTACCCCGCTCACCGCCCTCTGGGGAGACGCCACTCTAGTCGGACGCAGCTGCCGCTGCGACATCCGGCCAGGCACGGCACGCCGAAGAATAGTTATGGATGAAGAATTATGGAAGAAAAATTATGACAAAGAAATATCGAGAATACTGCTGACTTTGCAGGTAGATTGCGATTCGTGTTAGGGAGAGTATTTTTGAAGGCTGGTGGCTGGGCAGCGTGGTTTGGTGTTTCTTTTCGGCGTTATTTTACGGCGAAGCTGTCAACGATGGTATAATGATGATGATGTTAATGAAGATGATGACGCACGTGATCTCGCGTTCTTACAACTTCGCGCTCCGATGGTTTTGGCGGCGTAGTAGTGGCTGCATTTTTTACTTCTTGCGATCCTAGGTTTTCATAGGTTTGCAACTCACTGAAGGGTCGACTCTCTCAGACTCAGATCGGGCCGTGAGTCTTAGTCTGAGTGAATCCGTGAGGGTAACATTTTGGGGACTTTGAGTCCGAGTGAGTCCGATTGTGGGAAATTTTGGTGAGACAGCCAGAATGAGGACGGTCGAGAAAAATTTTGATGAGTTTGAGTACGAGTAAACCCTGAGCGCAAAACACAATTTTTTTTGAGTCAGTCTGGTGAGCTCCACTTTTTCTGCCCACCTCTGGTGGTTTTATTCCAGGTGCTCTGCACTGTAAGGCTCTGTTTAGAGGGCATTTCCAGCTTTGCTGGATGATCGGTCGCAAGCGTTTACTAAAAAAGAAATTATGTCTGAAGGCGGCCCCACAGTCCTCGACTTTGGTGTCTAGTATAGCGGCACGAGTACCTAGGCGTTTGTGTGCCCTGATGTATTGCTTGTGTTAACTTTGTCTTTTATCGCGCTGCATAAACGGATCTCGGAGGCTTCGTATAAAGAAGCGCATGGTTCAGATAAGCTCGGCCAGGCACCGCGACAAACCCAGCTGCTCACAAGAAAACCGCCTGCTCTTTCAGTCAACTCATTCAATTAATTCTCATTAATTCTTGAGAGACCTAACGGGTGCTTAAGCGATCCTATGCTCCTATATCATATCTATCCAATATAACTCTTAAACTGAACCAGAAACATTGATTTCGTACCAGATTTACTTTTAAAAATGCGTTGTTTGACTATTCGGATAATTAGAAGTGGTCGTAAGGAAGCGCTTGGAAAAGAAGCAAGAGTGTCACTTGTCGCTCGTTTTACTAATAACTATAATAACTGCAGTCTGGTTGAGCAAATCACGCATATTCGTGCAACCTGGTTACAGGAACAGGAGTAAGCGTTACCGTTCACCGTAGCATATCCTTCACCTCTCAACCCCAGCACCCTCCTCTCCCCTTCAGGGCAAAGCATTCGTCCGTGAGGCGAATCGCACTGGTTGTGGATTCGTATACCACGGACGGAAAAGGTGTTATCTTCTCCACTTTATTTGATTTTAATTTATGTCATCATTATTCATTACTCCACAGCAGTTAAATAATTAATAATAATAACAGAATGATATTACTATCTGGTGTTTTTACGTGCCAAATTAATGATGTGTTATATGAGTCGTGGTGTAGTGGGGGGGCTCAGGAAAATTTTGACCATCCGGATTTCTTCAACGTGCAGCGACACTGCAGAGCACACAGACCTCTAGAAATTCGCCTGCCACGGTCGTGATCGAACCCGCGACCTTCGTCTCAGCAGCCGAGCATCGTAACTACTGTATCACCTAGTCCGGCTACAATTCGCTGCCTTTGTACTTTCCTTGGCTTGACGGCTTGACTTTGCGTTGCTTTCATTAAGTTGTGTCCAACGAAGGAGATGAGCCCTTGATCGATTCCCCTCCTCTAGCACCGACACGGAGTGTTTCATCTCCGAATGAAACTTTAATCCAACGAATTTGTCTTTCTTGTTTACCGATATATTTAGAGCGGCGCTTTCTCATCACGCGTCCTGTTTTCCTGGCCTCTTCGTCGACGTTTCCTCGGTCAAACTCGTTCAAGCGAGCAACGTTACAAAAAACCGCGGGAAAGTAGCAAGTCTGGCACTTTCTCGCTTTTCTGCGTGGGTCAGGAAAGGTGCCAGCGGTGTCGGGCCGTAATAGACGAAAACAAACACAAGCAAACAAAGGAAAACCAGTGACATGTCGCCGGTGAAATGGATGGAGCCAGGCGGCCTTGCGAACTTAGAAGCCACTCTGGCCACAAGGGAAGTAAATTCTGGAAAAGAGAGAGGAAAAGGCTTCTACAGTGGCGAGCGATCTCTTGGCTGACGCCTGTGCGTTGCTTCTAGCTGCCGGCAGCGTCGCGTGCCGGCAGTTTTTAGGTGGTTCTTCAACGCGCGACGCTTTTGAAGGAGCGCAACGTTTTTTTTGTTTTTTGGGGCCACTTTGTTCGCGCGTGGCGATTCCCTCGGGGATGTGAAACGGGGGCCTACCCCCGCTCGACTACTCGGAAAATTGATCGCTCTTGAAGCGTTGTACGGCGGTCTCAAAATTGACAGCCGAACTTGAAGGGCTCGTTATATATATGTATATATACGTTTATACGGTACAGCTCCGGCCAATCGGCTTTCTTGTTTTTGTTTTCGTTTGTTTGCTTGTATGTTTCCTCGCCTGCTTGTTTTTATCTGTTGTTGTTTTGTTTGTCTGGTTGCTTTCCTTTCTAGATTTGTGTTTTGTTTTATTTGCCTGTCTGATTTTCTCGTTTTGTTTGTTGTTACTTTTGTTTGTTTGCTTGTTTACATTCGGGTATCCCTGCACGCTGGCACGGTTTTCAAACGTAGAGTCGCAGCGTCGGCATTTTTGATCGAGGTCAACGCGGCACTTAAGATTTCCATCATGCTTCGGGCCTCCACGAAAAGGCCAAGGTGTGAGCGATGTGAATTTTTTCAAAGGCAATCGATAACAAGCTGGGGTACGTTTAAAAGACAACGACGATGTGAAGCATGCGAGGTAACCTTCAAGGCAAGCGCTTCCGCATGTAGTGTTTTTGTGGTCTTTTTTTTTCTTTCGTGTATATATGAAAAACATGAGAACGCAGGCTGCTTCAGTGCCGGCCATCTTATCATCGGGACGTTATTATTGAAAAACAAAACGCATAAACAAGAAGAAATGCAAAAAAAAAACGAAAATAAAAAATATTCAGAAGCCCTATACACACGTACGATCTGATCACCGGCGCCGTCGTTAGTGTTGTTGTTGTTGCTGCTGCTGATGCTGCTGCTGCTGCTGCTCTTGTTGATGTTGTTGTTGATGCTGCTGCTGCTGCTGCTCTTGTTGTTGTTGTTGTTGTTGTTGATGATGCTGCTGCTGCTGTTGTTGTAACTCGACGAGGTAGCTATTAGATAAGGCGTTGTGCTGCTAAGCTTGGAAGGAGCAGGTTGGATTCCTGAGCACGGCAGCCGCATTTAGAGGGGGGGGCAAAATAAAAAAAAAAGTCAAAAAACCGTTTGGGCGACGTTAGACCTGTAGATAGTCAAAATTAACCCGTAGCTCCCCCCCTTGGGCGTGTGTCATAAGACATAGTTGTTTTGGCGCGTAAAACCCTGATATGTAGTGCTGTTGGCTTTAGCAAACCGAAAGTCACGCGCGCCGGGGCGAATTTGCCATGAATAGGGTGGTTATCAAAATTCTACAAGTACGAAAATTTACCTACTGGAAAACACAGGCGAAGTCAAGGCGCCAGAAATGGCAGGCTTTAAATTGCTTTTTTTTTTTTGCCAACCTTGCCCACTTACCGTACGTGTACATTACACATCCACTGTAGTGTAAGTACACTGCACTCTGTAATTAATTGATTGATTGAAAAAAAAAGAAGAAGGCGAAGCCTATGTACCAGTAAAAAAAAAGAAACTAATGCACAAATTATAGATATTCCGGTGCCCTACTTTGCGTTCGTACCTCAAGCACATTTCAGCACAGTAGGAATTAGCGAACCATCCAAGAAGCAAAATCTTTTAATTGCAAAAAAGTCGGCAGCAACTTGAGTTTTTGGTCCAGTTGGCCAGTTGCCAAAAAAAAAAAAAACTTATTGTGTGTACGTCGCAGGTTCACACGACCACTCGTGTGAGTGCTCTCTCGTGTGAACCTCTGCTGAACAGCACGAGTATCTTACGAAGAAGCAGGGACAAGGTGACACGTGAACTAGCGGAGGCGATGTACATCAAGAAATTTGGAAACCAATGCATCCGCGTCCCGTCCTTGTCGCTTTTTTGAAAATGAGTTTGCCTTCCTATCTGATAGGTTGTGATGATAGGTTCTGTTTGTAAATGTGCGCATGCGTGAGGGTTTCGCAAGATGAGCATCGGTTCATTAAAATAGCGTTGCGAGTATGCGCTTGTCCGCGTTACTTCTCCGTCCATGTTCTTGTTTTGCGCCAACCAATTTCTAACCAGCTTTCCATAGTACGTCCGGAAAAAGGAGCGTGCGAGGACTATTACTTTACTGAGACAAAAAATATTTACTAAGCTAATACGGCATCCCCGGACGAGCATGCAAACAACAACGTCGTTAACAGGGCCCGTGTTCACAAGAATGTGTCAAGCTAAAAATTTTCGTAAGAAAATATTTCAGCCAATCATGACGCATAACATGTTATTAGTGAAGACGCGACCCTTCTGTGTAGGCTGTGGTTGGGCGTTGCGTTTACCAACGCGTATGCTTTCCGCATTGGGATGGCCACACCTCAGCCTGTGACTACTGTGGCAATGAGGAGACAATTGGACATATATTTTGCGATTGCCTACAGTATAGGGCACAGCGACTATGCCTTTGCAACGCGCTCAACAAGTTAGATGACCGACCTTTGTCGGAAGAAAGGATTTTAAGCCACCGACAGGATGCGACGTCACAGAAGAAGGCCCTGAAAGCGCTGCTGCGATTTTTGCGATCGACCGGCCTTTCTGAACGACTTTAGCCAGAACGCCCTTCCTGTGCGCGTCGCTTTCTATCCTGCGTGTGCGTGCATTTTTTTCCTTTCATTTTTTTTTCTTCTCTCTCTCTCTCTCTCTCTGTACACCCTCTTTCTTGCCCCTATTTCCCCTCCCCTGTGCTGGGTAGCAAACCGGATGCTAGTATCGGTTAACCTCCCGGCCTTCCTCTTCATCTCTCTCTCTCTTGGTTGATTTCTGGCCCCAAATTAATACGGAACTAGAATCACGCATGCTCAAAGTTTCCGTTGATGCCCCTATCTCTAATATATGTTTTTTTTTTTGTTTTTTTTTTTGTTTTTTTAATGAGGGAACGATGGAAAGAAGGAAACATGAAGGGAGAAGGCAGGGAGGTTAACCAAAAAAGCTTCCGGCTGGCTACCCTACACTGGTGGTTTGGGGAAGGTGATTAGAAAGGATGAGAGAGAGAAAGAGGAGGAGGGAAAGAGCTCTCTCACTTCCTTGGACAGCCGGGGAAGCTCTTAGTTTCTACCACGCTGCACCGAATTAAGGAATCGACGAGAGCCTGTGATCGCCATACGGGTGAAAAAAAAAGGAACTGAGGTTCCAAGGGAACCGCGGATGCTTCCCGCCCAAGCCGTCGTTCCTTCCGGGCTCTTTTGCCTTTTCTCTCTCTCCCTCGCAGCGGGGGAGGCGTGTTTGCCCTGCTGCGCCATTTATGTAAATACTGGCAGCCGAATGTGTTATGCAAATAGCGCCCCAGAAAGACGAAGAAGGGAGGCGGCGTTTGCTTCACAAGTGGTCCCGTTCGTATAGTCCCTGGCGATCCTCTTTGGTCCCACTCTAGCATGACCCAGCACTTAGCGTCCGCGAAGGAAAGAAAGGAGGAAAAAGAGAGAGGGAAGCGTTTATCTCTTTCGTTTTCATCGGTTTGGTCGGGGAAGAGGAGAGGCAGCGAGAAGGGCAGGAGAGGAGATAGGGAAAGTGGGAAGGGGGGAGAGAAGAAGTGGAGAGGGGGTACTTTTACACAACCTGTTCTCTTTTCCTCGGCGTCATCGTTGAGTGGACACTCTTGAACCAGTGTTTGTATGTATAAGCGTTCGAACGGGAAAGTCTGTGTTTTTCGTGGAAACGCAGCGGCGCTTGCTGCGTTCGCAGTGCTTAACGCCTTCGAAATACTCGTCCTTATGAAGCGTTGGGATTAGCGGAGCGCTTATCCTGCCGAAAATACGAAGCCCCCGAGATTAAGGGTGGAAGCGTCCGTGACAGCAAGAAAGAGAGTGAGAGGAGGTGTAGGACAACGTTTAATTCTTTCGTTTCATTGATTTGGTCGTGGAATGGGAGAGAGGGGATGTGGAGAGAGGAAATTTCACTCCAAATTCTCTTTCCCTCGACGTCATCGTTCAGTGGCCACTCCGGAACAAGTGTTTATATATGTACGCGCTCGGGCGGAAAATTGTCTGTTTTTTTTTTTTTCGGGGGGAACGCTGAGGCGCTTTCTGCGTTAGCGGTGCTTAACAACTTCGAGATCCTCGCCCTTATGAAGTGTTGGTATGAGCGGAGCGCTTATCCTGCCGAAAATACGAAGCCCCCGAGATTGAGGGTAGAGCGTGGTACGTGACTACCAGGGCACCAAAGAGCTAGGCGGTGCCTTAATCCCTTGCGTGGGCTTCGAAGGATGAAGAGGAAGTGCGGGTCCTAAAAAAAAAAAATTGAAGGACACTTTGTACATTCCAAAGTGTGTACGGCGAAAGCGCGTGGCCATTCGACTGACTATACCATGTCTTTTTTTCTTTTACACTCTCAGTGGGATAACACACAAACCGAATGTGTGCGTGTCTTTTTGCTTAAATCTTTACCGCGAATCGCACCCAGACGCGAGACTAATCTTCCTCCGTTCGCATGCGTTCGTATTTTCTCGCGCTTTGCGCTTGTCCAGCGCTTAAATTGACGGACCCTTTGTAAATTCCAAAGTGTGTTCCGCGAACGCCTGTGTCCATTGAGACGGCGTCGGTCAGAATGATCCCAAACGCTGGGCACAGCGACGCTACGCAAGCAAAGCGCGAGCGCTGTAGAGTCCGACGCGACCGGCGTCCGTTTGCGCACCCCGGCGGCCACCTGGCTCCGTGCGAGCCCTCAAACGGACGGACACGGACGGACGGACACGGACGGACGGACGTGAGCATGAGACATTAAAGGCTTTCGCCTTAATAATGTTAAAGAGAGATGCGGGGCATTTCGCTTGCACCTAGTGACAGAATGACTATAAGAGATCCTAATGATAAAGAGAAAGAGATAAAGATAGTAAAGATAGGGAGATACTCAGGAGTAAAAATCTGGTTTGCTACCCTACGCTGTGAAGACAGATGCATAGGAAAACACAGTCACGACAGCGCCGCGCTATACGCGCTCGCCTCGTCACAGACACCGTACCCTGCTGACTCTGTGACAGGGTTAATGTCCTGGCTTGCTGGCAAGTGTAGACAAACAAAAAAGTCAGAATGCTTGCTGCGCCTTGTAATTGTAGCGCAATGACCGTGTTCTCCTAATCTCCTCCCCCCCCACCCTCCTACATTCTGCAAAAACAACTAAAAAAAATTACACCATCTTCCGCTAAAGGGAACCATGTGTAGATGTGAAGCAGAGGGCGCTAACGCTTACACTGGCGGCGGCGTTGACGCTGGCGCTCATCGCAGCGTTGCGAAGGAGAGAAAACTGGGGAGGCGCAAAGCAGGCAGTGATGGAGCAGTGTTTCCTACTGGAACATGCCAATCGCTGCTAATGGGCAATGAGAGACAGAAGACTCCGACTGGACACAGAGACCCGCACTCCGCTTTTAGTTAACGCGCACGCTGCGAATTTTTATTGTTCAACAACGCACAGGAGAAATCTCCCACCGGCACCACCTTGGAGGTCAAGATTCATTGCCATATATACGGGGTGGCCAGTGAACGGTTGTGCAGCGCGAGCAGTCGGTTTTTTCAACCAAGAAACTCGCTAGCAGACGCTGCCTGCGTCGGCGTCGCGAGGCGAGAGAGGGGGGGAGCGTAGGAGAGAGAGGGGGGTGACACGCATGCGCAGTGGGAGTGTGAACGCCGTGGGCAGGGATGCGTAGAGGAGAGAGGGGGGGGAGCGTAGGAGAGGAGAGGGGGGACGCGCATGCGCAGTGGGAGTGTAGACGCCGCGGGCAGGGATGCGTAGAGGAGAGAGGGGGGGAGTGTAAGAGGGGGAGAGAGGAGGGGAGGCGCATGCGCCGTGAGGGTGTGGTTGCCGCGGGGAGGGATGCCTAGAGGAGAGGGAGAGGAGGTTTTTTTGTTTTTATTTTTTTAAAGGGTTTGCGCATGCGCAGTAAGGGTGGGCACGCAGCACACCACCACCACCACCGGATTAGGCTTCGCCATAAGATGCTTCACATCTAATAAGTTCTGAAAACCGTGGTTTATCCCTCTTGAAAAGATGCTTTCACTGCATTAAGACTACTAGTGCGGCTTTGCCAGCTCTACAGGAAAAAACTCGCCCCTAAGCGTAACTTATTGCGAAGCGTTACATACCAAGCTCCGCGCATTCACACGTGAGGTGATCTGATAGTTTCACAAGGTGATTTGATGTTGCATATCTTGCTGGGTTATATCCACCTGCACCCGCAACATCCCCATAGAAGGTACCGTATCCCATACCTCTTCTAGTCAAAATGGTTGATTGGGCGAGTTGGTGTTCCATGATTGTTTTTCAAGTACGAGCGCGATACGTAGACAGGGACAGGCGCTTGTCCGTGTCTTTCCTGTCCCTGTCTACGTATTGCGCTCGTGCTTGAAAAACCTCTTCTAAGGCGTAAAATCTCAACGAGAAATAAGTTAGGCGGATGATGTACTCTTGGGGACAGTGACAAATTGTTGAAGGGGGGAATGTCTCTGAAGCCACCGTGTCTACAGGAGAACTTCTTTTCACCAGGGTTGCTTTCCTGGTGAAGTCGAAACGTCGGCCCCAGCGGCATTTCACTCCTTAACGATTTCTCATCACACGTAAAATGTGATTCATCTATGCACCGTTGACTACGTGAATCTTCTGGTAAATTCATCCAAGTTAACTTCAGTCCAACCGCATTTTAAAGCGTCGTCGCCCGCATAGTCTCTTTAAACCACTGTGATGGCTCACATTCCCATGCAAAATAATTCCGTTCGATTCAATTCAATTTTATTTTCCCATCTTTCATGGCTGATCGAGCAGCTGTAGTTATGGGCTGCCCAACACTCTAAGAAAGAAAAAGAAAAGAGTTATTTGACTCTCTTTTTTGGAGTTCTTGTTTGCCACGCATATTACACTCTTTAAAAAGACACGTGAACTTTAATGGAGGTTATTGTACTCTCTTCTGAGAGTCGTGTGACTCTCAAGTGGGTTAACACGTCTTTTAAAGAGATTCACGTACGGGGCAAGTCCAGACGCTCTGAAAGGAGTCACACATACTTTTTCTTTTTTTCTCAGGATGAAGGACAACTTGACAAGCCTATAAATGTAATGTTCAACAGGGAGGCAGTAGTAGACCTCATACAACTTAAAAAACAAATTTAAGGGCACAAAATAATACACGAAGCTGGAATACGTACACACACACACATAAGGCGTCTTGTTTGAATACAGTGTGAAGGTTTCTTGCGCGAATAGGAAAGCAAATCAAAATCAATGAGAACATGACTACTTAGGAGAGACGGAATAGTATGATGAAGGCGTTCTTGTCCAAGATTCAAGGCAAGGTGTCGACACTGTCTCTTTGTCGCCATGTCTCGTTGGATATCCTAGTGCTTCCTTACTTAGTTTTGCTAATTTCCTGAAGCTGGTTCGATTATTTCTTTTTCGCGATTTCAGGATGATACTAAGGTGATATTTATGAGGGTTATGCGCTTTAATTACTATAGAGCTCCTAACTAAAGCTGCACTCAAATGTCGGTACCATAAGTTATAACGAGAACCTAATCGAAGAGTTGATTCGTAATGTGTAACTGAAACCTCATTAGAGAGGACTTTTCCCGAATATTTAAAATTCACGAAAGAAAAATAACGCTTCATACGGAGTGTCGAAACTTCGAGAGAGCGTCATCTTAACTCGTCTACTTAGAAAATCCTCCGCTAATCCAGCTTTATAACGTCCACTGACGACAACGACTACCTGTGAGTGCCCTCGTTGAAGAACGGAGACTCTACAACTAAAAAAGGACAACAAATGACCCCCACAGGAAGCAGGTCTTTCTTGGGCCCGTTAGGCCGTCTTAGGTGTCTCAAAGTTCTTTGCGACTGTCGCAATGGGTGCAGGTGTGTGACGAGGGCCCAGCTTAATCCTACTTCGCTCGGAGAGGAATTCGAGAAGGTGGGTTTCCAGGAGGTGGCATTACGTCAGCATGAGTGCGAGTTATCACGATACCCTACTGCCCCTTAAGCCACCTGGAGCCTTAATTAACTAAGAATGCTGAGAACGAGAGAACAGGAATCTCGCGACGGGGACAGGGAGGCCTTAATCTTGCCCTCAACTTCGTCGACGTATCGAGCAACGAAAGAAAAGTTTTCCTGCCCCACTACAGATCTTCTGAGGCACTGACGGGTGAAAAATTTTTGCGTCTGCTTCTGTTTTCTTGGCTACTATACGTGCGTGCCAGCTTGCAATGCGGATGCAGTGGCTTATTAGCGCACTCCAACTCTGAGATTAGCTGTCGCCTCTGGTTTGACCGAGTCTGTGCTGACCAGCTAGTTTGGAAGTTCTAGTTTCAATTCACAGTTAGCCGTAAGGGTGCTCTGAGAGAGTGTCTGTCCAGTTATTCTGCATGCGCAGGTCAAACGCAAAATCTGGAATCAGTTGAATGAAGTCACTGAGAAGTGGAGTGTGGTCTACTGTCCCTGGAGAACAGGCTAGGCCTGAACGATGGCTAAATCTTTGTGGACAAAGTGGATTACGGAGTTACGGTCGTCAGGAAAATGAACACTGATCTACTAGGTCGTTATAAAGCCTTCAGAAACGGACGCTGTGCTTATCTGAAAAAAATAAATAAATAAAAAAAGCAAGAAACGTGGGTACTGGTTCTTCCCGCTCCAATTCGTGCACTTGTCGAAGGCATCGACTAAAAGAATGGATTTTGAATTCGCGAACGAGTGAGCGTCTTCGGCAAGCTATTTACTCGGAAAGCACGCGAGATATTCTGGAGGTGACAGCATGAAATTGGCATACGCCGTTCTACCGTAGAGAAGGCCCACGCGTGATATTTGGAGGTCCTGAGCCTTTCCTTAGCACCAAGAAGAAAGTTCAGAGAGGGTATTCTTAACAGCTTTCACGAATGGAACACTGGTATTTCTTACCAAGCGGGTGGGTGTGTGTCTCAGTTGCGAATGGATCAGTGTTTTATCCCCGTCCGAAGTTTCTGTTCCTCACAAAAGCAATGTAAAGCTTCTTTAAAATTTTATCGAAAGAACATCGCGCCGCCCCGTAGTTTAAAAGGTTCGAATGTTTGGAATAGCATCCATTGGTCATTGCATACACGTGACGAAAAAAACTGCGGCACCTTTAAGCTTCGCCTTTAAGAGATGAACGCGACAGTGATGTCCGCACGCACGCACGCACGCACGCACGCACGCACGCACGCACACACATACATACACACGCACGCACGCATGCACACGCATATACACACACGCACACGCACATACACACACACACACGCACGCACACACACACGCACGCGCACCCACCCACACGCACACACGCGCGCACACACACACACACGTACGCACGTGCGTGCGCGCGCGTGAGTCGGGGAGCCTTCCGCGTGAACGCGCGGGAGGCTCCCCGACGCGCTGTGCTCGGAGGCAGCTTTGCAGCTGCTGTGCCAGTTGTCACGTGATCATAGAGGGCGGTGGCGAGCTTTGGGCTTGGCGGAGCCTACGCGCTGCGACGTCGCTACAAGCGCCTTAGTATGTCGACGGCGCCTGCCCCTGCTTACAAACATGGAGTAGGTATATACAACTTCAATTCTATTCCATTTCTTTGTTTTCTTCGTTCCTTTCAACTAGCACACTAGCTTGCTACTTAACAAAACTGTCTTTCTCATAACTAAGCATCGCGTATGACACGGTTCACTGGTTAGCACCTCCTCTAGTCCGTTTTCAATAGAGAACTAAGGAAAACCTATACTGAAAGGTCAAGAGGACGTGAACATTGAGTAAAAGAAAGGGTACGGATCCAATATTCTCGCGTGGCGTCGTGTACGAAGCTACGCGCGCTGTAGCTTGACCCATCGCTACGAAACAAGTCGACCCTCGGACGGCCGTTTCGAGATGAACCACTACGGCCTGCACCACACGACGGCTTACGAAGGCTGAAGGGCCCAAGAGTGATTCCGAACCCGCCGAGATTGCTTTTCTATCACGCTCGACTTGTCTCTCGCCCGGACAAGTGCGGGCCTCCATTCCTGCGCCTAGTTGCTTCGGCAGAGGGCGCTGTTCTCGCTACTGCTGTTGTTTACTAACTGTCTCAAAACGGGGACGTAGAAGAGCTGCTCGCTGTATATTCACTCTTGGCTGCCTTGTCGCGGGAGAAGAGGCACTGTCTCTGCCCAGAGTGTCTCTTTACGCAGCGTCCAGGGCAAACTGGAGGGCGTTGGCAAAGAGACTCGGTTCTGGTTCCACAGTAACTTCCGCGCGCTTCGGTGTTTCTCAGGGCGATGCTACACTCGAATGTCTGTTCTGGCACTAGCTAGTTATGGCACTATTTCTTGTAGCAGTTGCTAGACGGCTCTTCAGAGACCATGTCCGTACGGGGCGTGACATTGAGAAAAAAAAAAGAAGAAAAGTTTTGGGAATGATATTGGTTGTCCTAGTCGAGAAGATACTGCACCGTGTTTTCGCTTACCGTCCTGTTTGCTTTCTTCACCGAAACGGTCCGAACCTTTGTGCGAATGACCAGAAGCGAGGCTCGGTGTGGTGTCAACATTCTTCCGATGGTATCCTCCTTAGTGCGATCCTATATTGGGAACAGCCAGTTACGTGAAGAAAGAGAGAGAGAAAAATGATTAAGGCGAAAGCCTCAGATATCTCCACAAACGCGAATAGTGAGCATTGGCGTCGGCATTAGTACGTGTGAGGAAAAATATCATCATGTGATCGCGTCCCATGTATGACGTCATCAAAAAGTGACAGGTTGCCAAAATTTGTGACGTCACAAGATGAGATCATCACATGACATTGTCACTTCGTCAAGGGCGTGGTCGATCTCGGAGTCACTGCAGCACGACGTGAGTTGCAGAAAGCTTCTGATGCCTCCGATCTCAGAGGTCATGAAAAGCCACTGTGGGTGCCGGAAGCTTCAGGGGGGACAAAAAGAGGAGATCGATTACGAATAAATTGAAGAACTCGGGTTTCACCTTCGGGGCAGCTTAGACAAATTAGAAAGTGAACTTCGTGCCTATTCACAGGGATGCAAAGAGGTATTCCCTTACCTGCTACCCAACAGAGAAGAAAACAATTACACCATCTCCCGCTAAAGGGAACCATGTGTAGATGTGAAGCAGCGGGCGCTAACGCTTACACTGGTGGCGGCGTTGACGCTGGCGCTCATCACAGCGTTGCGCAGGAGAGAAAACTGGGGAGGCGCAAAGCACGCAGTGATGGAGCGGTGTTTCCTACTGCAACATGCCAATCGCTGCTAATGGGCAATGTTACATCCTCAGAAAACAATATGTTACTGAAAATAATATGTTACAACAAATAATTCTCAAATACAGCTAGAAATCGCTCCGTCTTCTCTAGACGAATGATGCCATAAACCCAAAGTGCGCGGCCATTGGCTTATTTGAATATCATAAGCTGCACCATTACTGCTACCGCATATGGCGGCACGTGACACGTGGTGCCATCCCACGACGACAACGGCAACTACGCATCTCACGGTGCTCAGATCTGCCAATGGCCGTGAACTTTGTGCTTATAACGTGGTTGTTTGGGATTATGGCATCATTTGTCGAGAGAAGAGGGAACTATTTCGACCTGACTTTGAGAATTAATTGTAAATTCCTGGCCGCGTGCTACGCCACAGTGTGTGGCTTGCGTGTTCTCAGGAGCTTCGACTACTGATCACCAGCTTTTTCTGACCATGCTAAAATAGTGTTGCAGGGCCTCTTTGATGCGTGTTTCTCGCACTGCAGCTCGCAATATCTTACAAGAAGTATGGTCGCCTATTGCGCAACAATGCATTACCAACTGTGCAGGTGGCTTTAGGCTTGAAGTGTTACGAAGAGCAACATGCTGCCGTAATTTTCTTTTTACTCTCGATAAGAAGTGGTGTTTTTTTCCGGTACGGGGCGTAAGTTAGGTTGGCTGCATTGGGACTACATGAATACCGTTCCTACGCGTCGAGACCCACTCCGCTAGAGTGACACAGCGACGAGTGACCTAGACCTGAGGGCCCCTGGAGGGCACGGGGAAAAGCTACAGTGTCCTGCACTTCAACAATGAACAGTACCTCTAGTATAACACTCAACCGCGCACACAGGCTCCAATCTATTGCTCCAATCTCGCAAAAAGAACTTTTTTTTCTTTTTTGGTTTTTCTCACTACTCTCCTCGTAGGGTTTTTATAGCCGTACTATCAACCCTTACCTAACTCACTGCTCTGTCCCACGGGAAACTGTCAACTGATGTTTTTTTTCTTGGTCACGAACTTACGGCTCACCTTTCGGGGTCTCTTGTGCACATCGGTGGCAGAGTTTCGCAACGCGGCCTGTGCACTCCCCTCCCCCACCCTTCGTGCGGGCCACTTTTACGGCCCGTCTAGTGTAGAGGAAGCTTCCTTCTTCCCCTCACTCTCTCTGTCTCGTTCTTTCTCTCTCTCTCCCTCTCTATCTCGCCCTCGTGCTACGGTAGCTCATAAAAAGGATGTGCCCCGGGCAACCGAACCACGACAACAATGGCGCACTTCCCAGGCAGGGGCAAATGAGGCCGTCTACTTTCCTCTCCAGGCGACGCGGGCATTCGCTTTCGTTTTCAGGAATAAACGTCGCGCCCGTGTCGATCGAAACAACGTCCGATTTCGCAGCTGCAACTGAGCAAAAGCTCGACAGTTTCTCTAAGGGGCGTACGAGATTTCTTTTCTCGAAACTGCATGGAGTTATGGTGCAACTTCAAGTTCATGAGAAAGGGGGAAGTGATATGAAGGTATGTGCAACAACTACAGGCCAAGGTTTGTTACATTCTATGGACATCTGAAGACGTTCCTTTCAATCCCGTACCCGGAAAACAGGAGCAAGCGAAGCTTGGCGAATACGTGCCTAACGTACTACTCTCCTTTCTTTCTTTCTTTCTTTCTTTCTTTCTTTCTTTCTTTCTTTCTTTCTTTCTTTCTTTCTTTCTTTCTTTCTTTCTTTCTTTCTTTCTTTCTTTCTTTCTTTCTTTCTTTCTTTCTTTCTTTCTTTCTTTCTTCCCTTCTTTCTTCTTCTTTCTTTCTTTCTTTCTTTCTTTCTTTCTTCTTCTTTCTTTCTTTCTTTCTTTCTTTCCTTCCATCTTTCGTTATTTTTTCGCATTGCGAAATGCTACCTCCTTACCTTTTCCTTCTTCCATTCTGGGAATCGGACCTTCACCCACGTGGTCAGCAGCGAAACACTTCAGTTTCTACACGCAACGACAATGGCCATTCGTTTATATCCAGTCAACAATGAAAGGTGGCAACGTTAAATGACAAGTCGCCCGGATAAAAGATCACTTTTCCACGTCAGAAGCTGCTGATTACCGGCAAGCCCACATTCGATGGAGCATCAATTATTGGAGAAAATGGTTTATAAATACGCGTGTGACCGGCGCACCTTCGGAGGGCTGCATTTCCGTACACTCGTACGTGCCTGGAGTTTCGTGAACGACGCCACCGCTACCGAAGTATGTAATTCATAACAAGCTTCGCTTGAAAGAGGAATATAAAGTAAAAAGAAGGTATTGAAAGTGTCTAGTGGCCTAAACGCGGCAGGAAGCGTATCATGCGAGTATTTTCAAAATACCTGAGAAAACACGTTGGCCTAACATAGCATATCGCTAAGCGTCTCTGTTTTTTTCGTATCGTAGCCTCCGCGATCAGTTCCGGCAGCGCGCAGCTGGAGCCCATCGCGAAGGCCACGTTTACAACGACGAAATGCAGGTGCGATGCGCGGAGTTAGACAGTTTGCTGACCGAACTTCTTGCATAGCTTCCACAGCGTTGCACCTGATGTATGACACGGAGTATAAGGAAACACGTTGGTCTAACATAGCATGCGAAAGAACCCATGTTACTCACAGAAAAAAAAAAAAAGCAGTGCCTTGAAACATTAGGCGCCTAATAACGCTGACGTCACGCTGGCGCGACGCCAAATACCGGCGCTGCTAGCGCCGCACCTCAGTCGCGTATGAAATGACACAGCGAGAAAATTGTTAGCGATTGACGCTTGACGTGTACAGTGTCCTTCCGGTTCCCAGACGAGCGGATACACCGGGAAAATTTTTCGCGCAGTCGTGTTTTAGAGGCTCTTCGGCTCACAAACGGTGGGGCTTCTACCTTCTTTCTTTTTCCCGCGGCACAGTTACGCTAACTTAATGAACGCGCTAACGGCGTGACGTTGATCGGCATTACCTAACCAAGGAATCAAAACAACACTCTCCCTCTCTGGACCCAAGAAAACACCCGATCAATAAACCGACGCGAGCTTTTTTTTTGCCATTGGCTGAGAGGAAACACGTTGTTCTGGGGGTTGGGGTAACCAACATGGTTGAGTTGGTTCAAGGAAACAAGCGTTCCCGAATGCTAGGGTAAGCAAACGGGAAAGGGAAGCGGGAAAAATAGCGACGCAAAATAAGGGAGAAAGGGGCACTTTCCCACCGCTGCGTATTCCGGAAAAGATGAAAGCATACAAGAGCTATCCAATAGGGTTCACCAACGAATGCGAAAACATCGAAAGAAGGCAATAAAAAAAAAAGGCGATTCGAAGGAAGGTGCAGGTACGCTTCAATGTTGGTGCACCTACCGGCGGCTACGTTTGCACAAGAAGAAATGTGTTTCTGAAGAGCGTGGCCCCAGCAAACAGGTGCGTCGAACGAGTCGCGTACAACAGAGAAAAAACGAAAAGACACACGCGTATTGAAGGTGGCTTCGCGAGTGAGTGGTCTACACTCGAGAACAGAAAAATAAAAGGTTGAAGGCAAGAATTAGGAGCTAGGAAAGGGGCGTACGTACAGGAAACGGTACGAGAAAGACCCCGCTTTCTAGGGAACCGAAAGTTTATTGTGCGTCGGTCTGGTCTTTGCGGCGTCGCAAACATCCAACCTCGAGACCTCGCTCTAGTTTCGTCTTTCGATGTTTTCGTTTCGAAAGATGTTTTCCTTAGCTGGCAGTGTTGAAGCGTGTGCGTCTTCATCTGTTCTGCTGTTGTTTTTTACGCTGTTCCTTGAAGTTGGCTGGCAGGTTCGCGTTCTTTCGCGGTTGACGCGCCACTAGCTCCGTTTGTGACAAAACACAATAGCCACGGGACAGGGAAGCGGTCGGAGACGTGAGACGTTTGTTGCCGCT
The DNA here is from genome assembly GCA_030522465.1 of Rhipicephalus appendiculatus. Taxonomy (NCBI): domain Eukaryota; kingdom Metazoa; phylum Arthropoda; class Arachnida; order Ixodida; family Ixodidae; genus Rhipicephalus; species Rhipicephalus appendiculatus. Next base: position 278,763 of record JALIZH010018931.1, read on the forward strand.
GACGGCATTGTTGATACATTTTTGCGTTGTTGCCCCGCAATCTCCTCGCTGCATCTGGGAATCTTTACGTTCGGTTGCTTTTCAGAGATTTGCGGCGACGTGAGAAGAGAGACGGAAATTCGAAGCCCGCCGGCCACGGAAAAGTGTCGCCGAATAAAAGTACTGAAGGTAGGCCGAGTGAGACGCGACATAAACGTACAAATAATGAAAATAAATGTAAAGAACCAAAGTATAAAATGCGATATCTCGCGAGTGGAGGAGGCGATACAGTATTTTCTAGTGTCGGCGGAGGTTTCGAAGCCTTCGAAGGACCCTAAAGTGAAACAATAAATTACTTTATACTGATAAATTAGACACTGAAAGGTCTAGTGCCGTTAATTTCACCACCATAGGTTTGTGAATAGATGGGATAATCAATGTCAAAAGCTTCACTTTTAAATTTCCCGCCGAAATGCCGGGACTGTGACGTCACCGATATCAAAGTTTCTTTTTTCGAGTTTTGGCCTCATTGGTTCAATTAAATTTCCCAAAACTTGCTATGTTAAGCTTCTGGCTCCCTCAAAAGACAGTGTACTTAATTTTTTACCGATTAGCAGCTACAAATTGTTTAGTGGATGCCATCAAAATTTGTGACGTCATGGCGACTGGTGCGAGAACTTGAAGGTGGCGTCGCCACCAGCATACCAAGCATATTCTCGCAGAAAGCGTGGTGTGGTTGGTATTCTCAAAGAGTAATTTACTGATGCGTCAAAAAATCGTTTTTCTCTTTTAATGTCTCTTAAAAAGTCGAACGTAGAACCATGCAGGATCTTGAAACTACGTGATTTCAACAGTGACTGAAGAACAAAAGAATAATAATAAGAATTGTTGGGGTTTAATGTTCCAAAACCACGATATGATTATGAGAGACGCCGTAGTGGAGGGCTCCAGAAATTTCGACCTCCCGGGGTTCTTTAACGTGCTCCTAAATTTAAGCAAGCATTTCCACTTCCATCGAAAATGTGGCCGCTGCAGCCGGAATTCGATCCCGTCACCTGCGGGTCAGCAGTCGAGCACGATAACCACTAGACCCCCCGGGGTGGGTGGGAGAACAAAGTCCCTTTACTTTTATTGCGATAGAAATTATATGGACACTCTCGGCGAGTTTTCGCCGTCGGCGTCGCCGTTGCTGTCATGTTCTTTCTAAAGTCCTAATTGATAGGACCCCCCCGCGCATCGTATGTATACCTTTGAATCGCTGATACCTCAAGCCCATTATTTTGCGTGTTCTATCTATTGGAGTAGCCAGCACCACCTAAGTCCGCCAGCTTGTTTTGACTGCTACAGTTTTAAGAAAAATCAAGTTCATTCTAAAGAAATGGTTTTCTTAAGGTTTTCTCTTCCTTGATAAGCTGAGGGGATTACTTGGGACGCTATTGACATTATATTACTGTAACTGAATGGACTACAGAAACGTCTCGATAACACTCCTTTTGTGTATTAAAATTCGTAAGACGTTACGCTTCCTGCTTTGATAAACCCCGACCACGTCGAATGGAAGACTTATTGAATCATGATCGTTCTACGCCGTTATATGGTCAGAACCATTTTATATCGCAACTATTCCATTGACTTTATAAAGATATCTGCTCGCAGACGTTGCATTGTTTTTTGCACTCCTTTTTCTCGTGGGATTTCCTTAGATATAATGTTGAATATTTATTTTACATGAAAGAAATGCGGACAATTTTTCAACATTCAAAGGCGTAAATCTCAACCTGTTTCAGAATCCAAGTTTCCGTTCTTGAAATAAATACTAGCCTCTTCTCTGCGGTGTTTCCGCGAAAATAGACCGGAGTTCAACTTTACGACAACAGATTAAAAAAAAAAAAAAAGAACCTGACGATAACGAACCTCAGCTCTCCTATCTGGGTTTCCTCCGAAATTGAATTAAGTTTGCTTTGGTCCAAGCACAGCACGAAATGTAAAGAAAAAAAATATATATATATTTTCTCGGCTTGAAGGCCCAGAGGAGTGGACTAAACAGATTGGCTCGTATCTTGGCTAGAATTTGGGACGAGTGCGTTCCATCACTGAACTTAAATTGGCCGGCAGAAAACTCAAGACTTTTTTTTTTTTTGGACCATAGAGGTATTCTCTTCAGAAAGAACGCCAGGAGCGTCGTTCAAAACGGTCGAGTTGGCGGCACTGATATCTTTGTTGAAGAAATCTCATTTAAAGCATCGTCCCTCTTATCTGCCGTTCCTTCCTATCTTCCTCTTCGGATGTGTTCTTGCACATCATTTTATTATTTTTGTTTTGCTCGGCCTCTTTCACCTGCACGAAGTTGCCCAAATCTTCAGAGTTGAGAACCACCTAGGTTCTCTCCAACTTTACCTTCCTCTTAGTTATATATATATATATATATATATATATATATATATATATATATATAACGTATCATCAGAGGAGGTATTAAGACTAACGCGATAAAAACTTTTTTCCCGGAACTAGACAGAACTTCGTCGTACTTGGGCGGCGAGTGATGTGCTGCTATTTTCTCGCGGTCGTGACGTTGAAGAAGACAGGAGTCGGCTTTTTTCACGACGAAACTCTTCATTCGGGCGAACGTGTGCTCAGGAACTAAAATATCAAAGCACAAGGGACACATGCTGTACACTGATAGCAGCAAGCACTGTCATCGCTTTTCGGTAATGTGAGGCAGTACAGCGTACCGGGTTAGTTCCAGAATAAACTGTATTGTTGGCGCTGGGCGATCAGTTTTATCGGAAGACTCTAAAATAATCTGGAATGTTCCCAGGCTTTCAGGCGTGGTTTACGCATGCTAGTGGTTATAAGTTTAAGGTGGGGTTTACATAACATTAGGAAAAGGAAGCTCGCGTGGCACTATGCGTGTACTACAACGAAGCGCTGACCTGGTGCTGTATGAAGTGGGATACGAAACTTTGTGAACCTCATTTGGTGTTGCTTTCTGAACCACACAGAATCAGCCCACCAATGATCAAGCGGCAATGTTTACGTATGACGTCAACATAAGAGGTCATGTCATGATGACGTCTCAAATTCTGGTCATCTGCGACATCATGATTACGTCATCACGTGATAATTTTCTGTATCACTCGTGTTGACACCGCCGCCGCCCACGGTCACTTTACGCTTTTGATGAGGCATCTAAGGATTTCGCCTCAATAAGAGCAATGACGTCATCGTGATGTCACAGGTCACCAAAATTTGTGACGTCATAATGATGTCACGTAACCTGAAGTCACCAGATGATCGACATCCTCACATGAGATCGTCGCTTCGTCAAAGGTGGAATACCCCGGATGCGTTGCAAGACCACGTGCGGTGCAAAAAGGTTCCAATGCCTTCGATGCCTGCAGTGCCTCCAGGAATCGGGTGGTAAGGGGTAGTAGTACCAGTGGCGGCGGTAGTAGTGGTGGTAGTTGTAGTATCAATAGTTGCATTATTAGTCGTCGCAATAACAGTAGTAGAAGTTGTCGCTGCTGCTCCTGCTGCTGCTTTGTTGATACAAAAGCAGTCACCCGTTCACCAAGCTGGTATTCGCACAAACTCCTGAATATTAAACGCGCAGTTTTCATATACTTTTCACAGCGACTGGCGGTGTTCGCGCGCTAACAACACGACTGCACTCGGCAGCGGTTAATTAGAGGTTCTCGCAAGTGGGTCTCGCCGTAATCAAGCCGTTTTATCGTCTCCGAGAACTAATCTTTTCTGTTTCCTCCCTCCCCCCCCCCCCTTCCACACCCTCTCATTCACTGCACTAACAGAGGCTTGCTTCCAGAGGACTACCGCTGCCCGAACCAAGCGCTCAAACTAACTCCGGCTTATATATATGGGAAGCAGTTCGTTCGGGCTCATAACTTTTGCGTGGCGCGATTGTGCCCGACACGAGCGAACAATGCTGCTCCCCTACGTGGTGCACACACGGTCGTCGTCGCTTCTCGTTCGCTCTCCAAGCGTCGCTAGGCCTAATTAACGGCAACGCCGCTATAGCTGGATCCGAGAAGCACCGTTTGCACCCGAGTAACTTGGAGCGCGTGCCTCTAACAGGCTCCTGCGACTGTTTTTTTTTTGTTTTCTCTCTTTCTTTCATTTGCTCACAGCTTCGAACTAGATCCTTTGTCACGTGGATTCTGGTTAAGCAATGTGCCGGAGAATCCCACTGCTACGGGCTTAAACAAAAGAACGGAAGTGACGAAAGTCGTATTTCATGCCTAATCAGAGCTTAACCGTGCTGTAGTTTTTTAACCGTTAAAGCCACACTCAAGCGGTTGTTTAACGGGGCTTTGATACGAAAGAGACCAAGAAAGAAGTTCTGGCTAATCCCATGCAGCGTGCATGGTTGTCGGCAGGATTTATTTGTGTTTACGTCTGTGTTATTTTTTTCTTCTTTCCTCTTCTCTCTCTCCTTTTCTTCCCTCATGTATTCCTTTCCTCTGTGTTTCCCCTTCCCGAAGGAGCAGGCAGGCGTTGTGCCCCTCTAGGTGGCAGTTGTCAGCTGTTCCCTCCCCTATTTCCTCTGTGTCTTCGTGTTTTCTATGTATGCAAACCAAATAATAATAATAATAATAATAATAATAATAATAATAATAATAATAATTAGTCTTGAGGGGGGGCAAACCGTTGTTGCATCGCGGTGGTGTAGGGATGGGGTAGCGCAGGTAGGGCTTCAGGGGTAGTGCAGGCGTGGCCAGGGGCGGCGCCAGCATTTTCTCACTGGAGGGCGCACCCTCGACAAGTGAGTTCGTCCGGGAGGGCAGGAAGGCGGATAACTCACGCATTTTTCTTTTGACTACGTTTGCTCTTGGGGGGGGCATAGGGGGGGGGGGGGGGCAGGCGAAAATTCCGGGGGAGTTCCAGCCCCCCCCTTACCCCCCGCTAGCGCCGCCCCTGTGCGTGGCTTGCGGCGGGGAGGGAGTGGGCTGCAGTAGGCAAGTGCGCCCTAATAGTCACCGATAGGTGACTATTAATTGGCTCTAGACAGTCACCTATTCTTCTGGTCACCAAGGTAGCTAGGCGGCTCACCAACGAATGGTCACCTTGCCGCCTAAGTGAACAATCGTTCCGTATATTTAGAGGTGTCAACTGGTCAATCGAAGTGGACAACTGAGCACCGCCAAATAGTCACTTTGCCTGTTTCGAACTGTATCGATGCCCCGTTTTTAGCTATTCCATACACAGCGTACAGGTGGCTAAACAGCGCAGGCGAAACGTGCGGCCCCGGTGTTTGCCACGAACTGGGATCTCTAGAAGCCTCATTTTGTTGCGGGTTTTCATTGCTCTATTACCAAGTTTATGAGATGCGTGCTTCAAACTGTTGCGCTTGGTGTCGTTAGCTTAAAGGTTATTAAGAAGACCTAAAGGACTTGATGGGAAGCGATTCGTGCTGTGGCACGTATAATGCCTATATATATATATATATGCTGACAAACCCCGACGAGAAACCAGTGTGAGCGCGGACACCCTTTGAGGTCGCGTATGCTAGCGCTGGTTCTTCATGATAGTTTCTGCGTACTCACGGAATCACAGACTCACGAAACGCTACATTTCCCCACCTCCGACCCACATTCATCTTCGCTGTGACATAGAGCACTGCTTAATCACAGAAAGGTGGGCAAGTTGGTTTGTGTTCGTAATGAAGTGAAAAAGGGAGCAGCGCTGGAACGAATACAAGGACGAGAGGACAGGACATCTCTTCTCGTCATGTCTTCTTGTCCTTGTATTCGTTCCAGCTCTGCCCCCCCCCCCCCCCCCCCCACTTTTCACTTCATTATGAGCAGTGCTTACATTATATTCCACTACTGCACATCAGTGCGCGCAACGGAACGTTCATTTCCTACCCATCAGGATGCCGCTAAAAGCTGGAGCAAGGCTGAGGAGCGCGCTGAGGACAACACACGGTGCGTAATCCGAAAAGTGGTGCGTTTAATGCGCGCTTGTGCTCGGCCGCAGACTTCATACCACGTCCCCCTCCCCTCTCTCTCTCTCTATCTCCATCCAGCGTTCCTGCACAGTTAAGTTAGCGTTATTCTGCGGGAAGGCGCGATGGCGCGCTTAATTACCCTCGTACTGTGCCTGACAATGGCTCTATAGGGGGGCAGTGGGCTGTTGTCACATCCGGCGCCCGCCGAGCATTGCCAACGTAAATCACGCCTTGTCGCGTAGTACACACTCCGCAGTCTTGCATCACCGGAATCGCACCTCGTTAGTCGCGGCTGCTTGCAATAACTGAGTGCGCGCCTGCACCTCAACCGCAGCTTTCTTTAGGACTTAGAATAAATAAATAAACAATTAAAGGCCCGTAGAAATCATATCTTTGGTCCTTCGCATATTTTAGCTCACGCGCATTTGCGGCAGGCGGCATGTCTCACATACATGTATAGAAGGACGGGACACTTTGTCGTGGGTTTGTAACGTATACAGAGATAGATAGATAGATAGATAGATAGATAGATAGATAGATAGATAGATAGATAGATAGATAGATAGATAGATAGATAGATAGATAGATAGATAGATAGATAGATAGATAGATAGATAGATAGATAGATAGATAGATAGATAGATAGATAGATAGATAGATAGATAGATAGATAGATAGATAGATAGATAGATAGATAGATAGATAGATAGATAGATAGATAGATAGATAGATAGATAGATAGATAGATAGATAGATAGATAGATAGATAGATGTGTACGGGTACACATGACTTCAACTAAGCTGAAAAACACGTTACGAAAAGGCGAGAAGCCTCGTGGCACTTGATGAATCACATGTGTGCTCTAAGTCTACGTGAAATTTTTAGTTTGCTTAGCTTAATTTTTTTTTTCAGCGCTCGTTATATTCACGCGCGCCTTCGCAGAGATATTCTACGTAAGTCCCGCTGAATCCCGTTCGGCCTTTCGAGGTCGATGCTTATTTTTGTTCAGTCGCGACAGTCGCTGTTTTCGGTTAGGAAGGTCATGCACGTGGCACACGGGCGTGACCTTTCCTTCGCGGTCCAACTCACCGATCTCGCATTCCGACACTCTCAATGGTATATATATATATATATATATATATATATATATATATATATATATATATATATATATATATATATATATATATATATATATATATATATATATATATATATATATATATATATATATATATATATATATATATATATATATATATATATATATATATGTATATATATATGTGTGTATATGTAGAGAGAGAGAGAGAAAGAAAGATGCCTTGCGCGTTCGGTGTATCTAATTGCTCGGTAACAAAATGCGCAGGGAAGCACTGAGCCAGGAATAACAACCTCGAATTATGCAACTCCTCATCCGTTAAAACTAGATTCCAACGATATAGCGGGACAAAGCGAAGCATAAACAAAGAACCACATGAAAAGTACGTGCTTGAACTCGTCGTATGCCATGTTTCTCTTTTATTGAAGTAAAAAATAAAGGAAGGAGTTCTTGCTATTTTTTGGCGGAGGCTTCATTTCGCACTTCGTTCTGTGATGAAAAATAAAAATAAAAATTTAAGAAAGAAAGTTAATATATATACATATATAGAGTTTTCATTTCGAGAGTTCAGAAATTCTCGTTTTAACAGACCACACATACACGCATGGTGGACACTTTTGATGCAGTTCACTCAATACTCACCAGAAATATTAGGGCTCAAAAAAAAAAAAAGAAAAAACATTGAAGCACTTTGAATGCTGTGTTATTTATCCGTGATGGCCACGGGCCTAGTATTTTCGCAAGTAATAAACTTGACTCTGTGTCCAGCAAGTAGAGTTCCTGTTCGAGTAGCTGTCTACTGTTGTTTTAGGAACTGGACACTGTCGAAGTGGACCTTTACGATCAATGCGCCGTCATCTCTTGAAACACGTGACCGATAAACGATGACAGAGCTGTTGACAATACGACACGAGCCAGGTCCCACGCTTTAATTTGACACGAGAAAACCAGATATTCTCGGGTCAAGAAAACGTCAGGAGAGCTCAAAGCCAGTTTGTACGACGACTGACCTTTCTTTTGGAAGAATCCAAGAACGACTGAAAGTCGACGTTTGGCGATTGTAGCGTGCATCGTGAATGCGTGTATCGATGCTCAATATTTGATTGCTGGGTGTATATAGCATGTCATCATATCCGTTGTTGTTCTTGAGCGACTACGGTGGCTAGGCACGTGACGTTGTCAATCGCTCTGCGATTTGGCGTTGAGACAGGCAGCGCCCAAATAGCTTGGCGTCTGATCCATAAATAGACTGGCGAGAGTTGTTTCAGATTAGGACCTAAGTGACGTAGTTTCGTGAGCGGAAATCGCGAGAGATTTTTCCTTGTCCGACACCTACCATTTACCTCGGACACGTACAGGCACTTCCGCCAACTCAGCGTAGAGGCAGCGGCGCAGCTGTGGATCGATAAAAGACAGCTTAGAGAAGACAACGTCCTTCGCAGGCATATTGCCAGAGTGAAACAGGCTTCAGCACGTTAGAGTCGCAGAAACGTGGCGAACGTTCAACGTGTATCGACAACGAATCATATTCCGCTCAGTTTACGCTCAAAGATACACAACACTGACCTAAGAAGCAACGTGTGACGCCTGAAGAGAAGAAATGACTTCCACTTATGTTGAAAACATCTGTAAACAGGGGCTGTGTGCTTGAGCCGACATTTCGACAAGTGGACTTGTCTTCTTGAAGGCTAGAACTGATTTCCTTAGCGCTAGCGCGTATATGCTTCATATCCTCTCCTCCAATATGAACAAAGGAGGGGGGAGAGGGCAACTGCGAAAGTGGGGGGTGTGTGTGTGGGGGGGGGGGGGGGGGGAGATGCCACCATGACGAATTGTGTGAGTCAAAGGGAAGAGGTATTCCGCCAATAAAATGAAAAGAAAAAAGTAAGGGGAGGGAGGGGAGTTGGACGTATCGTTCAATTATGGTTCACTTATGTTGAAACATATGATCCACTTAACTTGGCAAACGACACCTAACCGTGAACCGTAGAAGGAAATAGAGGCTTCAAGACATTACAGTCGCAAAAATGTAACGAACGTTCAATATTCCCACGCAACAAATCATTTTCCACTCAGTTTATGCTCAAAGGCTAGGAACACTGCCCTAAGAATCCATGTGTTTCGCTTAAAGGGAACAGATGGCATTCGCTTATGTTGACAAACAACGCCTAACCGGGAACCGTACGCTCGGGTGCGGTCGATCCTTTGAACACGTGATAAATTGACGTCGTTCTGAAATTTGACATCTGGAAGTTGATGCGAACGCCAATCATCGCACTGAGGAGCTAATCTGAACACAAATAATACTATAAAGATCAATATTTATTCAATTTATATACATGGTGTGTACCTTTCGTGACACCACATATTGTCCCGTAGCATATTTTTGAAAACGCCCCGGCCTTACAACGCAGCGCTGCGATGTTTTCCCCAAACAGTGACACTTTCAATTTGCGCTATATGTTCCAGCTGTATTGGAATGCCATAGCTTTTGTCGTCAGTGGAATGTTTTGTACACATTCGAGATGGCTATTGGAAAACAGATCGCAGGTCGCGGCTGCCTTCAATCGGAATACGTGAATCTATATCGTCGAAAACTCGAAAGCGCGTGCTTTGTGGGGAAAAAAATGATGAAAAGACGTCGCAATCGACTCTCAAGGACAATCAATGATCGGCAAAATCGAAAAAAAAAAAACTGAACGACGTTTTCTTCGCTCTTTCACGTAATCGATTCTTGGAGCGGCCGGCATTATTCTGCGACGCTTCAAAGCGTTGTCTCGAAAAAGTGAATAGTGAGAGAGAGAGAAAGAAAAGGGAGAGAAGGAGACGACCGCGTTTTGAATGACACTTATTTTAGCTTCAGTTTTTCTTTCTCGAGAGCCTCCATTCAGCTCCTTTGAGGCGGAAGTCAAAGGAATGCCGTGGATGCTGTTACGTGAACCGAGTGGTCATCCATTCTTCTTCGCCGTCTCGAACGTTCAGAACCTCCAAAGCATCACGCAGGTGTTCTTTGTGCTCAGTGCGCCATCTTTTAAAGCGTACGCGCCACTTTTGAAAGTTGTAGATTGTTCGCTTTGAACAGGTGCGCATGGCACATGGCGAGAATGAAATTCGGGTCTAGTTGGCAAAAAAGAAAGAAACATGGTTGATCCCTCCTTCTTAGGAATGAGTATAACACGAGAGTAAAACGAGTAATCACGGAAGTGGATAGCGTGCCCGGCACCTGTTGTCGCGGACCGAGAGATCGTGGGTTCGACTCCCGTTGACGGTACTTTTTTTTCTTTCCCATCTGATTGTGCGCATTTTTTCAACGTCATTTCCGTGACGGAAATACGTCACTGAAGTCTTAATGGACCCCGGCATAAAACACTTTCGTGTTAAAAAGAAAACGACAGGCAGCGTGTGGTTCAACTCAACAAGGCCCGCTAAACATTATAAACTTTCATCAGGCGTTTACCACCAGTTATGGCTATTCTAAGACACAAAGGGTGGTCCGAGGCAACGTACAACAAAGGCTGATAATCTGCAAACAAATCAGGCGGGTAGTTAAAGCCATTTGCTCGTGAACAAAAACTTCGCTGAGCCAACACTGCCATTTGTGGATGTAAAAGGCCTTGACGTACTTTTTTTGTTCTGAAATGAACATGTGGGCCGTATAGGCAAGCTTCGCAATTTTCAGAAAGTGATATTGGAGCAGCGGTAACCGTATCTGAATTTGTGAAGTTAACAAACACGCACACGCATAAAACATACGTTCAAGGAAAAATATGGCCATGGACCAAAACCGGCCAAAAGAAATCGAAAAGCATTCGGGATCCCATGCGGAAGCCCTGTTTCCAATCCATATTTGTTGTCCGCGTTCATTTTTTTATTACCTATGATTAGTCTCATCTAGATGTCGAGCTTTCGTATACGACCCTTGACTTAAAAGAACATGCACACACACGCAACGGCCGCGCCCACAGATTGAAGGAACTGCGCTAATCTCTCTCGAGAAACCCGACACCACGTGTTCAGGAGCGATATTGGACCCGTGAAGATGGATGGCGCTTCTTTAAGTATCCGTCTTCGCTGAAGGAGAAAACGCGACACGTAATCACGACACTTTGTCGGAGGACGAAGAAACATGAAGAGTCAAGGTGTCGGTGTTGACTTGGGAGAAAAAATGACTTTCGCCCCTAAGTCGACTCTTATTAATTGGGCGCACCTGACTTTAATCGCTCTACCCTGGTTCACCGTTCTTCGGAGAGAAAAAAAAAGTAATTATAGGTTGCAGAGAAATCGATGAGCTGATGTGTCCATCCATTAAGGCGGAACCCTTAGATGCCTCGTGAAATGCGACAAGTGACCGCCGGTATCGACGTCAACATGAGCGATGATGAATATCACGTGATGACGTCACCCTTATGACGTCATAATGGCGTCACAAGTAAAGAAACTTGGTGACGTCATCGGGACGTCACTATGATTTCCCATATCGTGACGTTACATCATTACGTTAGCCCATAGCACAATCACTTGTTCAAAGGCGAAACGACCCGGAAGTAGTGCAAAACCACGTTTGGTGCAGAAAGCATTCGGAGGTGGGGTGCGGGGGTTATTAGTACGTCGGCTAAGAAACTCACAGTGTGTCTTATGCTCTCACGTATGACAACTAGAAGGTGGAAGCCATCTTCTATTTCTTCTCAGTCAATTTACTGATCCGGCCCCGCCACCCTACGAAAGCTTTCTGCTCCTAATGTGGTTTTGCACTGCCTCCGTGATCGGAGGCACCTGCGCTGGTCTTGCACGGCCTCCATGATCGCAGGCACCTTTAACCAAGCTACCATGCCATGTGACGACGCCATCATGTGACATTACTGGACGCGACGTCAGGGCGACCTTGCAGTGACGTCGTAGTGATGTGACAATTTTTTCCCGTCCGTGACGTAATGATGACGTCATATGGTGACGTCGTCACATGATGATGTTTTGCATCACTCGGGTTGACACCGCCGACGCGGGACGCTGGTCAATTTTCGCGTTTGATGTGGCATCTAAGGCTTTAGCCTTAAAAAAAGAAGGAGACCTTTGTCTTCGAACCGTCTTAGGCGAATGCATTAGGGACCCCGTGAGCCTACGAAATAGGTAGATCAGCCTCCCAGAATTCTTGTCCTGCGGAATTGGACTGCTACGCCGTGAAGTGTAATAAGTTTAAGTTAACTTTTGAAATGTGGGTATTTCATGCATCAACACTTGCACTGAGAAAGTAAAGAAAGAATGAATGAAAGAAAGAAGGGTAGTGCGTCAGGTACGCGCACGCCATTTTCCAGATAGGCAAGGCCTCCTTGAATTTTCACCCTGAGTATTTAATAGCAGGATCACCACGGTTTATCACCAACATTGGCACTGCGCAGTACCAGAGTTAGCTCCGCACCAATTCTTGGTGCGGGGCTAACTCTGGTAACTCTGGCGACTCTGGTAACACAGGGAAGTTTATTGCATACAAGTAACGGCAATTCAGGTGACTATAACTTCACTGGGTAACAAAATGAAACAAAGGGAAGTTTATTGCATACTAGTAACATCAGTTCAGGGGAGTATAACTGCACTGGGTAACAAAATGACTTGAGCAGGACATACAAACAATAGAACACAGGTACAATGTAACTGCGATGCTAACACAGATCACGAATCACTGAAAAAAAAAAGGAACACAAAAATCTCGCTTGCACAGAATCACATATAATTTGGGAAGAACTCTGGCGACCAATTGCATCGCTACGATCATACGGTGTCATTCAGCCAAATTTTAGAGGATTTCTTCCAGGCACTACTCTACACACCCTTGAGAAACGCGATAACTCGATCGGTTCAATTCGCGGTCATAGCGTGTCTAATTACCTTTTGATTTCGTTTTTATTGAAATTCCTTAGGAGAATTGTAGTAATTGCGTATGACTTTTATCTGACTCTTCGTAATATTCGAGGCGCAAAGAAAACAAACTTATGCTTGGCTGAGAAATTTCGACAACAACGCGCTGAGAATGCATCATACGAGAACCATCGGAGAGGCACTTTAGGTGCGTGTTTAGCAAAAGAAGTCTGCAGAAGTTCGCTGCAGCATTTCGTTGGTACGTTAAAAAGGCATGTAAATGATATAAAATACAGTAAAATCTCGTTAATTCGGATTCGGTTAATTTGAACTTACGGTTAATTCGAAATGGTGCCCTGGTCCCGGCACAGCCCTGTGTATTTCTATGGGGAACACTCCCGATAATTACAACGCGTCGACATCGACAACGGTTAATTAGAACTGTGAGCCTGCGAGGAGCTTTCATAGCTCCTCGAATAAGTCGGCCCGGAGGGATCACAATGTGTTGCAAAACCAAACCAAATCAAATTTACTAAAGATGCAAAACAACGAAATGGCAGCATTTTCCCGCGGTCGAGAATCCGGACGCTGCGCTAGTGTTCTCGGGCAAGCTGCAAACGATGCTCATGGAGTCGCGACAGAAGAAACGCAAGCTAATGCAAATTATTGATTACTTTTAATTTTGAATGCGTTAACTCTGCCGTGTAAATTAACGTGTTTTGGAGCATAAATAGCGTGATATATTTCGACATTAAGGCGCACTGCTCACACTAATGCACGTCGCTGCTTGTGTCTGGCGTATCACTGACTCATCAATTAATTCTGTTAACTGTTACATCTATGAACTCACTTTACGAAATCACCTCCCTCAAACGTGTAGTGGCGCTTAATTCGCGATAATGAGTCCAAGGGGGGGCTTGTTTGGGTACTGCCCGCGCAGTGTGGCGCGATCTCCGTTCAATCTAGCGCCAGGCCACTAATTCGAACTCCGCTTAATTCGAACAATTTTAGAGTCCCCTTCGAGTTCGAATTAACGAGCTTTTACTGTATTACATAATCACACAAAAACAACAGAAATCAGCAGAAAAAACCCGATAAAAACAACGTGCTACTTGACGCCAACAGGCACAAAGAGTGTTCCACAACCGCCGTAATGGCAACAGGCGGCGCTGACTGACGCTCCCACGTTTAAAATGGACATATATACCCTATAAAGTGGGCGGAGGGATGACCGCCACCGTAGCTCCATGGTAGAGCATCGGGCGCGTTATTCCAAGGTCGCAGGTTCGGTCCCTGCCTGTGGCAAGTTATCTTTTCGTCCACTTTTCTTTCTTCACATTTACATTACAATTACTTCTAATAACATCCCCTATACTTTCCTTGGCATCTTTGTCTATTATTTCTCATTAATATTGTGTTTAACAACGCAAACGAGCCCTTAAATTTACACTTACTTCCTTCATTTGCGCAAAAGAAACACAGAAATCAGTGCTACGACGTTCATACAACTTTGATTCGGGTCGGAACTGGCTTTGATTTGCTTTTTTGTCTGATCTTTGCATCGAAATGCTTGATCGATACGTGACGCATGTGCTCACGAGCTGCGCCACTGCATCGTCCATTGTTGCTTCAGTAACGCCTGGCCAGCCGCGGAGGTCAATATGGCGCTGACCTTCGTGTCACTCCGGTCTCCCGCGCTACGCTTTAATCTGTTAAGTACACAGCCGGCCGGGAGAAGTCTTTGTCAGTGCCTGTCCCGGTGCAGGCGGAACAACGCGAACACCGAATAAATATTTGTAAGTTTTCGCGTGCCACTGAATTCAGGTCGTCCTGTACTTCAGCAAGTAAGAGTCCAGCAAAAATCTCATTAATTAAAATCGTTACTTTTGTACATACGACAGAAGAGAAGACGGACCCTTTTTTTGTTTTGTTTTACTTCGCACTGGCCTGCTTTGTTTCAGTGGAGTTCCAGTATTATCCACACTAACTCTGCAGTCTTCAGAGAACTTCCAACTCTATTTCTAGGCAAAACTTTAAGGGAACTTCGCAAAGAAAGGACAAGGGAACTGCAGTTGTGTGAGTTCTTCTTTCGTCCCAACTTCGCGAAGTGAACCCTATGTTCAAATTCATAGCCATTCTCTTTTCGTGAACACGGGATTGCGTCCCATTGGGTACAAGCAGAACACGCTGACGAGTGAACTTTTGTTAGTGTAATTTAGTACACGGGTTTCTGTCTCTTCTTCGAAACTTCATCTCGAATGCTTGTGTTGTGTTTTTTTTTTCATTCTCCAAGTGTTTGTCTCGCGCTTCCATTTTTTTTGCAATAATTCAGTTCATATACTACACATACGAAATGAAACACCCTCTTTTGTTGGTAGAGTGAACCCCTTCGCTACCTAAGGCATCACTTCTTAAGGAAATTACACAAGAGCAAACTGCTCAGTGTGATTAAAAACTCGCGCTTTCATCGTCCATAGCGTCCATTACACATAATCCAAGAGTGAGCCGCAGGAGTCAACATTAATGGCTGATTTCGAAACAAAACATAAAGACAATGAACATAGCGCAGCGCGCAGCTGCTTAGGCCTAACTGCTTAAAGTTCTGCTACTAATATTTTGTTTGCACGCAATGTGTTGTTAACAAAAGTTACGCTACTTGTCTTTGCAAATCATTTTAAAAAAATACTTAAAACACTGAAAGCCAGAATTCGTATTTATTGGACCGGTTTCTATCATGCTTGCAACTAAAGTCCCTGTTTACAGACAACTATTTACCATTTGCAAATAAAATTATCTATCAAAATAATTTTCTTCTTTGCACTTGTCGGACCACCTGGAAATAAAATTTTGCAAAAGTTCACTTCTTCTTCTTGCCTACAAGAATTTAGGTAGTGAAAAGATTAAAAAATTACACCATCTTCCACTAAAGGGAACCATGAGGGGATGCGAAGCAGCATTGGGGGTGCACACCAAGTTTCCGTTTACGTTCATTCGGCCGTCGAAGCCAAGCGTCGGCGTCGAGCTACCGCTTCCGCTACAGAGAGACAAGGCGAGTCTGCGGCGAGGGTAGCGAGGCTTTCGAGACAACTGCAGCGACCGGGAACCGACGGAGCGACCGCACGATTCAAGCGAGACTTCCTCGACCGAGCGCACGCGCTTATATGAAATGGGGGAGGGAGAGGAGGGAGTGGGTTTACTGGCTGCAGCGCGGGGGGAGGAGAGAGAAGGCGACTGAACGCCTGCGTAAACGCTCGCGTTAAGGAGGAGAGCTGCGCGGCTGCAGCGCGGGGGGAGGAGGAGAGAAGTCGACCAAACACCTGCGCGAGGAGAGTGGGAAAGAGAGTAGGCGCTGCGCAGTAAGGGTGGTCAGGACGCACACCACCACCGGATTGAACTACGCTCTAAGCTGCTTCGCGTCTAAAAGACAGAACTGACGCAACAGGTGACGGCAGTACGAAATATAAGCTCGCCCACTCAAAGCACGTTTTCCAGGACTTGAACGACGGGACAGCGCTGCGCCAGTGGCTCGCACCCGTGTCAAGAGAGATGAACTGAACCCGAGGTGTAGATCGGGGAAAGAAATCGGCCTGTCAAAGTCTGACAGGGCAGCTTCAGATTTTTTCTCTTTACTGTGTAAAAAAAAAAAAAAAAAGAACAAAAAGAAAGAGGGGATGGTGGTGGTGGGGTCTACGTACAAAATGTAATAACGCTAAGAGACATCTCGTGTTCCGGCATCTCGGTCCAGTCGGTGAAGCGTCGAAAAACGTCAAATTGAAAACGACGCCAACGGATAGAAAATAGAGTTGTGAAACAATGCTCCCTGCCGGAGTGGAGAATTCAACCCTGTCATCTCCTATTTGGGGGGAGTTTGGGCACTGTTGAGCCGATGTCCTATACCCTGCTCTGATAGACACTCCATGAGGGTGGGGGGGAAGGTGGGGGGGTGGAGGGGGGGGGGGTACAGGGAGGTATTCTGTGGTGTTCTATGTTGTATATTGCTTGTGTTGTCGCTCCCTCGTCACGTTGTTTTTTTGTTTTTTTTTTGAGTTTTTTTTTTTTTTTTTTTGTTCCTGTCTCGGATGCTGCGCCCAGTTTACTTCAAATTCGGTTTGATGGAATTTCGGGGAAAAAATGACAGAATGTTTGGCCTTTAAATGAGAGTTTAGCCAATCTTTTTTTTTTTTTTCGGAGGAAAGAAAGTGATCACCTGTGTGCGAGTCAGCTGACGTGTATTTCTGAGAAAAAAAAAAGAAAAGAAATATAGAACAAGAAGACTCCGAAGTAATCGGCCTCTCGTAAACCCGGAATGAACTCCATTTCCGAGATAAATTGCCTTTCTGAGTCGTTTTTGTTGTTTTTGTTTATAACGGTTAAATAAGAAAAACGAAGAGTAATACTGGAAATTGATGAGCTTCCGATCCAAAAACGGTAGCTGCAAAAATAAAAATGCGACTCGATATAGCCCTAAATAAGGCTGCTTAGTTGTACAGGACTGCTGAACTGAGACTTTTGCTAAAATGCTAGGAACACACATAACAGGAATTTGTCGCCAAATACGTTCAATGCGGAAAAGAGTTCCTCTGATATACGTGTTTTGGGATTAGTCATACTGAAGGATTTGATTTGTGAGCGATAGGCAGAGATAGGCAATAAATACAGACAAGTGCAGTTTTAAATTTGGAGGAACAGTATCACTCTACAGGAGAACACATTGCATCGCTGTTACGGAAAAAAACCGCAAAACACACATATAAATTCGCGAAATACATTTTTAAGTCATGACGGCGTTACTGATTGCGAATTCAGAAAGGGAGCACGAGACGCCCAGGCTCCGCAAAAAAATAAAATTAAACTTCAGCGATACGTCCAATAATTTGGGCAATTTTAAAATCTCTCCACGTTCGCGTTGGCAGGGCCACTTTGTTTCAAAGTCCGACGTTCGAGAGCCCGAATTCCCGTTGACCCGATTTCCTTTTTAACAAAGTCAAGATGAATAATAATATAAAAAAGGCATCTCTTCTTCGGTGGACACCTTCAACAAACTGTAGTCGAAGAGAGCGCTGACAGTGAGACCTGGCATGCGGCCTAGGCGTTAAGTTCCACAAAAAGAAAAAATGACAAAAATAAAACCAGGACGTCGAGGTCTTCGATGTCTTCTAGGCAGCTGGAGTAGAACGTACGTGTTCCTCTGCGAGGAAAAAAGAGTCTCTCAGCCCAGCTGTGTTGGGGCAGTGGTCCCAGGTTGCTAGTTCCTGAACGAGTCTGTCGGCACATTCTTTTCTATGGGAGAGGAGGCTTGGAGGAGGGGGAGGGGGGTGCTTACACTAAGGACACAAGAGGGCGTTGTTCATGCGCCACTTCCGTGCCAGTGTCAAACAGTGCGCACGGGACTTGAATGCAACTCGTTTCGTTGCCGTGCGCCGAGTTAGATAAGAGCTTTGAGTCTGAGAAGTGAGGAAGTCGACAATAAAAAAAAAATCCCAACAAAAGTTGTGCGTGTTCGACTGCGGGACGCGTGCTGGTCCGCATGCAAATCGACCTCCCCGTTCGTGGAGTCCCCCGAATCCTCTCTTGAGCGCGCCTTTTTTTTTTTTTTTTTTTTTTTTTTTTTTTTTTTTTTTTTTTTTTTGGTTTGCCTCGCAGAGTTCGCGTAGAGAAATTTCTCTCACGTCGGCCCTGTAGCTTTTGGCAGAGTCCTGGCCTCAACGCGCTATTGAAGGAGTGCGAAGTGTTTTACGGACGTGACTCCTTTTTTATTTATTTCTTTCGGACCACTCATTCTGATCGTCAAATTTCCTAACTTCCCTTTTATGTTTTGCAAAACAGTTGAGCAACCGAAAGATTATTCTTTAAGTGAAAGTGGTCCGTGTGTGCTGCTTGCTGTTAATACTCTTGATGCGCGAAGTTTAGCTCGAATTTAATACTCAAAGCTTGATACCTTGCATCCTTATTTCGAGCAACCCTCTTTTTTTTTTACTCCGTGTGATTGTATTTACTCAAAATGGGGGCATAGCGCTAATACACACGGACGAGCAGGATACAACAGGACAAGCGCTAACTTTCAACTGATTGTTTATTTTGGAAAGTAACGGTATAAATAGATCCGTATGCAAAAGGTCCTCTCATCACACATTATACCGTCACTTTCCAAAATAAACAATCAGTTGAAAGTTAGCGCTTGTCCTGTTGTATCTTGCTCGTCCGTGTGTATTAGCGCTATGCCCCATTTTGAATCATATAACCAACTAGCCCAAAAAGCCAGATTGTATTTAGGCCTGCATGTTTAAAAAAGGATAAATTGCCTCGCACGCTTTGAAGCAAGGCGACGTCCTTGTAGAAGGCTTTTGCAGCACGCGTATTTTTTTAGGTGTTTTAACTTGAATTAAAGAGACGTAGCTGTCACTGCACAAACGATCCCTTTTTTGAATTACCACTAACGTAGGAAACTGCTTTGAAGCAACAGCTAAGACGTTTTGCCCTCGTCACCATGAAGCTTTGTGAACGCGTGGAGCCATGGAACAACTTACAAACTGCCTTTCAGCTGATGAAAAAAAGACGCGTAAAAAGGCTGTGGTGTTTCAAACATTTCGCAGTGCACAGTGAGTTCCCAAAATAGGTGCGTACCCAAACCGCGGCTAAAGCACTTACAGCGACACCCGTTCGACTATTTCATGCGTCTACGAGTGACAGACGTAACGTGGACTGCGAAGCCTTGTACCTTAGCTTTACAGGTGTTGTTTCTCAATCGCGTATACATTTTTGCCATCGTAATGATTCCATCGATGCTGAAGAGTGGAAGATATGAAAACTGATCGAGTTAAAACAGATCAATCGAAAAGAAAGGTGAGCATCATGATAGCTGACTGAAAGACTAAGCGTTTCATATCTCTGTAAAGAACCTCTATGTAAAATATTAGCAGGACTACGAAATGTTAAGTCCACTTCATAAACGCGATCGACAGTCACTGTGTTGCTAAAGCGGTCTCAAAAAGATGGCGCAAGGAGATGGAGGAAAAGGAATGTCCTATAGGAGATACCAACTGATAACAAGCGTACTAAGGCTGTGACATCTGCGACGTTGTACGCTGGCTTGTCTTTGCTACAGGCTTAAGCCTGAACCATACATGGTGTGCGCAAGAAAATCTGCTCCACTGCAAAAAATACTTCTCGTAGAAACACTTTACATCTTTGCGATGAAGCAGAAGACAGACGAAACTTTATTTTTCCGTCATTGCTGAAGTCAAGAGTGGAGGGGGGCTTGAGGACGCCCTACCGGAGCCCTCCTTCCTCAGGCGGCGGCCAGACCTTGAGTCTTGGACGGCGTCTTCGACCAACCGTACTGCCCAGAGTTAGTGCTCCGGGCACGCGCTGAGCAGCACAGCCTCCCCCTGCTCGGGCATGGTTACCATATATGTAGGGTTGGTGCGGTATTTAATGGTTTTTACCGGTGAAGTACGAGCCCAGGTAATGTGGAGAAGTATGCAAGGCCTCCGAAAAGCGAATATGAAAACTGAAACAAAGAGGACAGACCCCAAACTAAACGCCACCTTCTACTACCTTCCGATTATTAGCCCATCCTGTGCAGTAGGTATAAGCAATGGTTATTTCATATGCATACACCACTAAACAATAATTCAGAAGAACAATACAATGTTCAGTGAAGAGAAAGGAGGAAGGGTTGGCCTGCGAAGGGAGCTTCTAGCCTCCTACTTCTCACGGGGGGCAAGGGGAAAAAAAGGCAGAAAGAGAAAACAGAGGAAACATGGAGGGAGTAGGCTGACAACTGCAACCATGACGAGCACAAGGTCTGCGTACTGTTTTGGCAAGAAGGAATAAATAGAGAAGATGAAGATAGGAAGAGGAAAACAAATACGAAATAAATTAACTAATGACAGAAAACACAAAGAATAGTAAAGTGGGAATGCAAAGAAAAATGTCTAATAAAGGGAAGCCAAATGAAGATTGAGAGAGAGAGTTTGTTAGAAGAACGCAGACAGGTTGCCTTGTGCGCTCTGGCCGGCTACTCGCCAAATCAGATTTCGGTAGGAATGTTAGCAGGTCTCGACGGGCCCGGTCCCATCGAGCAGCAAAGCCTCTCGGAAACAGGAAATGGTCATCTCTCCTAGGAAATCGAAACAAAAACAAACAAACAAGCAAACAAGATAGCTTCATATTGCTTCGCACTCGCACGTCGCGTGAACGAAAAAAAGAAATGGCAGGTGCTCATTAGCGAACTAGAGTGAAGGAGAAAAAAAAGATGAAATGTTTCGAATTCTCGGGAACGGCTCCGCCATTTCGAGAGAAAGCCTGTGTGACCGAGGAGCGCAGCTCCAGAATTCCAAAACGCCGGCAAAGCACTCGCGTATCATCAATCACACTGCACGATGTCTTCTCTTTTCTTTCCTTTTTTTTTTCTTTTTTGGGGAATACACGTGCTTCCGGTGCAACAAGTTCGAAAGCGCGAGCGGCCAATCCGCAAAAGGGGGACACGCCTCTTTTGAAATTCAAACTGACGCTGCATGCAACCGTCGTGTTCTGAGGTGAACGGATTTTGTTTTGTTTCGTTTTGTTTGATTTTCGTTCGCTACCTGGGGCGTGTTCTCGTCTCTGACGCTTTCTCATGTCGCACTGTATTTCGGGCAAACCACGCACGAGTAAGAAGGAGAGCGAGTGAGCGAGCGAGATAGATAGATAGATAGATAGATAGATAGATAGATAGATAGATAGATAGATAGATAGATAGATAGATAGATAGATAGATAGATAGATAGATAGATAGATAGATAGATAGATAGATAGATAGATAGATAGATAGATAGATAGATAGATAGATAGATAGATAGATAGATAGATAGATAGATAGATAGATAGATAGATAGATAGATAGATAGATAGAAAACTACGAGGAAGTTATGTTCGGATTGTATGCCTTTTTTCCTCTCTTTGAGGAGAGTACATTTCGAATGAGCGGGTCTGTGAAGAACGTGACCGCACTGAGAAATGATCCAGAAGCCACCGTTGCGTGGAGACGCTGGAAAAGATACGGCTGTGATTTCATCCGAAACCGACGCGCTTTCATCCACTCGTCAAAGAGGAAGAAAAAAATACGTAGAACTTTTTTTTTTCTTTTTTTATTTTTGCTGGCTCTACGTAGCCAGAAAAAAAAATAAACTTCAGCTGAACTATAACGAGTGTGGTGGTTCGTGAAAAGAAACGGTTGCTGTATACGTGGCTGTGAGTACGGGCTTCTTTCCCGGTCACGTTTTTATCTGTACAGCCAGAAAAAATAATAGTTTCTCGATCATTATATATGCTGGAGGCTTTATTTTCTTTCGGGCTTTTTCTACAAATCGAAGCAGTTATGCCGGCTTTCCGAAATTTAAACCAATTCTTTCTATACACTTCAGCCAGAAGAACAACACATGTATGTTCCCCATCTCACGATTCCTACAATTCTTGTCTTACTCTATGCAAAAGAAAACACGTACAGGGGTCGTTTATCTGAATTTACGGATATATTTGAGGTTGAGTGATTGACTGACTTATTGGTATTTGATTGATTGATTGATTCATTGATTTGTTTATTGATTGCTCGATTGATTGATTGATTGATTGATTGATTGATTGATTGATTGATTGATTGATTGATTGATTGATTGATTGATTGATTGATTGATTGAATCAATTCGTTCATTCATTGAGTGAGTGAGTGAGTGAGTGAGTGAGTGAGTGAGTGAGTGAGTGAGTGAGTGAGTGAGTGAGTGAGTGAGTGAGTGAGCATACGTGCAAGTGAACATATGGGTTGGTCGTTTACACGATCATATTAGTACAGCTTTTCATCTCTAGATTTCTGCTTGTTGTCTTAAGAATGTATTCGCATGTAAGAGTTACAACACAAATAGACAATAATTTTTTTTTTCATTTTTCAGTAGCCTCTATACATATTAACAAATATTGATGCATATGACCAAGCAGAATTTGAAAAAGATTTTGAGCTTTCTCTTTCTTTTCTATTCGTAGAAACCGCCTCGCCACCTGTTGTGAGGAGAGAGAGACGGCAGAGCGCCCCCTATGCGGCCGCCCCCGAAAGCAGCAGCGACGCAGCATCATCAGCATCAGCAGCCCCATCAAGAGCGACAGCAGCATCAGCACCGGCGTCATCGGCATCGTCAACACCGCCAGCGTCGGGTCCAGGGCCCAGTGGCCCAAAGGTGGGAACGCACTTGCATTTGCACATGTAAAGGCAGTATCTTTAAAGGAAAGCTGAAGCACTTAAAAAAAAAACTCTTTAGCAAAGCTTGAACTAGGGCTAGTTGGTATGTCACTCTAATGAAGTTGAGCACCACTTGCCCTGCCCTCTTTTTAGATGCGAAGCAGCTCTTTGACTAGCCTGTGTAACGCTGTCCCTCCGTGCGTCCGTACGAACGCGCCGCAACGCGCTGCCCTCGCCGCAGGTGTTGGAGCGGTGCCAAGTAGGTCACGGCGTTGACGTCACGCTCCCCTCGCAGTGCGCGCTGACGTCACTCTCTCCCTCGACTGCCGCGCGCTCGCCGCAGCGCCCGCAGCTGCCGCCTCGTCCGTTCGCCCGCAACACCTGCCGCTACCGCCGCTCGCTCCGCCACCGCGACCGCGACCGCCGCTCGCTACACCGCCGATGCGTCGGTTCACGCGCAAAATTAACACCATCTTCCCAAAGGGAACCCTGATGGGATGCGAAGCACCCGCGTCAGCGCCGTTCAACCCGTGACGCCACCCGTGCGCAACGCTGCTGCTTCGCATCCCATCAGGGTTCCCTTTGGGAAGATGGTGTTTTTTTTTTTTGGTAGTCCTTCGTACATTTCGCTCAGCGCAACTACGCTACAAAGAGAAAAAAAACATTTGAGTGTACAATCACTGGGTGATCCGTGCTGAATTCGAACACCGATGTGAATGGAAGTAGCATCATTTTTTTTTTGGGGGGGGGGGGGGGGCAAAAAAGCAGCGTCTGGAGCCGCAGGGCTTCTTGAAATGGTGAGCGAGCGCGGTGACGTCATCTTCGGTATGCCGCGTCGTCCGCAACAGTAGCACTGTTGAAGCGTGGCCTCCGCGATTAGCTCCGGCGAGGGCGCATGGCTTGAGCTTCTCACGGAGGCCACGGTTAAAGACGTGAGAGACGCTTGTTCACGTTGCGCTCGGCTGCTTGGCATTATGGCAGATATTGTAATTCAGCTGCAGAACTTTCAGCGTCTCTATAATTTCTTGAGCTTTCGCTACAAAAACAGTGCTAGAGCGCTACAAACAGGCAAAGTAACACGAAGTCCTCAATTACGTCATCGGCACGCAGTCAACGACCGAGCAAGGCTACCTCGATGTGTCTATGTCGTCAGGGCAGCGCTAGGGTCACCCTAGCGACGCGGTGGAGAAGCGCGTTAAATGCACAGCCAAAACCGCATCACCGCAGAGTCAAGGGGCTGTTTGCTAGTGTAGAGGAGCAATCTACAAAGTCGATGCTACGTAAAGTTGTCCACGGACAACTTTGGGTTCCTTCGCGGACGAGGAGGACTAGATAGGCACTGGAGAGAGGGGTGGGATTAGTTTTTTCGAAGCGGAGCGTCTGCACGGTGCGCAACGCTGCGCTATTCACAAAACGTGATCGCCACCGCTTTCAGCCCGAATTGGCCAGATTGTTTGGGAGATGTAAAGGAAATGTCGTAGCCTGTTTGCTGGCCCGTTAAACACCTTTCGATACATTTCAATCACCCTACGCTCACTCGGTGCTCTTAACTTTTGCAACTATCTGGAAGTGTCACGTGTGAACGACGGCTGAGTGTCGCTGTATGGCGCATGCGCAGGGCCCCGTGAAAGGCCACCACCATATTCCCGAGGACGCCCAGCTCGCCGCATGTGCTGCAGCTGGCGTCGGCTGCGGCCGCCGCCGGCTCGCCGCCGCCGTCGGCCGTGCCCGCGAGTGCGGCCACGCTGGCGGGAGTGGGCAGCCTGGCCGCGGGGGCGGCACCCGGGGCAGCGGGCTCCCCCTCCACGCTGCCGCTGGCCGCCGACGATCGGGGCAAGCTGCTGGCCGTGGCCGGCATGCCCGTGAGCCCCAAGGGTGGACGCCGGCGCTCCGTCATCGCCGAGCTGGTCAACCCTGGCGGGGGGGGGACAAGGTGAGGTGACCTAGAATATAGACAGACAGACAGACAGACAGACAGACAGACAGACAGACAGATAGATAGATAGATAGATAGATAGATAGATAGATAGATAGATAGATAGATAGACAGACAGACAGATAGATAGATAGATAGATAGATAGATAGACAGACAGACAGACAGACAGACAGACAGACAGACAGACAGACAGATAGATAGATAGATAGATAGATAGATAGATAGATAGATAGATAGATAGATAGATAGATAGATAGATAGATAGATAGATAGATAGATAGATAGATAGATAGATAGATAGATAGATAGATAGATAATTTCACTCGCTTCGTGCGCAGCTTCGCACACGGCCCGCCACGCCTTTGGAGGCGAACCCGATCTCCCAGTTCTACGAGATCGGCCGCCAGACCGCCTCAGCGGGACCCGAGCTCATATGGAAGATCTACGACGCGCAGCGCAAGTCTGACAAGAGGGTGAGTGCTAAAACTGACTTTACATTTTCCGGCTGTGTTACTTACGCCACGAGCACGGATTGAGATTATGCTGCGCGTTTTCACTGCTGGCCGAATTGTATGTGCCACTATGGAAACAGGGGAAAAGAACAAGGAAGTGAACAAAAAAAGAAAAGTCACAGTTTCACCGCAAGGGTGAAGCAATGAATGCGATAGGCAAGCAATTCTAATGTTTTTCGAACTGAGGCTGGCAGCTAACTCTTTTGGATCCGATCTCACGCAACTCTACAAAATGCTTGTTTAAGAGCATACGGCCGCTCCAGGGACACTGTTCGTCGCCCGCTGTCGGCTGCTGAGATTGCGAGATAACGCATGCGCCAGCGACGACCGCGCTCGCAAAACCAAAAATCGCAGTGGGTGCATGAGGGACCCCCCCCCCCACCTCGCGTCTTTCCGCGCTTGTTAAAGACGCGCGGGGCGTTTCTTCTCTTCTTGAGCATTCCCCAGCTGGTCGAACAGGCGGGGGGGATCTTATCGCATACACTTCGGAGCAACGTAGATGGGGCGGCTCCTTTGATGTCCGCTTCAGCCGCGTTTGTCGCCCCCCGCTCCCGCGCTGTTAACCGCGGGTAGAACGTACGATGCGCTGGGGGATCTATCAATTTGGACATTATACGCGAAATGACAGCGACGGCAAAAACCCGTCGAGACTGTCCATATAATTGCTATAGCAATAAAACAATGAAGTCGTGTTCTCAGTGATTCGTTCAGCTCGACGTCCTGGTG
The DNA here is from genome assembly GCA_030522465.1 of Rhipicephalus appendiculatus. Lineage (NCBI taxonomy): Eukaryota > Metazoa > Arthropoda > Arachnida > Ixodida > Ixodidae > Rhipicephalus > Rhipicephalus appendiculatus. The sequence continues at coordinate 305,054 of JALIZH010018931.1, forward strand.
TACCGATAGACAGAGGTTCGGTACGTTCAAGGGAAGGAGGAAGGGAAACAAGCGGAAGGACAGGGAGGTTAGCCAGTTCTTGGACCGTTACACTTGTCTGATCGGTTTCATTATGCTTTAAGTATTGTTGCGGACAGCGGTTAAAATCGTTTTCTTGTTGATGATGATCATGATGATGATGATGATGTTGTCGCGGTGCCCTAGTATGCAAAGGCATGTCATAAAGAACACTAGCTTCACAGGAACTCGCCTCTTAGTGTCCACCTTCAGTGGTTACCTTTAGAGGTTCATCTTCAATTGTTCAGTCGCTCTTTATGACTCTTTTAAGGCAGCCAGAGTAAGAAAAGCACGCGATCTACAATAGAAAGAGCGCTCGACCATCAGCAACTCTTTTTCTAGACCCATATACCATTTTGTTCACCTATGAAAATTTCCACCGATGCAATGCGCATCCTCCTGTTCCGCCTGTTAGTGCAGTGCCACTCGGTACTCAGTGAGCAGTGTTCCTCTACGTGTCTTACTGAACGTCGCCTTGATAAAGTTCAACTCTCCCATAAACGTGGCATTATCTGCGGCCGCCCAATTCCTGTTAAACATTATTTGCGGGCAAACAAACTTCGTGAAGCTCATAGTTTACGATTTCGCCGTATAATATATGTACTGCAGTAAAAGTGGGAGAAAAGGACGACGGCCTACGGCGACACTTGCTCTTCCTTTGTAACATTTTAAGCCATGCATGTATCAACCCGGTCATATTTTAGTCAATGTACGTGTTCAGCGTAGCCCTTTTAAAATGACATAAAAGAAAGGCTCCTAAGGCATAGTGAAGAAACACGGGGTAGTAGTCCCATTCCAAATTTCATATGCAATAGAACTATGAAAGAATGAATGAGGACGCATACAGACAGGACAGGTGCTTGTCCTGCTTGTATGCGTCCCTTGCCCGTTCTTCGTTCTGTTATTACGTGCGAATGTTCCTAAGGCGCAGGTTTCTTTACACAGCAGGGACTGTACTTCAAGATTTTCGTTTAGGCGCGATATATAGCGCATAAGCACTTTCAACAGCTGCCAGTGACACAGCCCGAGAACTAACCCGTTTCGAACGCAGATATATTTTTCAGCGCCGCAATTTTGAGAGCCTGCCTGTAGCTTCGAACCTACATCACGACATGCTCGCTCACACCAATGATAGGGTTGAGGATCCGAGAGATTCCAGAAAACGAAGAAGAAAAAAAAAAGCGGAGTATAGAGTGAGTCGGTGTCTGACACTGGGTGTATTTCGACAGAAGATGTAGAAAAAGGCGCCACGTGAAAGCAGAAGCAAACTTGCCCCGGCAATTCAAGCGGGTGGCTGTTCGGGACTCCTTAAAGTTCACCTGTCGCGAGGGAGCCCGACAGACCTGAAAGGGCTCTCGTGTTTCTTCGTGTTCGCACGAATGTGAGGACCCGAGTTTGAGACCTGCCTTCGGGCGCCTACGTGTAGGAAGCGTCGAACGTCCTTTCTACTTACGCTCGTCCGCGTTTCGCGTTCCCAGATTTTTTGTGTTCAAAGCGGAACGCTCTGGAACTTATCCTGTGTCCTTTTCTTTTCCTTCGACGTTATTTTTTTTCTCTTTGTGCTTTAGTATATCGGCGCTAGTTTCTTTTCCCTCACTTACCTGTCCGAATGGGATGCAATTTCTAGGACACTGAAGCAAGAAAGAAAAATGGAACAAAGGAAGATAGATAGATAGATAGATAGATAGATAGATAGATAGATAGATAGATAGATAGATAGATAGATAGATAGATAGATAGATAGATAGATAGATAGATAGATAGATAGATAGATAGATAGATAGATAGATAGATAGATAGATAGATAGATAGATAGATAGATAGATAGATAGATAGATAGATAGTGATGCTCTCTTGTAGGAGCTTCAAGATAAGCTCTGTCCCCTACAATGCAAGGAATAAAGCTGTGCTTAGAGCTCGTGAGCAAGAGATATTCCTTTATGTATTATGCGCATGCGCGAGCTGTTTCAATGGGATCTGTTTTTTGAGGGAGAGTCTATTTGCACCTCAACAGCTCTGAGTCGCGTTACCTCACCAAAAACATCACCTATGACGTCATACCGCTACAGCCGTATAATATGAATGAAATGTAATGTTCGGCCTGACATTGCATAATGATCCTAATTTTGCCAGCGTCGGTGTATGGCACGCTTTACTCGTCGGGCAGCAGCCTTGCTGCTGCGCGGTTGTTACTATTGTGCGAGCTTAACTACGGCCCGAACCAGGGACGGTTGACAGTTACGCGTACCTCTACCAGTGACGCCCGTATGGCGTCATTGGAAAAAAGTTGCTGGTGGAGGCAAAACAGCGCAAAAGAACAATGACTTTGAAAGAGTAGACACAACACGAGCGCTTACTTTCAACTGAAATTTTCATAGAAGGAACATCAATATATACTAAAACTGCGCATGCTCATACAGGGCAAGAAAGCTCATGACGCCACTCCTGGCTAGATACAAGGCAACTAATCTTAACACTTAACGATCACAATAATCTAAAAGGGAAATTTCCTTATCCTGGAGGGCGATTGAAGGCTGACTGACACGGTTACACCCTGCTGCCTCATTAATTCACTCATTACGTGTGTTTGCGGTCTCGGTTTAGAATATTCCTGGAAGGCGCTTTTAGCATAATCTCATTGCAGTGCTTTAATCTGCTCCAGTTAGCTGCTGAAGCGAGGGTGTTGATGGTAGGATAGCACATAAAGGCTATGTTTCATATCGGGGACTGCCCCATGTGATTGAATGTAGGTGACTGAATACAATAAATTGCCGAGTTCCACTGTTCAAGCTTCATTGCAGCCGCCGCGCATGTCACAGTTATCATCAAGTACCTATTCGCGCTTACTTGTGTTTACTGACGACCTCTGTGCCTGGCTCTACTGTTTCACTAAATGAGCACTCACTCTCGAATGATGTAAAGTAGCGCTCAATATGAGTTGCAACATGCTGGCTGTGGTTAAAGTGACCCCAAGCCAGAACAATGACACTGACAGACGCTAAATTGGTTCAGAAAGTACCGCTAATTGAGAGAGTTTAATTCACCAAATTTTTTTCTATGTAGGTGCCACTTTGCAGTGTTGGCGCCATTTTGAGAACAGGCAGCTTGTTGCAACTCATATTGAGCGCGACTGTACGTCGCTGTGTGAATCAGTATTTTCTGCTGCAGTTTTTCTTTAGAGCAAAATCTCTACTACGCTGTCAACCAAGGTCACTCATCGCGCCGCTATGACGCCGAGCCACCGGAGCGCGATTGTGGTTGGCGTGACGTCACGACACGTGATCCACTGGAGACAGATATCGCAACTGCTCTACCTCGGAGTCTCGCCGCTGCGGTACCACGTGACCACGTGACCACGCCAAAAGCCAAGCCAAACATGCCTTTAGCTTGTTATAACTGCGTTTAAAAGAGCTCCACCTACGCCAATTTTTGCTCCAGAGGGAAGCGTAATAATTAGAATAAGAAGAATTCTTCGGATTGAAAAACAGGGTCTCGAGCAAAGACAGGTGGCCGTAACAATCGCTTATAACATGCCGTTATAATACAAGAAAAAAAATCACAGCGTATCCACGGGGTGAATGATGATGAGTGGTGCGAAGCTCCGGAGGGAATCATCGGTAAACCGTGAAACTCTTCCGTGAAATTCGCCCAGTACATCATATAAAGAGTGTGCAACACCGTGTATATATTAAACATCAAACTTTCATTGTACTGTTGGTTTACGTGGTCCCTTCATTATCACCGCTTTGTGATCGGTGAAATGCAGGGAAAGTGGTGATGTCACATATGGCACGGTAGTGGGGCCATATGTGACATCACCACATATGACCTACCTACGGTGGCTACCTACTACTACTACATACTACAGAGGAGGGACAGACCCACACCCTAAGGAGCTTCGCCCCTAAAAACGCATCAGGGAATATAAATGCGTCAGCGCTCAAGTAGCAAATTTCATACGTACTCTATACACCGGCACTAATCACGTCTCTGCAGAAAGGTGTACTCTTGAATGCCTGTTTCTTGTTGGTAACCATGGTGTTCTCCATCCTCTTTTTAATGCTACGATGCACCACCTAGACTGGCAAAAGAAAAAAAATCACAAGTTAAAGTGGCGAGTTGGGCTTGTTGGTACATATTTACGGAACACTACAGCGCAAAAAATACACGACGGACGAAAGGAACACAAACGACGACGACACGCGCTGAACTTTCAACAATCTTTATTGGAAAATGCACATGTATTTATACTGCCCGACGCACAGTTCACTTGCTGCACATGCGTACATGTGCATTTTCCAATAAAGATTGTTGAAAGTTCAGCGCGTGTCGTCGTCGTTTGTGTTCCTTTCGTCCGTCGTGTATTTTTTGCGCTGTAGTGTTCCGTAAAATCACAAGGTAGCGCTACCAATCAATAGAAGTGTCAGCAGCCTGTTTGCGCAGAAACCGAATTCGGGAACTCATCTTCTGCCGAGAAAACGCTACAAGTGAAATCCGTATATTACTGGAACACAGCGCTTGGCTGGTCGCTAAAGGCTCATAAATCGATGAATGTAACAGTGTCACACCTGCGTACACACAACGCGAGCACGGGAAACGGGACTAGCGAAATGATACGGCCGTAACTGTACACCACAAGAGACAGATTTGCCCCTACTCCGTTTCATGTAGCCATATAAAGAAGCTAGCCTAGCAACAAGTTCCTCCCCTTAAGACGGAAACGACCGGTGCGTTGTTTCAATCCATCTTTTCTTCTTCTTCTTCAGTGGAGTGTTCGGTCGAGCTGAGGTACGAAAGGTGGGAACGGTGTCTCAAGCTGGTACAGACAGAGGGATGAGGGAGACAAAGGGAGGAGAGAGGTAGACGTATACCTAGATGGATATTGGGAGGGAGAGGTGCGCAAGAGCACAGAACGGAATAGAGGGATACAGGTTGAGGAGGGATATACAGGTAGAGGTCTAGAAAGATAGACGGATAAGATAGAGAGAGGTTTGAGAAAGAGAGAGGTGGAAATATATGGATAGATGAAAGAGGGATTGAAGAAGAGCAGGAGGTATAGGTAGGTAAAGGAGAAAGGGAAATAAGGAGTTAAGGAGAGCGAGAAGTATCGAGAGGATAGTGAGGGCGTGGGAGAAGGAAAGCAGAACGATAGGGATACGTGGAGAGGAAGAAAGAGACTTGGAGGGCGAGAGAAAGAAACAAGGGGAGGTGGGGAATTTATGGATAGATGAAGTAGAGAGAATGAAAGTAGGATTGAAGAAGAGCAAAAGGTACAGGTAGATAAAGGAGAAAAGGAAGTGAGGAGATAAAGAGAGCGAGAAGTATAGAGAGATGAAGGGAGTAGGCTGTGAGGGGAAGTAGGGAGAGCGATAGCAATAGACAGATGAAGGGGAATAAAGAGACGGGAGGGACGGGAGTAGGAGAGGGGGAAGAAAATAAAGATTCGTTCTTGCTCGGTCGAGCAGGCCCGGGCCGTCCCGCGCAAGCGGTGTGCGGAGGCCCGGGACTCACCTTGCACGGGCTTCGGCGCCGGTGCGCAGGATCAACCTGGGCCCGTTGTCATGGCAACGGACAAAAATAGGCGCCACCACCGCCGCCCGCCGGCTCTGTGTGTTCTTTTCCCCCCTCACCTCCGGTATCTTTTATCTGTTTCTTTGTTTTTTTCTTCCGCGGGCTCTCACCGTTCGCGCCACCGCTTTTCTCGTTTGCTGGTCGCGTTCACGTGCAAATGTGCGTGCGTCGCTTGAGGTGTATGGAAGGTCGCCGAAGGAAACACGATAGCGTGGGCTTGTGGTCCCTCTGCTCTGAAGGCGGCGACGTATTGGCGAACGGCGCTATACTAGGGCTAGAGTAGCGAAGAGGAGGTCCGGTATCTATCTATACTTGCCTATAGGCATTCGTACACCTAGCCTCTCACTTGTTGAATGGTATTGTAAGAGACGGCAGCGCGAGAGTACGGATTGGTAGGCTGACTGAAGGCCAATAGTGCGCGCAGCAGCCCGCTTTAACGTTATGAACAACACCGCTTCTAGACAATGCGCTATTGTCTACAACGAGAAAATATTGAACAGAGGTTGTCACTGGAAGTCAACGTCTCGGAATAGAGCACTTGTCCTCGTCAGTGCAGCAACTGCCTCTTTTAGCACAGTTTTTTTTTCTTTTTTTTTCTGTAAACTTTGCTCTCTCTTCCCTGATCCCAATGCTTTCAAACGAGTAGTTCTGCGCACAGGATGGGACAAAGGAAAGGACATGACACACACAGAGTGCTTCGTGTGCGTCATCGTGTCCTTTGCTTTGGTCCCGTCCTATGCGTAACACTACTCGTCTTAATGGAGAAACAACCCCTAGTGGAAGCCGTTTTCAAGCTGAATGCTTTGTTTTGCGCATGAGCTTACTGCTCCTCTATTCCTAGGCCATTGAGGTGCGGAAAGAGTACGCTAGGCGCACATAAATTCGCTGCTAAGAAAGGCTGTCCTGCGACCCAATTCACCGTTATCCTGAACAGAGTTCGTGTGTCTCCTAGAATAACCGGAGAAGTAGCCTTGACTACTCTCAATCAAGATTGGTCGAGTAGATCAGAAAGAGAAGGGCTGAAGAAAGGCAGGGAGGTTAACTAGGCTAGCCCGGTTGGTTACGATGCACTTGAAAGGAGTAGTCGAAGCTGAGAAGAGAGGACCTGAGAGTACTCCGAGGGTAGGTACGGACACAATGCAGTGCTCAGTTGACCACAAGCGTCTGCGTGACCTGCTGCATCCCAAGAAACGAATATCTTTCGTGGCTTTGAAATTAGTTGAAGTAAGAAGCCGCAGACTCAAGATCATCTGTGCTCTCATTCAAATAAAGAGAACATCGAAGGCTATTGTGGAGATTGTCAGGTTCAGCCATATTACTAAGCTCGCCATCTTGTTAGCCGTGATTGGCTGCGAGAGCGAATATCCCTTGCGTGATTGGCTGAAGACGCTGACGTAGTAAAACGTGAAAATATCCAGCGTGAATGATAGAAAGTGTGCGGTATAGTGAACCATTCGCAAAGCCGGGGAAAAATTACACCATCTCGTGTTTTTTTTTTTTCTGATATTGCTCCGTTAGCTAAGGTACACCAAACATCCATGGTGGTCTAGTGGTTATAGTGCTTGACTGTTGACCCGCAGGTCGCGGGAACGAATCCCAGCCGTGGCGGCCACATTTCAATGGTGGCGAAATGCTAGAGGTTCGCGTGCTTCGATTCAGGAGCCTGTTAAAGAATCTCAAGGGTTGAAATTTCCAGACCCCCCCCCCCCCCCCTATGGCGTCCCTCTCAATCATATCGTGGGTTCAGGACGTAAAACGCCGGCAATTATTAATATATCACACTAGCTAAGGTCCAAAAAACATGGGAACCGTGACGTCACTGGCATTTATTTTGTACGTCCATGCACTACCCCCCGGGTCCAAAGGTGCTTTAAAAAGTGCATGTGTACAAAGAATTACATGTACGTACAATCAAACAACTACTTATGCAGGAGTATTGGTTGTAATATATTTAGGGCATGAACAGGAAGGGCAATCTTCGATGGTCATTTGTTTTCGATTCAGGCTATGGAAGGTGGATGGCGATTTCAGTGGCCAACTTGTCTACGACAAAATAGAAAAGCATAAATCATTTTTGTAACGGGAAAGAGTGTTAACGTTAAACCTGGGGTAAGTATAGGATGTAAGGTAGCTTCCGAAAGTAATCAAGGTTTTATCAAAGTGGCGAGTCGGGCATGTAGGTACATAATTAAAGGATACTGCAGCGCAAGGAGCACATGAATGGGGAAAAAAATGACTAACTTTCACAAGTCATGTAAAGCTTAGAAACAGCGAAGATTGTCGATGTAAGGGGCTTAACATGGCCTTCTTGGCTGTTGCTAGGTCTTTCCTTAACGTAGACAGAGTTGAGTCGAACCACACTCTGTCACAGACCTTGCAAGAATGTCCAAACTCCAGCCCCAGAAACTTACGTCCGAACCTGGCTGTGGTACGCCCGGTAGATGCGCGGGCTTTTCATCGCTCGTACTCGGCTCGCGCCACGCCGAACAAACTCAGCGCGGTTGCTGCGCGGACTGTCTCCGTCGGTGGGCGTGGCTTGGCTGTGGCTGCTCTTCGGCGCATGCGCGGCTAGGTGAGGTGAAACCCAGGTGGTGCGAATCTGTGACTTGGTTGTTGCTAGGCAACGGCGACAAGGGTTTTCTGCGGACGGACGGATGTTTTACCTCTCGTTCTAACAGCTTCACTGTTAAAAAAAAAAAAAAAAAAAAAAAAAAAAAAAAAAAAAAAAAAAAAAAACTACAAGAACGTTTCAGTTGGGGCATATCAATGTTAACCAGTGTTTCAGTTAGGCATTTTGTTAATCTACACTTGTTGCTTACGTCATTTGCATTACTGCAAAAGGATGGCTTTTAACACTTCTTTTTTTTTCTTTCACACTTCGAGGGTGCATTCGCTCTGTATAGCCGTGTCCACGCCAGCTATGGCGGGGATCAAATTCTGTTCGGTAATTTTGGAGGCACCGCTCTCCACTAACAAGAGTTGTCGGTCATCCAATAAGCCTTTGTATATTGAGATAAGTTATGTACGTTCTAAAGCAGACCACCATTGGGTTAAAGAGCTGTCTAACATCACGCATGGGCTGTTTATAAACTGTCATTCCCACGAAGCTGACGGCATTCGACGTTACATTTGAGAAAAGAAAAAGAAACATTGATTCGCTGGCCAAAAAAATGCAAGCTTCTCTCTTTCTCTTTAGGTAAATGTTGTTTATAAGATTTTATCACTTTTATTGTAGCGCTGGCTCTGCCATTTCATAGCTAATAGAATTGGAGAAAAGACAGTTATTATTACTACAGGACTGGTTCATCTGTCATCGCAATAATTAAGTTATGGAGCTAGTTATAGATTACTAAATTAGACGGCGACATCGGTATAATTTCAAATGGTGGCTGGGCATTCACGCAGCGTCAGCCTCGTGCGCGACAGACGAGTATGAATAATCTATTTCTGACGGCGTATCCTAATTAAAATATTTATATCGTTATTACGGTTTGACGGTCACCGTAGCGCGTTAAGCGTTAAAACGGAATTCACGGACTTCGTCCGGCAGCCAGCAACCGACAAAAAGGTGGAGAATACGCGGGCACTGAATAATCGAATACGAGACACGGACTGTCAGATCCATGAAAAGATAAGCGAAAAAAAAAGTCACGCATAAAAATAACGCGTAGTATTCTTCCTACAAAAATCGATACCAGTTGCCGACAGTTCCGCATCTCGACGCCAGGGGAGCGTACCTTCATGGTCCGCCGAGCGCTTCCATGAAGGTCATTATCACGGACCGCTGGAGACATTCGAATTGAATTAAGCGTGACGCTTGCTCCCCTTTTCGGGTGCGCTAGACAAATAGACAGAAGACAATGGGTCGGGAACGTAAAACAATCGAACAAAAGATCCAAACTCATGCGTGAAACTGGAGTTCGCCCCGCGGTCCTGCACTATGTACCGGTGGGCACCGGCGAAACTTTATTAGCCGCCTTCCCTCTCCACCTTTCCCGGTGAGAGCTGAGAAAATGAGGACGTTAATCAGGTATGCCCATAAATTTTTATCGCGTACCCCCCCCCCCCCCCTGTCCGTACCCTTTCCGCGCTCGACCTCCCACGCCATCTGCTTTGTGTTGGCACTCGATGTTCGGGGATGTTCGTAAAAGTGTGCAGTGCTGCGAAAGCTTCAAGCTTTGATGAGGAACAAACTTGGGCGCGAATTCAAAGGTATCCGTATCTATCTATCTATCTATCTATCTATCTATCTATCTATCTATCTATCTATCTATCTATCTATCTATCTATCTATCTATCTATCTATCTATCTATCTATCTATCTATCTATCTATCTATCTATCTATCTATCTATCTATCTATCTATCTATCTATCTATCTATCTATCTATCTATCTATCTATCTATCTATCTATCTATCTATCTAGAGGTAGATAGAGGTAGATAGAGGTAAATATCTCTAGGGATAGATAGATAGATAGATAGATAGATAGATAGATAGATAGATAGATAGATAGATAGATAGATAGATAGATAGATAGATAGATAGATAGATAGATAGATAGGCGAAACTTTATTCGCCTGCCAGTTAACTGTAGCGCAATTTCCCCCCCCCAACAATCTCTCATAATGATATCTTGGTTTTGGGGACGTAAAACCCCAGATAATATTATTACGGACAACACATTTTTACGGTACCTATTTTCTTAAGCTCAACGGAAAGCTGACCGGTCAGAGTGCCTAATGGCCGAATGGTAACGTAGAAAACGCCGCGAAACATTTGTAATCCGAATTTTTCTATCTGCGGCGAATATGAAGTCGTACACACACGTGACAACGCATGATGTAAACAGTGAGCGCGAGAGCGGTTCGTGTTCGAGCGTGGTGCTTTACTGCGCATGCGTGCATACCTCGCGCATGCGCCCGGCTCGAACATGGTCCGCTGGCGGCCGCGAAGGCAGCGCCGCTTCTCACCGTGCAGCTGTTTTGACCTCGTAAGCAGCGCAGAATTGAGCGGGGCTGGACAATAATATAAATACTCTAGTTTTGAGGACAAATTATGGCGCACATGACAGCATCAGACTACGTGACTACGTACAGCACTATAATCGACTTCATAATGAAGCTTCAAGGCTCTTCCCGCTAGGCTGCGCGACATACTGGTTTTTGTCACTTCTAAAAGCGTTTTAAAAATATAAATGCTGCTTAGCTCGCGAAAAGGATGCTGGACTATGTGTCTATAATTCACGGTCTTTTCATTTGCACCATAATCTAAGCACACGCTCTGGCCAGTTGTCGGTCCCTTTAAGCGAATTCATGAGGAACCCTGCGAGCTTTTTAGTCGCTACTGCACGCTTCTTGTAAGAGAAGAAGAAAAGTCTAGGAGATCGGCTACGGGTCTACGAAAATTGAATGTTCCCAGAATAAGCTACCAAAAAAAAAAAAAGGCTTACTTCCCTTGTTTCGACAAAGCTGCTCGTCGCGGCCTTGATTTTAATATTTTTTTTACGTGAACTGGCGAGAATTGAATCGCCTCGTCCTACGTCCCACCACAACGAGAGCCGTGTTCCTACAAGGTGCCTTATAAAAAACACGAGCTCAACTTTCAAAGAGCATCCCCGTTCCCCAATTTCTTCTGCAAAAACAAAAATGAAGAAGGTAGCTTGTTTCGAGGCCTAACTTTTAAATTACGGCTCAAAAACATCTCGTCCTTCGTTCCTTATTTCAAACGATGAGTACATGCGTCACCAAGTTTACCACTTTCTGTTACTACTTTTTTTTTTGTTCACGAGCGCCCCCTACTTCCGGAATATTTCTTGGCTACCACAGAAAACGTCTTCCTATCTCGGTTCACGTTGCATAGTTTCGCTTTTGTGATTTTCACGTTCTTTTCCCGCCAATTTCTGTTTTTCTACATATCTTATTCTCACTGTGGTCCTCATGAAAAAACGGTGACACGTCTACATTGTCTTCCTTTTTTCCCCTTTCTTTCGTTTTTCATATCTTGATTGTTTCATTTTTCGTCAACCACGTTTTTTAATGAATTTCGGCTCGTATTTGCGAAGGGCTCCGGATGAGAGGTAGAAGCCTATCTGAACTGTAGGTAAACGCACGAAAGCTTGTTTTATTCTGTCTTTTTTAGCTTCTATTTTCTGTCTTTGAGGTTATTCAGCTGGCACAAGCTAATAGACACGGACTCTATCAGCGTCTCCGTTTTTTTCTGTATTCTCTCGTATTCCCCTTACGAGGTTCTAATAACGGCCATCTCGAATTTCAAGTGTGGTGCAAACATCACTCATTACCATCAACTCATTACCACTCGACTGGGCAAATATTGTCACAACCGAACATGAAATCAGGCATTGTTTTTTTTTCATGGGTTATTCTTTACTTAAAGACGTCCTTGCAAACTTTCAGAAGAAGACAGACTCAATGTAATTCCCACTCCTCTGCGTGTCTCTGGTCTCTTCGAGAAGTTTCTACCTCATTTCACGGGCCCGTTGAAGCCGTTGAACTGTGCATTCAGTTCTATTAATACGGCTTTCGTGAGCACACTGGTTAATTTTACTCCTTTCAGGGCTTTCAGTCCCTACTGGATGTTGAAAGTTTTCAATATATTAGGATACGAGATCACTCATACTTTCGAAAATGATTTCCAAGTGTCGCTGCTCTGTCGGCTTCTCCTCCTCATCATCATCGCAATCATCATTTTCTTCTTCTTAATAATCAAGTGGTTATATCTGCCGTGTTGCGTTGTCCTTGTTGTTGTTGTTGTTGTCCCTCATACACATGGAGCAACACACCCCGGATATCGGCCAGGGATCATATGGGGCCTTAAGTAGGAAGTTATTTAGGTTGCTGGAGGAACAGACACAATTTTTCATGACATAAATAAATAAAATTTAGACAATATGTATAAGAAGCGATCGAAAAAGAAACTGAATTAATTTACACCTAACATTCAATTCTTTTTGTTTTTTTAATCGCCCGTAGGAATTTACGTGCTGCGCCATCGTCAGAAGACCTCCTTATTCTGAGCTTCTCCACCGGTGAACAAACACAAGAAATTCAGAAGTCCTTCGCCTACCACTTGGTGTGCGTGCCTGACCGACTGCTTTTCTTTCTTTCTTTCTTTCTTTCTTTCTTTCTTTCTTTCTTTCTTTCTTTCTTTCTTTCTTTCTTTCTTTCTTTCTTTCTTTCTTTCTTTCTTTCTTTCTTTCTTTCTTTCTTTCTTTCTTTCTTTCTTTCTTTCTTTCTTTCTTTCTTTCTTTCTTTCTTTCTTTCTTTCTTTCTTTCTTTCTTTCTGTCACTTTGCGCTATTCTCCCTCCTAACTTTTTCTTTCCCCCCATGCCGGTAATCAGAACTTCACCCACGTGCATCGCAGCGCAACAATTCAGTTGCTACAGGCAACAACAACAACGGTGATGCGTTCATACCAATAGATGAAGGATTAATAAATCGACTGAGAAGGAAGGAAAGATGGCTTTTACCTTCGAGTCATCTTAGGCGAATGCATGATCAACCCTGTGAGTAATTTCAGTAGTTTCCACGTTAGTTGAGGTGCTATCACGTAAATACTTAAGAGCTTCCGTGCCACGAAGACATAGGGGAACTGTGCGGGGCACTCTTGAATCTTTCTGACGTGAAAAAATTCGCCGATGCTTACGGCACTGCCTAATGCGAACTCTGAGCGCATCTTCGGGTTGGGGCAAGGTCAACTGTGTTTGAAGTTTTGGCTTTCCGCAAGGTGTCGACTACGCCATAACTCATAATTTTTGTGAAGTGGGACAGCACCCACTACGCCATTATTCGTCTATCTGTGGAGAGGCGAGGTGTTCACTACATAACTATAAGGTATTATGTGCACTTTGTTAGTGCTGTATGTGGCTGATGACGATGAAGAATTATGGCTGAGCTCTGTGCAGTGGGTAGGAAGCATCAAACCACACGCTCGTTGTGCAATTGGCATTGTGTGATGACAGGTTGTTATTTTGCTCTTCTGCCACTCTGTATTACATAGGTTAGCCTGATTCCTTGCTCGACATGACGTTTGTATAGGGTCTTCTTGGGCATGAGTTCCGAGCACCAGCTTGGCTCCGTGGTAGAATACTCGACTGCCACGCAGAGGGCCCGGGTTCAAATCCCATTCAATCACCTACTGATTACGCCACCGACGGCAACGGCGACGGCGACGCCACTCATCGCAGGAACGGGTGCCTAAGATCTGCGCTTTAAAACATCCTTAGCCCTGCTGCATGTAAATTTCCATAATGAAACCGTGCACATAAATAGTGCAATCACCGCGCCCTTTCCCCAAGTTCTTTAACCTCTCTTTCTGTCTGTTTGTGTGGTTTAATTTGCCCTTTCTAGGGGTCAAATGTCTGGACGCCTGTTGTTCCGCGCGCCTTCTTATTAACGCAGCTGCCGTTTCTGAGCGAGCGCTTCTCATTTCACGCTTACGAAATGACGCGCTCACAACGAGAAAGCGGAGAGCCCTCGCATTGTGGCGTTTCATTTTCGAGCGTCTTGAGATGCAGAATTCGCCGAAGTAGCCCTTGAGGCACTTTGAAACAACGCTAGATGGTGTTCCATAGACTATAAAGACTTCTTCGCCAGTTCGCTTATATTTGCGACCACGGGAAACAAAAGGAAAAAAGGGGGGGGGGGGGGGTGTAATGTGAAGAAGCAGCATCTGATAGCAAGGAGCTGTACGGCGAATGCATTCTCGCATTACGTAATGAAGAAAAGACGAAAAAAAAAACAGGGGGAGAAGCGACAAAGACAGGAGCAATAGGCAAATTGCAGGAATAAAAATTTATCCAGTCTCCCGCCGCGAAGACCGTCAGATAGAGAAGCTGCAAGCGTTTGAGTGTATGTGACTGGCTAGCTAGATCACATGATATCACCATCATCGTTCAGTGTCATCATCATCATTATTTCGTTCATCATAATCATCATAAAGCATCGCTATAGACTCGAGCATCACTGTCATTGCCGTTATCTCGAGCATAATCATAATCGTCATCAGTTCAAGCGCTATCATCCTCATTTATTTTTATTTATTTCTTTATCCACTAACCCTTCCGATCAAGTGGCACCTGCGTAACGACTACTACTACTACTACTATTACTACCACCACCACCACTACTGCTGTTACTACTACTACTACTACAACTAGTGCTACTACTCCTACAACTCCTACTACCACCACTACTACTGTTAGTAGTAGTAGTAGTACTACTACTACTATGACGATGTCTACTACTACTACTACTACTAACTACTACTACTAATACTACTACTACTAAATACTACCACTACTATAATGCCTACGACACTGCACAGAGTAAACTGAGACGGTCTCTTTGTGAAAGTCAGATCAATAGACAGAATGCAGCAAAAAAGAGAAGAAAGGAAAACAGATATCAACAAAGAAAAGAACTGAAAAGGGAGTAGAGAATTAACAAAAGGGGCGAAATAAGGCAGGCAAGCAGCGGAAAAGTAACATTAGCCTCGGCTTATAAAACAAAGTAGAGAACAAGAGCTAGAGGACAGAAGCTGAATGCGCCTGCGAGACTTGGAAGGAAAATCGAGCCATCGTGGCGGAGCGTCCAAATGAGCCCGGTTTTTATTTTTTGTGTTCTTTTACCTCATTTGCGAAGCACACGCGAATCCGATGCTAATAGCGTTGCCTTTCAAAACAAGCTGCACACTGCGCTCATTAAGGCACCGCTAACGCGTACGCCCCCCGACCAATTAGAGAGGTCAGTCGCCGCGCGTGGCCGGACGGCTAGCCGGTCGGCTAGAGCCACTTGCCCCGCTGCGCGGCGGCCATCGCCTTGGGGGGTTTCGAGCCTACGGGGTGCTATTTAGGGGGGATCGGCCTCGCGTTTCAGCCATTTCGGCCACTTGTGCCCTCACCGGCTCGGATGTCGTCACGATCGCCTTTCTTTCTTTCTTTTTTTTTTTCCCTGTTATGTGTCCCATTTTATCTCTTCTTGGGTCTTCTTCGTTTCTTTATCTCTTTCTTTCTTTCTTTCTTTCTTTCTTTCTCTTACCTTTTTTCTTACTGCTAGCGCTCCGCCTTCTCCAGAAATTTATTCAACGACTCTGCTCTTGACTTGGAAAGATAAATACGGCTGGTTTATGGTGAGCCAGGTCTTTCTGAGCAGGACGAAAGAACAGCGCATTGCAGAAAAGTGTGTCATAATGAGCACGGATGTTGCAAGATTGCGCGATCTGCAAGATGCAACGTTGCCGTAGGCTTTGGTGTGTATATATATATATATATATATATATATATATATATATATATATGAAATAAAGTCAGAGTGAAAAACATAACATAACAACCAGTTTTGCACTGCAACTTGCTTTCATATATTTTAACCAGTTAGCCAGGAATATTCTCTTGAAAAACTATATATATATATATATATATATATATATATATATATATATATATATATATATATATATATATATATATATATATACTTTCTGCCTACTTAGGCCGGTTGCTCAAGAAGTGTGCAAGACACGTACCTAAGCGGTAATACCGGATGTCTCCAGGGTTTGGCCATGTTAAATCAGGTGAATTAATGACCACGTTCCTTTTCTCAGATATGAGGCAAGAGTCGCGTTGCTCTGTAGCAGTTCTTAGAAGCGCTGCATCGGCGCCTGGGCGGTGAGCTCTCCGGGGCAGTCTTCGACGGTCGGATGGGGGAGGGGTGAAGGGGGTACAGCGTCGTTTCTGCATCTGGTTAGGCCAGAGGCACTTGTGAACGTGAAACATAGACATTCGCTGCAAGTGGCTTACGGGCATCTAGCTTCCGAGCTTGTGGTCACAGGGTTCGTCCCCTGCTATGTTGGCCGCATTTCGATGTAAGCGAAATAGAAGATAAATTATGCGCAGCTTCAACTGACTTAACGTCGCGAATGCTGATTAAACAGCGGAGCTGGTGGCATTAGCGCGCCCCTCCTCCGCTTTTTGCCAATGCTCGGCGTGACCTTCCTCCTCTCTCATCAGCACCACCTGTGCTCAAGCGCGCGCTACCATTGGTCGACTTCTTTCAACGGCGCAGCCAATAGCGCTCCTCCTCTCTCCTCTCCACGCCACCTTCTCCGCTTCCGTCATAGCTTCGACTTCGCTGTCGTCCTCTCAACCTAAGATCACCCTTTTGGTGTGTTAGGTCTCTGGAAGCCATAGACTTAACACACCCAGTTTGGGAAAATTTTGTTGAGCAGATGTTGTCAAAGTATGAAAATAAGAATTGAAATCCGTGACGTCACCATTGGAAAATTTTAGCGGAAAATTTAAATGTAAAACATTTGGCATTCATTTTGCTCATCTACTAATAAACCTGTGGTGGTGAAATTATGACACTAGAGTTTTCTTAGTATATGTTATCTGTATAAACTAAACTGCTGCATCAGTTTAGTGTATTCCCTTAAACAGAACAGATAGGCACCCCAAGTTGCACAGAATTTGCGTCTTAACACCCCGTTTCTGTGTTGTTTATCGACGAACACAGCAGAACGCACTCTTAACGCAACGATATTGTAAGCGAGCGCTTCTTTCCAAACTGAACGAGTCAGGGTTCATCGCGGTACGTGCTCATCTACTAATAAACCTATGGTGAAATTATGACACTAGAGTTCTTTTTAAATATTTTATCGGTGCTTTCTCTCTGCCTCTCTCATCTTTCTACTCCCCTTTCCCTTTTTTCCCAGTGTAGGGTAGCCAACCGGACTGCTGTCTGGTTAACCTCCCTGCCTTCTCTCTTTTGTATTCCTTCCTTTATCAGTATAAACTAAACTGACGCATCAGTTTAGTGTATTCTTAAATAGAACAGAGAGGCACCCCAAGTTGCACAGAAGTTGCGCCTCAACAACTCGCCTCTGTGTTGTTTATCGACGAACACAGCAGAATGGACTCTTAACGAAACGCTATTGTAAGCGAGCGCCTCTTTGCAAACAGAATGGTTCAGGGTTCATCGCGGTACGGTGCGCTTATTGCGTCATGAATTGAGATCAGGGCCCGACGGTCGTAATGATCGGCCTGAATAAACGAGGGGGGAAGGGGGGGGGGGGGGGTGTCGTGGAGGGAGACACACCTGCTTGCGCCTCCTAATGATTAGCCTTAATTGTTACCGCGATTAGCGTCCTCGGCATCGTCTCCAAATGATGCCTGCCTCTAGCTCAGCGGTCGTTTCGACCTCGCGTTCAGAATGACAATAGTGGTTTCGATTAAGGTTGCAGAACACACTGGCTGCCTTCGGTGTTTGCTTAGTTGCTCCCGCACTGAAGGTTAGCTCAGTGGCGCCCTCGGTCTGGGAATACCGTGGAGATTTCCTCGGTGTTCTACAGAATAATACATTCCGAGGGCATCTATTGTTACTCGCAATGCTACTAAGCAGCGGGAAATGAAACCTATGGATCAGAGACGCCAAATTACTCCTCCAAAGTAATTTCGTTCTTATATCTCTAATATTTTAACTGTACTGAAATAATGCGTAGTGGGGATATGGCTTGAAAGGGGAGAACGACGAAGGTTTTGTCAAAAAATTAAAAGCTTTGGTTTGGTGTTGTTCTGTGTGTCACCTCTCGTTGCTCAGCTCTACCACCTAATAACTTGGTCACCCAGAACGCCTCTTGACATAAGTAATAGTAATTAAGTTGCATTAATATTGCAGCTGGCCGAAAGTAGGGACATTCCATTACTGTTACCTTTGAAAATCGTGGGAATTTGCCTTGAATGGGTTGCAAAATTACTCTTTGTTAGAAGAAAGGAAAGAAGTGGAAATTAAAGGGCTCGCATTTCTTTGTTGGACACAGTATTAATGAGAACTAGCAGACAATGACGCTATATAGGGGATGTTGAAAATATAGGGGATGTTATTAGCAGTAATTGTAATGTAAATGTGAAGAAAGAAAAGTGGACGAAGAGATAACGTGCCTCTGGCAGGGACCGAACGTGCGACCTTCGAATGACGTGTCCGATGCTCTACCAACTGAGCTACAACGGTGGTCATCCCTCCGTCTACTTTATAGGGTGTATAGTATGGGCATTTTTGTTAAACGTGGGAGTGTCAGTCAGCGCCGCCAGTAACCAGGACTGCGAATCTGGAACACACTTCGTCTGTCTGTTGGCGTCACATAGCACGTGATCTTATTACGAGTTGGCAGCTGACCAATATTTCCTCGCATACTACCCGAAAGCATCGAGTCTGCCAGAACGAGACCCTCGCTGTGAATGAAGGGAAGAAGTGGAAATCTTAAGGGCTCGTGTTTCTGTTTTTTGTTAGACTCAAGGTTAATGAGAACTAACCGACAATAATGCCAAGGGAAAGTACAGGGTATGTTATTTTTAGTGTAACAGAGAGCGGAGCTAGTTACTAAGTGCTCATACTAAAGCAATTGCCAACACGGACTCAAGAAAGGAGTCAAGGCACCACAAACGCTGAGTTGTTAGTCGGCGGTATCTTCACTTCATTCATCTGTCCATGTTTGCACGCCCTGTCTTTTAGCATGATTATTTGTAGTAATTGGGATATGAACGAGAAAAAATTAAAGTGGACGAAAAGATAACTGGTGCTGAAAGAGAGACAAGCCCGGGTGCTCTTCCATCCCGGAATGTCATCCGCACTCGTGCGTGGAGCTTACGTAGTGGCACGTGACACTTCGCACCAGTGCGCAACCGTCTAGTGCAGCACCGAGACAGAGGAGCGAGAAACGCTGGCATCTTACCCGCCTTGTTACGATTTGGCTCGCTCTATGTGTTTGCTTGGAAGAACGAGAAGCTGGACTCTGTACGAGGGATGTCCGACGGACATCCTGAGGCTGTGTCTCGGGTTGCGTACGCCCCTTCTATTTGTGCCAACGTCCGCTCCATTCGAGAATGCTGTCTAAGCGGATGGCTGGGAAGTGGACGTGACCGAACTTCTGAGTCGAAGGAGGCGACCTGGGTAGTGATTCGGAGAAAGGCATGGACCGGGTAGTCGACAAACAAGGCAGTATGTGGAAAGAGTGAAAGAACGTGAAGGCATTCGATGGTCGGAAAAAAAATGTTATCAATGGCGAGGAATGATTTCAGGCACGGTTCAGCTACAACGCTGAGTATTGTGATTTTCTATTGGGGGTTAAACATCGCGTCCCTGTGGAATCTTACAATGTGAGGATATTACCGTAGGTCTGCGTTTGGGTGCTAAGATACATGATTTCCTGGGTTTTTTAGAGACAGCACGGAAAAGGTGAACATTTTTGCTGCACAAAAAAAAAAATTCAACAGGGAAGTTGGAGAACTGGTGGCGGAAAAGAAAGGACCGAGTGCAAAAGCGTTTTAGCACGAACAGAGACATAATTTTTCACGCGAAACGCAGATAGTTAGGCTATGAATTTACAAGGCTATTTTTTAGCAAAAAAAAATGGAGGTGGTCCTAATTTTTGAGCTAGGTATCTGCTAGTGGCACTCGCCCCTTATTGGGTTAACTTTTCTTTCTTGGGTTTTCCTTCTGGTTAACATTTTTTAAGTTACGTTTGTCTTTCGCGCGCTTCCGACACGAATCTCAGAGGCCACGTAGAAAGAAGCTCGTCGTTGAGATCTTCTCCACCAGGTGTCGTAACAATCCCACGTACTCACCAGAATAGCACCTGCTTTTTCAGTGAACTCATTCGAATATTTTCATCTATTATCCTGACAGTTAATCGGCCTTTATCTTAAGCAGAATCATGGCCCTTATATAGTACGGATCTAATATAAATCTTAACTTGAACAACAATCATCGATTTCGTGCTGGTTTAATTTTGCGCAAAATATTCGTAAAACAGGAAGTGCCCTACCGAAAGTCCTTGAAGAATAAACAAGATTGTCACTGGTTGCTGGTGCCACTAATAAAGCGTTTCATTCAAAACAAGCAAGCCCAGGAATGCGTTCAACGAAGCCGAAGCTATTGTTACGTAAAGTTCCTTGCCCGACCTTAACGTTCGTTCTCCGCTGCCAAGCAAGTAAGAATGTAGGTTCATCGTGGGCAAAATCCTTATCGCCTCTTTTGCAACGGTAAGCATTCGACTCTAATTACGCCACAGCGGAGCTGATCTCAGCCAGCTGTAGCCCAGGGGAGACCCGGCTTCTTAGATAAGAGCTCGGTGGTCAGTTTTTCAGAACTGCACTAATAAGAGGGGCGAAGAAGAGGCTAAAGCCGCGAAAGAAAGAAGCCTCTGAGAGATAGCGTCAGCCGTTGAAAAGGAAAGGAGCGTTGGGTGCTACCGCATACTGCTACCGTATAGCACCGCTTGTAATTGGACTGCGGGAATGAGCCGGCCATATTTCTGGAACGAAATGGTAACCCAAATAAATAAAATGAGCTGAAGCACGCTCTTTTTACTAAGACAGCACCAACCAAATCTACCCACGAGGTAACACTGACGAGAATACTTGTGAGCCTTTGGGAGAAGTAGCCTGAACGCAGTCATAAATTAGATAGACAACATCTGAACGAAGCAATCATCACCATCTTATTCAGTCTCAGCGCATCAGTCTTGCATGTTTCTCATGCACTGAGGAGAGATTTGTGGCGTTGGTGGGCAGGATGTAATTTTGCTTTTGCTGTAATACGCGCAACACTGAGATGATAAACACACACCACTAAACAAAAAACTCAGAGGGGCCCTTAGGCATTCGCCTACGATGACTCGAAGGCGAAAGTCGTCTTCATTTTCTTCACAGTCAGTGTACTAATTAAAACTCCCCCGCCCTCCTCCGAAAACTTTCTGCACCGAACGTGAACTCGCACTGCCTCCCGGATGGGAGGCATTGCATGCTTTCTGCACCTCACCTAGTTTTGCATTGCCTCCGTGATCGGCCAACTTCTAAACAAGCGACGATGTCACACCATGACGTCATCAGGTGACATCACATTGTAAGACGCGATAGCGATGTCGTGGGGACATCACAAATTTTGGAGATCTGTGACGTCACGATGGAAATAACATGGTGACGTCATCATGTGATGATTTTTCTGCCTCACTCGAGTCGAGGCTGACTGCCAACTTTCGCGTGTGATGAGGCATCAAGGGCTATCCACTCACTGAGAGTGCATAATTTTCCTAGTGAAAGCGCATTTGTCTGAGAAAGGAGTAATACAGGTAAGGTAGAAGTTCATGATGATCATAGAATATAGTGAATGTTCCAGAAGTGAACAGTGACCTTACGCATACGACAGCCACTACGACACGGTAGTTGAACAACGCATTTCGTCAACAAAAATTCCATGAACATCGCGGTAAAATGGCCAGTTAACGTCATCATAACCTTATAATCGAACCAATTAGGGAAAGAGACGTTGCTATAGGTGGCCGTACACGGTATAGAATAGACCCGTTCGCGGCGAATCAGCCGCCAACTTTCCTTCCGTGGAACACAACGGCTTCCAGGCTGTGCGCGGTAACAAAGGCTTCTTCACGGCCTCACACGAGTGTTGTGCGGCGAAGCGCTGAGCAATACTACGGGAAAAGAATGTGGGAAGGAAACGGTTGGAGATAAAGTTATCAAATTTACGAGGCGGCGAGGCGCGAGCTTCTACTCCAGATACGAAGGTGGCTCTAGCGAGGAAGAATGAAAATTTCTAACACAAATCTGCACCGCAAAAGGGAGAGAGAGAGAGAGAGAGAGTGAGGCCACTGAGACAAAAGCGCGAGGAAGTTTTTCGGCGAGACGCCGCTGGGGGGCGCGTTTAACGAGTTCCTCGCTTTCGCTGCAAACGTCGTTCAAGGTTTTCAACAGGACTTGCTCGGCGGCCTCTCTCTGTTTTCGAAACGGCTCGCTCCTGCAAGCTGTTATCTTTCACACTGCTTGCCGCCTTTTTATCTGACTACTTCGAGCCGGATTTATCCCGGTGTCTGAGAACACAATGAGGAAATCGTGAACGAAAAGCTAGAAGAGGGGAAGATAAATACAAAATAGGTTAAAAGAAAAAAGAAACGCGTGTAGCTCCATGCTTCGTGATTTGAGGATAAGGAAAAAAAACTTGTGCAAGTAGGACGCGTAATTCACTGCGTAGAGAAGTTAAGCGCTGGTCTATTAGAGCAACATAACGGGTGCGGCAAAATGAACATAAGCGTAGCCGCGGAGTTGAGAAAATGACATGTTTTGAGATTACAAAACTTGCAAGGAAGAATTGCATTCCACTAGAGCATGAGACGACTAATTAATTATTGCTCGAAACGGCATTTGCTATGCAGTGGAGATGAATCAGGATCACTGAAACGAAGAGTATGATAATGCCAGCTAAGGTACCATAAATAAACTACAGAAGCAACTGCTGCTTATTGCAGAACCACGCTAATTAGTGCAGCTTATGCTTCAGGATCGCGTGAAGTCTTGGGTATACTAGTTAGCTAACGCGTTATACGCTAAGGACTTACTTAACCACTTGACGCCTTCGCCCAATGGTAAAATGATGGGCGAGAAACTAAGTGTTATGCGACGACAAATGTATGATCAAGCTAGCTAACCTATATATTAGAGCAGCTGGATAGATAGATAGATAGATAGATAGATAGATAGATAGATAGATAGATAGATAGATAGATAGATAGATAGATAGATAGATAGATAGATAGATAGATAGATAGATAGATAGATAGATAGATAGATAGATAGATAGATAGATAGATAGATAGATAGATAGATAGATAGATAGATAGATAGATAGATAGATAGATAGATAGATAGATAGATAGATAGATAGATAGATAGATAGATAGATGGATAGATAGATAGATAGATAGATAGATAGATAGATAGATAGATAGATAGATAGATAGATAGATAGATAGATAGATAGATAGATAGATAGATAGATAGATAGATAGATAGATAGATAGATAGATAGATAGATAGATAGATAGATAGATAGATAGATAGATAGATAGATAGATAGATAGATAGGTAGATCATGTGAATGGTAAGGTTATCGCAGCTATGAACATATCCCACTCCTTCGCAGAGCTTTTCGCGCGAACACAGCTACCGCCATCAACCGTTCGCCTTCACTCGTACCATCTGTAACATCGGAGATGGCAGGATCCTGCTTCGAGCACAGTAGCACAACAACATTCCCGCGACTGCTAGTCCTCTGTAAACCTGACTTGCCTGAAAAAAAAAAAAAGATTGTTCACTAATTGAGTTACCGCACCTGTAGACTTGCGAAACACCTTCAGCGCAGCGATGCAGCAATGTAATCGCTGAACTTCGGCGCCGCGATGTTTATCATCCGTGTTCACCTAACGACTCGGTACTTTCTCATAAACAACCGTGACTCTCGCTGTATTGTACAAACAAAACGCCGAAGAAAGTTTTCCTCGCCTTCATAAAGCTGTTCGTACATCTCACCTATAGCAGGCAGCTAGACAAAGCCGTTCGCGAAGCCTTTCGGTTCATTATCCTAATTTGTTGTTGCAGAAGTAAGACGGCAAAATAAAGGAGGGGAACTCATCTTTCTGTTTGTTCTGTAGTTCCGTAACGCAGGTTCTTTCGTGAGAATCATCGCTACATTATCGCGAGCGTGGTGTTAAAGAAAGCAAACGCAATCCGGGGAGCCGCAACACACTTTGTTTGCCCAAGAAACTTTCCAGCCTTTCGCACCGGCAAAAAAAAAAAAGTTGCTTCGCCACGTTTCACAATGAAGGCGTCGGTTGAAAGGCAGAATTTTTTTTTTTCTGGGGTTGCGCGCGCGAAAGGAGGCTGAGATAATAAAGCGGAACGAGCAAGCATACTGCAAAGTTGGTGCGCAAACTCGGCGCTATTTATAGAGCCCGCCCTCGTTTTCCATAATATCCCGATCACGCCGATCCCCGCTGCAAAAAAGCAACAAAACAAAGTTAGTGTTTGCGCAACCTCGTATGAAAAGCGAGAATGGCGGTGAGTTTTTTCTTTGAGGCAAACAGTGGAGGTGAGGCCATATTTTGGTGTTATATTGACACTCACTTGGTATTTCCGGCATATTTTTTTTTTCTTGGTCTTTCATTTGTACGCTCAGAAAGCAGGGTGGTTGCGCAAGAAAGAGAAAAGCGATGAAAACATGGCGAGAAGAAAAATCTAGCATGTTTGAAGAAGGCTCAAATTGAGAGTTAGGAAAAAGGGAGCTGACTCCTAACGGTATTTAAAGCAACAAGTATAAAGGCCTGAGAGTCTAATCAGTTTATTCGTTGTAATATAAGCTAAGCTAACGAGATCAAGTTTCAGTTAAAGTTTTGAGTAATCTGAATATTCTCTTCTTTCGGGCATTGTAGACACGTGCAGGCTATTTTTGGTGAAGATTAGTCTCCCGATTTTTACGTATCAGGAGGTGCTAGGTCATAATAACTGAGATGAGATTGGCACACACAATAATAAAAAGCTGGGGAAATATGTTGTACCAGCATTAAATATCACCTGAGTCCACGTCATCGGTCGTTGGTGATATCTGTGTCTGTCATCCTTACCGGTCCCGTCGTGGAGCGGTCGTTTGTCCCAAACTCCAACAACTCACGACGATTCAATCGTTACCGCCTGAATCACTACACACACCCGACGGACCAAAGACGTCGCACGTTCACCAAAACCAAAATGATCGCGATAGCGCAATCCGCGGGATATACCACAATCTGGGTCTTCTGGTATCCCATCTTTTTTTTTTTCTTGTCACTCGCTCCGCAAGATCTAGGGTGCGTTTCTTTCTGCGGTCTGGCTGACCGCCCCTGACAAATTGCCGTCAGACCAACTCGCGGCACGAGGGGCGGGACCGGCTATCGCTGAGAACAAAAAAAAAAAATGTATGGCGCAGCTCGCACTAACGGCCCAAGTCTGGAACTAACAGCAGAGCTGGGCGGTGTTCCCTAGTTTATCTTTATTTCTCTTTGTCTTTCTTCTTCCCTTTCTTTCTATTTCTCTCTTTCTCTCTGCTTTTATTCTCTCATTTTGTCTGTTTCTTTACGTTTCTTTCTTTCTCTCTATATCTACTTCCCTCTCTCTTTCTCGTTACTATTATTTTTTTCTTCCGGTCCCTTTCTTTCCTTTCATCCTCTCTCGTTCTCTTTCTACCCTCCATGGTGTTCTAGTGGTTATGGTACCCGACTGATGACCCGCAGGTCTCGGAATCGAATCCCGGCGCGGCGGCCGCATTTTCGATCAGGCGAAAAATGCTCGAGGCCCATGTGCTTAGATGTAGGTGCACGTTAAAGAACATCAGGTGGTCGAAATTTCCGGAGCCTTCCACTGCGGCGTCCCTCATAATCATATCGTGGTTCTGAGATGTTAAACACCCATAATAATTATTTTTGTTCTTTCTCTTTCAGTCTTTATCCCTTTTTTTTCCCTCTCATTTTGTGTCTATTTGTTTCTAGTTCCTTCTTTCTCTGTCTTTCTCTCTATGTCTCTCTTTCTCTTTTTTTTTAACTATTTCTCTCTATCTCTTTCTGTACTATTTCTCTAGCCCATCCTAGCTATTGCATCCCACGCCCCACAAATCGACGCAGCGGGAAAGCGTACGCACGGCGCACGTGTTCAGGAGGTGAAGCAGAGGATGAACAAGATCACGAAGAGAGCGCTCGTCGGCATGGTGATGATAGTTTTCGCGAAAGCTTTACGGGTGTTTGCTGAGCGTAAACAGCTCACATGTTAGAAGACCGAGAAGGTTATGCGTAGAAAGGAAGAAGAACGGTTGCTCTTATCTTCTTCTTCTTCTTCTTCTTCTTCTTCTTCTTCTTCTTCTTCTTCTTCGTCCATCAGAGTGCGCAGTGCTCTCATCAATCGAGTTTCGCTGTAGGGTCGGCTAAAAAAGTGTGACCATGAGATAAACGACAGGGCGACACCGCTAGAAGTCGCCACTGGGCAAATGGACGACCGACAAAGTGCGGTTCCATCGGAGACGCGGCGTCGCGTCACCAATTTGTTTCCGGAGAACAACAGCGAGTGTTTCTTTCTTCCTTTTATTTGTTCGTTTGATTCCTTGATCGATAAGTTCATTGTTTTTGCTTGTTTGTTTGTTTCTTTGTTTGTAAGGAGGGTGCGTGGGTAGCGCGTAAGAGTGGCGTACGTCCTACAACGCTGCCCTTCCATCCCGGCCATCACTCTGATTTCGGGCCTCGTGGGGAGAAACGCGCCCCAGGGGTGTTTCCCGAAAATGACTGCGCCACTGGAGCAAGCCTCGCACTTTAAGTGATAAAAGGGCGCCCGTTAATAAAATAAAATGGAGAAAAAAGTAGTAAAGGCTTTGCTTGGTCAGCAAAGCCTTGCAACGTGTACAGGCATTTCAGGTCGTGATTCGGTTGAAGCCTTGTTGTTGTTGTTTTTTCACAAGATGCAATCGAAGGTGCCGAGACACCATAATGTCGAGCGGCACGAAAATAGTATTTTGATTTGTGACTTTTTTTATAGAAAAAGAAACGCTTCTGAGAGCTTAGTTAGCGAACAAATTGCTTTTCCATGTGAAGAAGAAACTGCCTAGTTGCTTAACTCTGAATGGTAACCTGTGATATTGTGTCAAACACCGCAGCCGCCTTTGTTTTCACCTGTGCATGTGTCGCGTGCATCATTTTACGGGCTTATACGCCTGTCAGTCACTCTTTGCTCTTGCCTCAGGGTTAGTAATAAAAATTATTGCGCAACCCCCCCCCCCCCCCCCCCCGCAACATAATAACAGAGATTGAACGCCTCCTCCCTCATGGGAAAATACGTTACACACACACACACACCCCTCCACGATGAGGGTGGGAGCAGCGTTCTTAAATAACCCCTCACAGATGAAGCAACCCTGATACTTCACGCGACAAAAAAGCGCACATTAAAAAAAAAAAAGCTTTTTTTTTTTTTGGAATCGTCTTCGGACGCTCCCGGTTGTAATTGAGTTGCAGCTTTCTCTTCGTTTTTTTTTTCCTATCTGGGTACGAAGTTTTCAAGGTTGTCGTAGCGGATTGTGGCACAGAAAAAAAAATGGCACTTTCAATTTGATTTTCTGAAACAAGCATTTTCGAGTGTCGCGGGAACAAAGGAATTGCTTTTTCGTAGAAACAGAAGATTATGTACCTACTCTGCGCTGAATTGCCACTTTGCGGCATTGCGTGAAATGCCCCAGGTGCCCTTACTTTTAGATATATCCGGTAAAATTCAGTGAGAACTGTTTGGCGCTGGTACGTTGTTTTTGCTTGACGCATATGAATTTGAAGATCTCAAAAGAAAAGGAAGTGTCTGTCAGCCTGTGTAAAACAAAAACGCGAAAGCCACAACATTCACTCTACTATAAGATTTGGTGGTTGAGCATCTTTGCACAAGTGTACATGCACAAGTGTACATGTACATGCACAAGTGTACATCTTTGCACAAGTGTACAGTGTTCTAATGTACATAAACATTGAATATTTTCGTCTCTATGCTCCGGAATCACAGTGGATATTTTGCACCTATGTTACTTTTGCATGCTCGCCATTATCTACTGTGCTTTAATAATAAATTCGTCTTTGGTCGACGAACTATATCCTGGCTCAAGGGTTTTACATTCGAGTTAGAGGTTTAGCATGTTACGCACGCTTATATTTATATTTAAAATCCTAGTAATGTTTTTATTAAATTTCGATGAATTGCCTTATGCTTGACATGTCGCAGAGCAACAAAAATGTTTGTATTAGTTGGTTACTAAGACCCAATACGCCGTGAATTTTGCCTACTTTTTTCTCAAGATATATGTGCATGTTATCTATTTATGTGTTTAAGATTTTGATGAGAGGAGAGGTTATGTGAATTATGGGGCCTCTGTTATGATTACGAATATGTATGAGCCTACTACACGTCTCAGATTGTTTTAACCGACCGGTGTAGTTCTGTTTTGTACGTTTGTATGAAGTTGCTATTATGTACCTTCATGTTTTATATGATTACTTTTCCCAAACAGTTATTGCGCCTACGTCATCTGAGCGTGGTTGACTCATTCTTGTTGCTTTTCTTTCGTTCAGGACTGGCTCGTGGTTATAGTTCAGTGCGTAGTTATTACGCGTGAAAAATGAATATGTACCGCCGCTTAAAAGCGCCGGCGTCTCGAAAATTTTCTGAATATTGTTGTGAGCGATACCCAGTGATATCAAATCATCAGGGATAATTTTTCTCCCTCGCGCTTTCGCCTTGCGCTGAACTTCACCACAATGTCCAATTTATGAAGCGTACTTCAGTGAACTTCAGCTTTACCGCAACGCATTGTTTACTCAGTGTACTGCGGAGAAGTTGAGCTTTACTAGAATGCATAGTTTACTAAGTGTACTGCGGTGAAGTGGTGCTTTACCACAGTACATTACTTAATTACCAAGTGTACTGCGGTAAAAATAAACTTCACCGCAATGCAGTATTTATAAAAGTGTACTGAATCGCGGTGACGTGTAACAAACGTGGGGAAGGATAAATGTCACGAGACGGACGTTGGCGAAAGATAGCTCACAAAAAAGGAGTGAATGCGTGACTGACGCTGGTGTGTTGTAAATATTGCGATGACAGGGGTGGCTTATTGGATGCAATCCGGTCGCGTCTTTTCACAGGAGGCGTCGGTGTTTGTCTTCGAGAAGCGCGTCGCCGAAAAGCTGCACAAGCCCAAACGCAAGGAGACCGTGACGGAGATCCTTCCGCTTCAGCGTCAGGCAGTTGGATCGCTTCAAGCACCCCAAATTGCTCACCATCTACCACCCTATTGAGGAGGCCAGGTAAGTGTGCTTTGCTTTATATTGCAGAATGTGTTCAAGGGGGGCAGGAGAGTGATGACGACTGTGGTGAGGAGGAAGAGAGAGATTACGATGATAATGAGGATACTGATAGTGATGATGATTATGAGGAGTATACGGGTGGAGTGTATAGAATCTAGTGCACTCTCATGCGCCTATGGTAGTGATGGCGCTCATACTGATGATGATGAGGAGGAGGAAGGAGAGGAGGAGATTGACAATGATGGTGATAATGATTATGAATAGTGTACGGGTAGAGTGTATAGAATCTAGTGCAGTCTCATGCGCCTATGATAGTGATGGCGTTCATGCCGATGACGATGAGGAGGAGGAGGAAGAGGAGGGGATTGACAATGATGATGATAATGATTATGAGGAGAATGCGAGCATCACAGCGGTGACGATGATTCGGAGGAGGAAGAGGCGGAGATTATGATGATTATGGGGATGATGATGGTGCTAATAATTTTAGGGGTATGCGGATATCACAGTGATGGTTATGATGCTGACGAGGTAGAGGAGGAAATTAGGATGATAATGTGAATGATGACTGTGCTATTGATTATGAGCAGTTTGGGGTTATAACAGTGATACAATGTTGATGAAAACGACTAGAAAAAAAAGTAAAGTGCAATGACGACAAAATGGAGGGTTTTATTTTGCCGGTGATGATTATAACGTTGATAATAATGATGAGTAAGAGGAGAGGGATACAAATCTTCACGATGACAGTAGGTTGACAGAGCCGTTTAAGAAAAGCAGTAGGGTCTTACAGCAGAGCGACAACGAAACAATAAACCGTGCCTGACGTCATAGCTTCTTTCTGAAGCTCGCCAAATTTCTTCTGCAGTAACGAAAAGGAAATCCCCCTTTCAAGGAACTTTGCATGTTCTGGTAACAGGAAGCATCTTTTCTTTAGACCAAGCCAATGCTAGCGGCTCGCCATTCGCACTTAAGTGACGCATTTAGGGCGGAAATCTACATAACACCCTGTGCTCAGCATGTGTTAATGAGGACGAAACGACGACTGCACGCGAAGGATGGCGCAAACGAGGCCATCCATACCCCGTAATTATCATTCCTGCGACAATTTTAGTTCGTTCGTTGTGCAGATAGCAATATAATGGAACAGTTTCCCTACAGGTTTTGAGCTCGCTACCCACCCAAGCAATTTTCAAGGAATTTATGATCGGTACCATGTAGGGAACTTTTGTAGCCCCCCTTCCCCTCGCGTCGAGAAATTTGAGCTATTCTTATATGTAAGTAGGTACGGGGCATCCTTTCGTTTAGATTAGTTAATTATTAGTGCATGCGTTAAAGTGCTAAAATTAAGCGCCTCTAAGAAACGATGTTCCATATCACGAAGTTTTGTTTGCCTTTCTGTGGGCGCAAAAAAAAAAGGGAATAATGAATCAGGCCACCTTAAGTGTTAAAAGATGATAGGCGAGCAAATACGGACACAAGAGAAAAATCGGGACAACATAAATGCCAGTTTTGTGTTTGTGTTTGCTCTCCTGCCGTCCTTTGTCATGAATCCCTACCAAATAACTCAAATTTTCGTCATTCTAGGCCGCGTTGCGTCACTTCCGTAAACTGTGGTTTCCAAACGCATCAACCACGTGTTCCCTGAGGACATTCACAGAACTGGATCTTCTGTCTTCCATCACGCTAACCAAATCGATCAGACCCACTTATACCCATAGGTGTGCGCAGGGTTCCCGTTCAGGGGGGGCGGGAGGGGGGAGAGGGGGAAGGTACGTCGCAACGCCCCGCATCCCTATTAGGTCAATGTATGGGGCCGACTTTGCGCCCCCCCCTCTCCAAGGTTACTAGGGGGGGGGGGGGGTCGCCCCCACTGCCCCCCCCTCGTGCGCACGCCTAAGCTTCTACCCTTGTTACACAGGCAAGTTAACCGCGGTTACGACCAACCCCGGTTAGCCGCGTTAAACCGCGGTTAGCGCTAACCCCGGTTCGCCGATGTTACACAGCGCAAAAGCGTCCTCGGTTGACGCGGCTAACGCCACCTGGCGTACAACAAACTGACTGACACTAATCAGCAGAGCGACGGTCTGCATACAAATCTCAGTGATTTCTTACATAATGCTCTTCAAACGTACATTATGCGAGTATATGAATCTTTTACGCCACAACCCCATTGCTTGGGATAGTCTTGTTTTTGTTTCGTTTTTCACGCGCGCTCACCAGCGTGCACCCATCCTACATGGACGTCGCCATTTCCTCGGTTAACCTCAAAACCGAGATTGCCAAGCTCGGTTTCCTACAACTGCGGTTAGCGGCATCACCGCGGTTTCGCGTACCGTGTAACATAAGCGAAACCACGGTTACACGTAAGCGTGGTTACGTTAACCGCGGTTTAGGCTGCCTGTGTAACGAGGGTATTACAAAACTACCACTGGCTCCAAACAGGGAACACTTCCCTGAAGCCCGGGCTTCTGCATACTGCGATTATTAAATCTATTACTTCGTCTGGCAGCGTGGAAACTTGCAGGCAGTTCGTTCGCAATAACCCGGTCAACCTATCCTATAGAAGACGCGCAGCCGATCACATCGCGCTGAACGAGAAATTACTTCTATTCGGAAATCGGGGTAGAGTGGGGGGGAAGAATGGCTTTTCGTTATAGTGTGTTATAGCGGATTTACGCCGAAGCGTATTCCTCAGCACACCCCGAAAATTAATGTTTCCCCTTTCCTGGGAGCAGCAAAACAAAACGAGCCGGAGCTTCTGAGATGAAGTAAGAGTTGACTGTTACGTATTACTCCCTGCAGCTCGCAGGGGCGCCGTCGCAATTCCGCTGACTCATCACGTTGCACTGCACGAACGAAAGGCAAACAGTGCTGCCAATATTCTGCCGCCGCAGCGATGCTTCATTCCAGAAGCCAGAAGACGTGTGCCGCATTTTTTCTTTTCATTATCCTCGTTTACCTGCCATCCTTTCCTAACGTCGACGTCTGACGTCAGGCGTAAAGAGCAGCCCAGCGGTTAACGCGATGAACGTCAAAGAAAAACGTCAGGCAGTTAGAGGTACGCATAGCCAAAAAAAAAAAAGAGAAAAGAAATTAATCGTCAGAATCGCTTCCTTCGTCTTGCGGCTCGCCTTCTTTTTGCTAGTGCGCGAAGCTTCACATAACCCCGACGTGCAAAGAGATGACGAGAACAAAACATACACGTTCTGAGAACGGGGTGCCCTGGAGAGCATTGGATTCAGCTTTTCGGCCCCCCCCCTTGGTACATCCCCAACCCGTTCCCTTTTTTTCCTTTCTTTCCCGAATATCAATACGCGCCAGGCGCAAGTAGTGCGAGGGATGAACTATTGCTCTGTGCCCCCAAGCTCGCCAAGACAGACCCGTCCTCGTAATTGCAGAATGAACGGGACTGGGAGCTTTGGCTGGCCTCATTCTTCCCTCATTTCCCCATATCCCCCCCCTCCTCCCCGCCTCTTGTTTTGCTTATTAGGGTGTAAGCTCCCTTACTCCCTCAGCCAGGTTTCCACCGCCCTCCCTATAATCCCTCGCCCCTTCCCTAGACCATCGAAGAGGCTTTCATTTCTTCGCCGCCGCCTGTCATCCTTTATTACGTTCCCAACGTTTTTCCCTGTAGTGTTTGCGCTGGGACGCCTCTATGAAAGGCTTGACGGTGGGGGTATTATTTTTGGCTGCTTTTTCGTACGCCATCTTTTGTCTTTTGTTTTAAGAACGGCAGCCGCTGTCGCAAGGACGTCATTACCTAGATGAGGAGACGTGAATGGTTAAGTGCAAGACAACAGAGAAAAGAAGTAGAAAATAAGAACATTCATTTCGCGTCTGCAAACGCGGCACGGGACTCTTGGAAGAGACACTTCTCAGAGTGATTGAGAAGCAATACAGGAAAGTGAGATAAAGACAAAGTGGATGGCTAAGGCCTTGAGGTGCTCGCTCGGTTTCTGCGCGCGCTCGCATGTGATTCACAATTTTGGCGGCTTGGGCGTGTTGGTGTGACATGGCCAATAAATTCTAAGCGCACAAACAGACGAGGACAAAAAACACGTATGAGCATGTAGCGCCTCTGTGTCATATATGTTTTTTTTTGTCCTCGTCTCTTTGTGCGCTTAGATTTAACTGGCATGTGAGAACGCGAATTGACGCCTGACATGGTGAAGGAATAAGTTGGAAAAAACCTGGTTATGCGATTTTCAACAGGGAATAGCGTTTATTCGGACAACAGGACGGATTCCGGCTGGGCGAATGATCCAGGTTCCCGTATGTTCACCGATGTATGTTTATTAAAAGGAACACCTTAGATGCATCATCGAACGCAAAAAGTGTCCATCGGTGTCTACTCGAGTGATGAGAAAAATCATCATGATGGCATGACTTCACCATAGAACATCATGATAACGTCTCAGTTCACCAAAATTCGTGACCTCATCATGAAGTCGTCATCATCATCATCATCACCACCACCACCAACAACAACAACGACAACAACATGACTACACCCACTACAGGGCAAAGCTCTCTCCCGTGTTCCGCTAATCAACCCGGTCCTGTGAATGCGGCGGCCATGTTACACCCGCAAACTTCCTTAATCTCATCTGTCCGCCTAGCTTACTGTCTCCCCTTCGCGTGTTCGCCTTCTATTGGAATCCAGTCGGTTACTCTTAATGATCAGCGGTTATCTTGCCAATGTGCGACATGCTCTGCCCATGCCCATTTGTTCTTCCTGATTACTACTAAGATGTCCTTAACACCAGTTCCCTGACCGACTCTGCTCTCTTCTTGCCCCTTACGGTTACACCTAACCTTTTCTTTTCCATCGATCGCTTCGTTGTCCTGAGTTTGAGTTCGATCTTTTTTGTAAGCTTCCAGGTTCCGGCTCCGTAGGTAAGTACCGGTAAGATGCAGCTGTTATACAGTTTCCTGTTGAGCGATAGTGGTTAACTGCTATTCATTACCTCAGAATGGCTTCCAAATGTGCTCCACCCCATCCCTATTCTTCTAGTTCGGTCTCATGGTTCGGCTCCGTGGTAACTAGCTGTCCTAAGCAGGGATATTCTTTTGAAACCTCCAGTTCCTCGCTACCTATCGCAAAGCGCTGTTCTCTTTCGAGACTGTTGTACATTACCTTACTTTTCTGCATATTAATTTTCAGACCTACCATTCTGCTTTCCTTGTCCAATTCAGTAATCATGAGCGGCAATTCGTCCCCTGAGTTACTCGTCAATGCAATGCGAACATAATTTGACGAAAATTCTAAATACTCATGTTCACGCTACTAAATTATCTCGCAAGGAATTGAAGATGTGTTTCGTTAACATGTAAGCATGTACGTGGTATATTCATGCATAACGATGTATATAAAATGATCATATCTTTGATTGATTCGCTATTGGTACAAAAAATGTCTGTCATTGCATGTTAAACATCCTGATGTAAATCATGCATCTGAGTATCAAATTTGTTTTGTACCAAATGTTTACTGTTCTCGCGCTGTCATGTACAACGCCTCCTGGGCCCAGCCAAGCTGCTGACGGCAGCTTTTAGCCCCGGAGGACGTTTCTAGTCTGTACTAGAAGAAATAATAAAATTGAAGTTGAACTTGAACTTGAAGTCATCAGCGAACCGCTGCACGTTTCTAAGGTACTCTCCATTAACTCATATCCCTAACTCTTCCCAATCTAGGGCTATGAAAACCTCCTGTAAGCACGCCGTGAATAGCATTTGGGAGATCGTGTCTCCGTGCCTTACATTTTTCTTTATTTGAATCTCGTCGTTTCCCTTATGGAGGACTATGGTGTCTGTGGAGCCTATGTAGATTTCTTCCAGTTATATTCGGTCACGAAATCAGCAGTCATGCAGGCACTGCGGAATCAGGGCGTCGATCGACGAACCACATAAAAAGTACTGGGAAGTCTTTATAACTATACATAACGTGCCGTCACGGGATGACATCCTCACACGCCATCGTCGCTCGGTCAATGGTGAGCCGATGACGGAGTTAGTGCAAAACCAGGTAAGATGCAGAAAGCTTGCAATGCCTCTGATCCATGTGAAAGTGCGAAACCACGTCAGGGGCAGAAAGCTTTCGAGGGGGGGGGGGGGGATATCAGAACTCACAAGGTCCCAAGGCCTGACCACACGTACCCGTTGCAGCGCGTCATCGCGTGACTTTTTGGAGAGAGAGGGCGCGTGGCTACGCGAAGCTGCGCGCCCTCTCTCTCCATAGGGGAGGGGGCGAAGCGCCGCGTCAAAAAGACTCGCGCTGACGCGCTGCAACGGGTACGTGTGGTCAGGCCATTATGCATTCACCTAAGATGAGTGGAAGGCGAAAGCCATCCTCTTTTCTTTTTATTATTATTATTATTTTTTTGCTGTCGGTGTATTGATTTTGCCCCACGGCCCTCAGAACTTTGGTTTCTGCAGCTGACGTGGTTTGCCACTGCCTCCAGGATCTGAGGCACCTCACCTGGTTTTTGACGGCCTCCATGATCGGTGCACCTTTGACCAAGCTTCGATGTCGTGTGGTGACGTCATCACATGACGATACGTCATGATGACGTCACAAATTGTCGCGATCCGTGACGTCATAATGTAGTCGTGTGGTGACTTCGTCACGGGATGATTTTCGCACCACTTGTGTTGTCGCCACCGACAGGGAACGCCGGTCAATTTTCGCGTTCGATAAGGCATTTAAAGCTTTTGCCTTAATGAATCGACTGCGAAGGAAAAAAAAGAGGACTTTCACCTCCGAGTCGTCTTAGGCGATTGCACAAGGGAACCTGTGAGTTCTTTGTTGGAAAGTTCGGAAGCCCTGAAGATATATCAAATACAAACAAGTCTGGGCACATTCTGTTTTTTTTTTTCTGTTTTTTTTTTTACAGCAAAAGGGCATGCCAAATGGAATGTTCCCTCCGCATGAATAGCCGCATTCACTCGCATTACTTTCAACCCGTCTGTGTTCCCTACTTCTCGATAACTAGAAACCTCAGGCACCACCGTAGAATACCTACATCTTTTTAAAAAGAAACCTAAACGGCATTGGCCGGGGGCCTTTGACCATGCTATTGAATGGGCCTATCAATTTTCTCGCATTCTACGATATTTTCTCGTCCGGTGAATTTTGCTCCACCCGCCATTTCGAAAGCAAGAAGCGGCCCCGATGCCGCTATTTCTGATCGATATCAGAAGCGGGATTCTCAAAATGGCGTGGCTGCGCCAGACAGGTTTCGAAATCCGTAGCACGATTGTCGATGGTGTTGTCCTTTTTGGGGCAGGAGAGCCGTCCACTTCCAGGCTCGCTTGCTTTTTGCTTCGCGCTATGCGCCGGCTTCGTATTCATGTAAGCACCTGGATATTTCGTCAGCATCGCTCGGCATTTCAACAGGTGCCCTCAGAAAGCGCTGCAAGCGAGCTCGCTTAAAAGCAGTCGGAGACGGTACCATCCATCATACCGTTATTGGAAAACGCGTCGTTTTTCACCGCCGATTCATTACCTTTTTCACAGTGAAACTGTACATAGCTAGGTTCTGGACTCGCCACAGGTTCTCCTGGTCCCCCCTCACCACATGCACCGATGCCTCTTTCAAAAGGTGTACCACTTCCGCGGCACTTCATACCGCAGAAGGGGTCGTACCTAAGACCTTTATACCAGAGAAATTTCCATACCTTCATGCTGCAGACGAGGTAATACAGCAGAAATTGTCATACCGTCATGCTAGAGTAGGAGTCATACCATATATCTTCTTACCGCTTAAATTATCGTACCCTCATGCTGCAAAAGGGGTCGTTCCACACTAAGATTGAGCTTCGTGCTAGCTGGTGTAGCGTAATTCGATGTTTCACAGCGCAAGGAACGAGCACGACATCGAAAGACACAAACAACGCTAAATAGACGCATGGATGATACACTCATGCACTTAGTCTGCCCACTTATTCAACACAAATAAGTGTCCACTCGAAGAGAAAAGTTCCCAGAGCACAAATATTCACACAGGCGAAATGTTCACACGTAGTCTGTCAAGTGAAAGAGAGAGGTTTATTATGAGAGAAAAGCTGCGAGGTCGGCCTGAATAACTTTTGTGACCTCTTACTGAGCGTTAGGAATGGGGAACGGGTGGTAAAGAGAGGAGAGAGGAGGTGTTGATGATGATGAGAATGAAGGTGGTGATGGATTGAAACCTTGAATGCCCAAAAGCTATTTACAGTCTTTTTTGGTGTCAGATAGCTGTGTGTGTCAGCGCTGTGTGTCTTTCAATGTCGTCGTCGTTCCTTGCGCCCTGAAACATCGAGTCATACCGCAGACCTTCCTGCCACAGAAATTATCATACCTTCGTACCGCAAAAGGGCTCGTAGCGAAGGCCTTCCTACCCCAGAAATTGTCATACTTTCACATCGCAGGTAGGATTATACCACAGACTACCAGAGAAAGTGTCATACCTTCACTCCGCAGATGGGGTTATACGGCAGACATTCATACCACGAAAGCACCTTCATGCCGCAGAAGTGGTCACGGGGGATGAGAAGGTCGCCAGGTTTTTGGCGCGTACTTGTTCTTGTTCCTGTTCGCCTATGAACTATGGCGCACATCCTGGCTAAGTGGACCCTGCCGCCTACACCCTTGAAACACCGCAGCTTCTTCAGCCTGCACGTCGAAGCTTTACGCCCAAGCTGCCACAACATATGCACAGTGCTTGCAACGTTAACTGTTTCTTTTTAGTCGAGCCTTGTTCGTGTCGCTGCGATAATTGCAGCACGTTCGTCTACTCAATATCTGCTAAAATGCCATTGTGAGCCTAGTTCTGCGGTTTCCACAGCAAGAGCGAGGGCCTCGGCGTCAGCCAAAGACAAGTGTTTCTTCGCGAGTAGCTGTTTCTGTAAGCTCTTGGATCTTACACCACGCACTATCCGGTCCCTTACCATGTTGTCCAACACTGACGCGAATTGGCAATTATTCGACATTTGTCGTATGGCCACAATGAACGCTTGCATAAGCTCTCCCTCTTGCTGACAGCGATGATAGAACTTGAACCACTCGGTAATTTCATTCAACTGTTGATTGTAATGGCAGTTTAAGGTCGTCACAACATCGTTGTAACTCAAAGAACTTGGTGCTAGGGCTGAAACTTTTCCGCATAAGACTTCAACTGTCGAAGTTCCGAGCGCGGCAACAAGCAAGGCTCTTTTCTCGGCATCTTAGGTGATACTGTTAGCTTCAAAGTACGCTTCGATTTTTACAGGGTACGGTTGCCACTTATATTTCGCATCATCGAAGTCTGGTAGCTTGTGGGCCATGGCTGACGTTGGTTCCAGGCGGTTGTCGGGTCATGCAGAATCATTTTTTTTTTCAGTCCTTTTTTTTTCTTTTTTCTTTCTTTTTTCCATGAGGTTGTGTGCGTGTGACGGTTTTGCTTTGAACTGCCTTTCGCTGTCGCCTTGTACTTAGGGGTTCGGTCAAGCTGCCTGTGGCTCGGTCCAAGCTACCTATGACAGCTTTTTCTGCAGCTCCCCTGTCACTGTATTTTCTTGAGGCAGTCAGTCAGTCAGTCAGTCAAGAACTTTACTTGAAAGGTCCTGAGGAGTTTTCTTGAGGCAGACATAAAAATTTTCATTATTATAAAACTCGTCGCCAGGCATGGGCGCTTCGCCAGCAGAGACGTGCGAAGCGCCCGTGCATCTGAAAGTGAATCAGACAGTGCCTCCAGGCATAATCAGTAGTTTTGTTCCCGTTTAGGAAATATATAAGAAAGGGGTAAAAGTAAAAGAAGCAAAGGTTGCACACGGCGCAGGGGTGACTGCCGCATGCAGATCCGGCTGACACAACAGTAATGACAATTAGGCACCTACAAATTGTTTCTTGAGAGCCGCGCTCAAACTGCAAGTTATATTTGCACAAACAAGTGTTACGTGAACAAAAAAATACAAAAAGGACGTACCCAAGAATACCGGCTGACAACAACAATGCGAGTCAGATTTAGTGTCTTCGTGATGCTTCCGATTCCTCCAAAAATTGCACTAGTGCGTGCGCAGCGATGTTCCTTCGTTAGTCCCTTTTTTCCTCCCTTTTCCCTCCCTTTTCCCGTTGGACATCGCAGAAAGGAAAAAAAAGCACAAAGTGCTGTGTTTTACGTCCCAATACCACGATCTGATAATGAGGTACGCCCCACAGACCGCAGCTGTGGTGCACTTTAATTCGCAAAATACATTCGATTGTTTTTTTTTCTTTTTTTAATTCGAAAAGGCAATTATTTTTCGTTCCCAATTATAGCATTACCGAGAAACAAAATACCCCGCTCCGTTCACCTGAACAAAATTAGAAAAGACTTAAGTTACCGTTCGTTCGGCGACCGTTTCCATATTCCTCTTTTTCTCTCTTTTTCTTCGGGGTGCGGGGAGTAAAAATTTAGATTGGGGACTCGTGCGGTGGATCGAAACGTCTGGAAAGGCCAAGGCGATGACCACAACGGCAGCGGTTGGATATTAATCGGAATCGACTCGAAGCAAAAAATTTTTTTTACGAAAGAGAAAAAAAATTAGCAGCCTTTCCCCTATCGTCTTTCTTTCTTTCTTTCTTTCTTTCTTTCTTTCTTTCTTTCTTTCTTTCTTTCTTTCTTTCTTTCTTTCTTTCTTTCTTTCTTTCTTTCTTTCTTTCTTTCTTCGTTCCTCTCTTTCCTTCTTTCTTGTATTCTTTCTATCTTTCTTTCTATCGCATTGGGGAAAGCTCCCTTCTAACTCCTTCCTTTTTCGAAAACATGCCGGGAAGCGAACCTTCGTCCACGTGCTTAGCAGTGCAACAATGCAGTTACTACGGGCAACAACGACTGTCATGCGTTCCTTATCCAAGGCCACAAGTGAAATGTGGCGACTTGAAATGACGAGTGACTTCGATAAAAGATCAGATTGCCATATCAGAAGCGGCTAATCACCGACAAGCACACTATCGACAAGCACACTATCGAGAGAGCAACGATAATTGGAAAACGGCGCGTACAAATACGTACGTGACCGGCCCACATTTGAGGGACGCAGTCCTGTGCACTCGCCGACACTGGGGTGTTTCGCGTTCAATGCCGCCGCCTCCGAAATCTGTAACTTACAACAAGCTTTTGTTACAAGCTTCAACAAGCTTCTTATCTGTTACTGCTAATCAAGTAATTTGTTATACAATTTTAAACAGGAGGTCCCCCCTGCAGCCTTGTGCTTTCGGACCTCCTCCTGTATATTTACCCTGCACGATGTTCCTCTTTCTGTACTAATAACTGAAGTAAACTTGAAATAAACTTGAAATAAAGCTTAATTCGCTTGAAGAACTAAAGATGAACGAAGTATGAAGACTAAAGGGACGGCGTCTGGTATAGTCTGGGAAGTGTGTGCGGGTACAACTCTAATACAGCTGGGTGGCGTGGTGAAGAGAGAAAGAGAAGGTTAGAGGTTGTCTAGAGAATAGACGGTTTGGGAGACAGGAGGCTTTTCATTGGTACCAACTTCTTTGTCGTTTTTAGAGCTTTCAGGTTGAACAACGGGGATAGAAGCAGTCTGACGAGCATGAAAGACTAGAAAGTAGCAAAAAGAAAAAGAAAAACAATGACGTAGAGTTAAGAAGAGAAGGCGAGGACCACGAAGGTGGAGGAAACAGAGGAGGAAAACCGAATCAACAGGATCACATATAGCCCTGCATAAGGTCAGTCCGTAGGCGCAGCAGACGGTCCGTTCCCACCGGCAAAAAGAGGCTCACCGGGCGCTAGGTTATTGCGAGACATTTTCCTCTCGGTCCTTGCCCACGCGCATGCGCGGACTCGTGTACCGAGCGAGCGAGCGCCAACTCCTACGAACGCTAAAATGCACACTGACGAGAACACGCATGTCTGTAATAATGATAATAATATTAATAATAATAATAATAATAATAATAATAATAATAATAATAATAATAATAATAATAATAATAATAATAATAATAATAATAATATCAAGGGTGTAACGTGCCAAAACCAGGATATGATTATGAGGGACATAAGAGTGGAGGGCTTCGGAAATTTCGACCATCTGCTGCTCCTTAACGTGCGCCTAAATCCAAGTACGCGGGTATCTAGCATTTCGCCTCTACCTAAAATGCAACCGCCGTGGCCGGGGTCGCACCCGCAACCTTCGGGTCAGCAGCCGAGCACACTAACCGCTGTTTCCACCGATGTCGACGAGCGCACGCGTACCGACACTTGCAACAGGCGTCAAAAGAATAGGGACCACAACGTCTGAGAAAAACTGAATTTACCAGCAATTTGTGACCGTATTTCGTCAAACTGCACAACACATGTTGTTAGTACGTTTTAGACAAGGTCG
This sequence comes from Rhipicephalus appendiculatus, assembly GCA_030522465.1. Classification (NCBI taxonomy): domain Eukaryota; kingdom Metazoa; phylum Arthropoda; class Arachnida; order Ixodida; family Ixodidae; genus Rhipicephalus; species Rhipicephalus appendiculatus. The sequence goes on from JALIZH010018931.1 coordinate 346,758, forward strand.
TAAATCTAAGTTCAAGGCTTCCTGCCGAAGCAGCCAGAATATGCAGTGTTTTTTTTTTCTTTCCTTTTTTTTTTTTTACGTTTCGTGGTCTCTAAAATTTTAGCATTGGCTGTGGATTCATCGACACAAGAACATGCTGATGCGCGCAGATCTCTGACGTAAGAACACAGGCGCATTTGCATACACGCAAGTGCGAACAGTTTGTAGGTATACCAACACGCAAGAATACCTGACGCGTACGAACATTTCATTCACACGTGCCCATGCGCGGGCAGATTCTCATTCACCGGTGGAAATTTTGCTGGTGGTGTGTGCGGGCAAGGAAGCCAAGATTCCATTCACCGACAATTCCTTATACAGACAATTCTTATTTTCATTGTTTCCGTGCCCTCGCATGCGGAAGCAGCTTGACGGTGGCCGAGATGAATGAAATGGTGAATGTGCGTCACAAGGATGCGTGAGCTCTTGCGAAGCACGTACGTACAGCCGCCCATTTTTTTAACCTGAACGCGCGAGCGTCGACCGCCCAGCCGATAAGCGGCGTTTAACCGAGCGTAGCGGCGAAATGAACGAGAATACGTGCATGCCTGCGATGAACAGTCCTGTGCAGCTATCTTCTGCTTGGCTTTTCCGGGAGCAAGACGCCCGGAACAGGCGCTTACAAACTCGGCGGTCGATGCTCGCGTGTTCAGGTTAAAAAAATGGGTGGCTGTACATATCGTCGACGTGGTTTCTCCAGCCCTCAGTACCCTCTGGCGGTTATAATTCGCGAAAAAAAAAATACGTGCCTTAGCAAGATCATCGAATATCAACAGATGGTACCGCCACGTGTTGATACTCGATGATCCTGAAGCTTTGTTTTCTTTTCGTTTAACTTAACGTAACCAGTTTCGAAAGATTCCACGCTCTCAACCTAAGCTTGCTCGTAACTTTTACCGAAAAAAAACTAAATCGGCCAGTTACACGTTGGCAAAACCGTCGAAAGCGAAACTAAGCGCGCAAGCGTATGTGGTTGCCTAGCGAGATCACGCACATCATTAACATCATCATTTAGCTAATCATTATCATTATCATTATTTCGGTTCATTTATTTATTTCTTCACTCGCCATGCAGTCACGTTACCTGCGTGACGACTACTACTACTACTGCTGCTGCTGCTGCTGCTACTACTACTACTACTACTACTACTACTACTACTACTACTACTAATAATAATAATAATAATAATAATAATAATAATAATAATAATAATAATAATAATAATGCTGGTACTACTAATACTACTGCTACTACTATGAAGACGACGACGCAAGGTTGACTAAGACCGCTTCAGTGTTAAAAAAAAGGCAGGAACCTTGCTGCATTAGGAAGACACAATGATAACTTAACAGCACATATTTTCTTGAAGCCAGCTACTGCAGGAATTACGCCGCTTCTATCGCATCTTTCCTCACCCTTGCGCACACTGCAACCATCGCATTTGCCTTTATTACCATCTATACGAATGGCTTCTCCGTGTATTATTAGAACAGCCTCAGATTGAAATGTCGCGCTCGTGGGGGTATACCTTTCGAAACCGGGAGTGTGCTAAAACAAGCAGTCTTACGGAAAGAGGCTGCGCATCAGTATAGCTGAATGTGGAAACGAGTTGCGCGAAATGGCTGCACTTTTTCCGAAGCAATAGCGATCGTTACATCCAAACTGCGTCGGCGGTACAAAAGGTGCTGTTGGTTCAGGCGTATTTTTGGCAGGTACGTCATTTGTTTAGCGCAGGCGCTTTCCACGTCACTCCACGTGCTGACGTCAGGGACTGCGAGACAGCGCTTGAAACAACTATATACGCGCCCTTTCCTGCACCTAGTGCAAAACGATGTACAGCCGCGTCCCCCCTCTGTGTATAACGCGCGAGCCGCCGGATAGATAGATAGATAGATAGATAGATAGATAGATAGATAGATAGATAGATAGATAGATAGATAGATAGATAGATAGATAGATAGATAGATAGATAGATAGATAGATAGATAGATAGATAGATAGATAGATAGATAGATAGATAGATAGATAGATAGATAGATAGATAGATAGATAGATAGATAGATAGATAGATAGATAGATAGATAGATAGATAGATAGATAGATAGATAGATAGATAGATAGATAGATAGATAGATAGATAGATAGATAGATAGATAGATAGATAGATAGATAGATAGATAGATAGATAGATAGATAGATAGATAGATAGATAGATAGATAGACAGACAGACAGACAGACAGACAGACAGACAGACAGATAGATAGATAGATAGATAGATAGATAGATAGATAGATAGATAGATAGATAGATAGATAGATAGATAGATAGATAGATAGATAGATAGATAGATAGATAGATTATGCGGCCATAGTACCCTTTGCATTGGGTGGACTCAGTATAAGTGTCCTAGCCGCAGAGTTGGCCTTGCTCTGCGGGGCGACACCTTGCGGCAGTTACGGGATCTGGCATGGTGGGCCAAGAAGCATGCGCGGCCTAATAGACATGCTGACCTGCTTTGCGCGAGTGACAATGTCGAAAGGTTGATAAAAGGTTGAACTGGCGCGTGTGTTATCAGTCGAAACGCGCCATCTTTTGGAATCGATATGCCGAAAGCGCCCCGCAGGAGCGTGCATCTTCAGTTAAACGAGCACACCTTTCAACGTTGTCACTCGTGCAAAGCAGGTCAGCGTGTCCGTTAGGCCGCGCATGCTCCTTGGCCAACCATGTCAGATTCCGTAACTGCCGCAAGGTGTCGCCCCGCGGAGCAAGGCCGGCTGCTCGCACAGACGTGGACGCGGCTGTACTATCACGCTCAGTATGAGCTACAGCGCGAGAGCGCGTCATCAAGTGCACTGTTCAGTGGCGCCAATCGCGGCAAGTTTTCGAGTTATCAGGGGAGGGTTTAGCGGATCTTGAGAGTGCGCATCGCCCCCCACTTGCTTTCACGCTCGCCCTCGTTTTGCCCGGTCGTGATATCGGCTTCGAAAATGATAACTGCCACCGTGTCTTGACACCCAAACATTGAATTTTTCTTCAGTTGAGCTAAATAAATGGCAAAATGTTCCTTACTGTAAAGGAAGGCGATGATGGAAGCAGGGTAATGGGTGCGATGCGCGCTCGCAGCAACAGCCAACGCTTTCCCGATAACTGGAAAATATGCCACGATCGGCGCCACTGTTCAACCTTGCTGTGCGCTGGGCCACGTGCTCGCGTGGTGTAGCTCATAGTGAGCGCGATAGTACAGCCACCCAAATCTTGAATCATAGTCGATTACAAACTAACAATAAAGACTCATTTACATTTGCGACTGTCACCGGTCGCGCGACCATTAGCGACAGGTGACCGGAAGGCTTAGAATAACAGAGACCTGAGCTAGTTGGCACTTATTCATGTTAAAGGCGTTTGTGGGGTCCTTACTTCCTGCTTGTGTCCCTGTTTGCATGCCCTGTTCTTTGGAATGGACCGAAAGGCCACACAAGGCGAGCTGTGTCCAGTAGTGATGCAGAACTATCGATGGCATTATCGATACTATCGATAGCTCTGTACTATCGAACTATCGATGGTAAAAGAAACTATCGATAGCGCTATCGACAGTTCATACTATCGATACTATCGATTGTTTTATACTACGACCGTTAGTACAAAATCAACCGCGCGAACTCATTGCAGCATTAAATTGATTCCCCGAGTGTGTGGCGCAGGAGGAGCAAGCTGAAGGGCACGAATGTTGATATGCTTGCGCTCCTTCACCATGATTTTTGGCTGGCACATGACAATTATGTTGATTTATTCAGTTGTACAGAAAACGAGACAGTTATAATTGACGGTACTGTGCGGCTTCAAATTGATATCGCATTTTGTAATTTTGAGGTCAAAATATCAAGAAATAGGTTTGTTAATTGTAAGCTACAAGTGCTTACTTTTTAATATCAATTTATTGATGGACATATCGCCGCATTTTCACTGCTGGAATACTTATTTCGCCATAAAATTGCGCCCCGGCAGCCCAAAACAGCAGAGTTATTCCAAGCACTATTGATACTATTAATAGTAATGTCGGTAGTAATACTACCGACATTACTGCTACTTACAGTACTATCGATTGCACTATCGATAGTAGCACTATCGATAGTTTCTTTACACTATCGATAGTTCAAAAGAAACTATCGTTGTTATCGATAGTCAATTTTCCGTTAGTTCTGCATCACTAGTGTCCAGACATGCGTGCGACTTGTATGTTAAGAACAGTAAACATAGCGCGCGCTATGAGAAGATGAAAACGAAGAAAACGAGGGAAGAGGAAACTCGTACGTGTTCTGAAGAACATTATACTCGTCGCCACACAGAATACAAGTCTACTCACATACGGCTCGCATTGTAATTGCCCCGTAGAATAAGCTGGAGTCCTTTTTCTGCGCACCTGATTGGTTCCGACGCATGCCTGATTGGTTCTGACGAATGAACAATCGAGCCACGAGCGTCTGAGCCAAGGCAGTCGCTTTGCGACCAAAGCGGCCATTTGAGACCATTCGCTTCGCGACTAATTTGGTCACGTGAGTGATGCCAGTCGCAGGTGTGAATAAGCATTTAGCGTTGCTCCACCCAGAGAGAAATTGTATAATGGGGAGTTTTTCGAATAGCGTACGCTAAGTTAGCGGGCGTTGCGGGCGTGGCGTTAGCGTAATGGCGCCATATGAGTTTTAGAATAGCGTTTGTCCCCCCACAAGCGCTAACGCCGCAAAGGGGCTTTGCGGGCCGCACGCTATTTCGGATTTCCTGCGGGCAGACCGCAAACGCTAACGGTGGTTAGCGTTATAACGCATTCGCCGTGGCAGCGACCGCAACGGTTAGCGTAAGCAAACCTTTGCGTACGCTGTTCGAAACTTCCTAACCGCAGTAGTTTATATCTATAACGTCAAGCACCTTTCGCGAATTTCATGTTTCTGCTTTCTTCATACAAACACGTGTTAGGGGCGCTGGTTTTCACTTGAAAACTTGAACTTCCTGCCAAATTTTGGCTAGGATTTTGAAACCACTGCTGAACCAAAGGTAATATTTCAGGCAGGGTCGACAAACTTTTAATTCTTGGTATTCTTAGTGTTTACATGCGCCGCCAAAAAATACCCAAGGTGTGAACGTAAACCACCTAGTACGACTCTCTTGCAGAGTTGAGTGGCAGGCGCGCCGCAGTTCTGGGCGCGGAGCTGGTATTTCTTCCAGCGGCAACTTGTCTGCGCGTCAGCGCCATTCGACGGTTCCAAGTTGAAAACAGTGTAATGGTAAGCGCATTCGCACAAAGAGCGCTCAGTTTGGCCCATCGTCTGCTAGGCTGTTCCTTTTTCAGGACATCAAGCCATACTTGCGTACCTCGGAAGAACCGGTTGCGTAAATAGACGAATGTCTTTGCTCGAACTTCATGTTCCGAAGGCGAACGCTGCAGTGAGCAACCGAGGAAAAAAAATTTTCAAGACACGCCACACGGCCCCCACTCATAAGATAAACCGAAAAACATGCTTCGGCTGAAGTGCGTTACTGCGGGGTGACGTTCGCAAGAAAGAACAGACTTGCAGACGCTGTAGTATCTAGCATGCATTGTGGGCGTATTTACCTTCGACCTGTTTGCAACTTGACAGCGTCATACGGCGTTGACGCACAGCAAAGTCGCCGCTCGCGCACGCTAGTTAAATATGTGGGCGGCTGTACGAGCCACGACACACGTAGGCTCGAAAAGCTGACGCGAAGATCGCTTAGAGTGGGTGCGTTGGTTTGGACGTCTCATCAGTCGCGTTGAAGTATACCAACGTCAGCGATGTGGTTCTAAAATAAGCCCGCCCAAACTTCTTTGCTTATGTGAGCAAACCATGTTCTCGCTAAGGATAATGAAGGAAGATGAAGAGATTGCGTTGGCGTGCGCCGCTAGCCTCCCATTGGCCGACGACCTACGCTAAGGATGTGCCTAACATTGGGATTGGTCTACGACTGCTCCTTCCGAAAAGTCATGACGTTAAAGTTTATTGCAGGCTCAGTTGCTCTGAGCTAACATGGTCCATGATATCCATTTGCTTTGGCCAAGCTAATGGCTATGCCGTTGGGCAATATTTCAGTTTCTTTTCCGTTAGACTTTTAAAAAACTGTCCTTTACGAAATTTTAAGAAGTTAAAAGTGACACACGTTTCTTTTAATTCATTTTCGTTTACTGATTCTTAGCAGTTTCCATCATCATTTCATATTCGCTTAAATGTTACAAACTTTATTCAAATCGGTTCAGCAGTTGTCAGATTAGAACGTCTCCGCCCTTTTGATATACACCTATTGAGCAGCCAAATCTGACATAGACCGGGGCTTATGACTAAGTCAAATGCCTGTTCATGGTTGATCCCCATGGTACGGTACTGCACCGTCACTGCGGGAATGGCGAGATATATTTCATTGCAGATTTCGCATTCATTGCACGTGCCTGGTACACATCATAAGTAGTGGTTGAAAAAGCCTCCCCAAAGTAGTCTGACTGGGTCCCTAACCTCTTTTGAGTGTCTTCAATGTTTCTTGCGTTTAACCGCATCACGTCACGTACTGCACATATATGCAAAAGGGAACCTTCCTCGTTAAAGAGTCTGCGGTGGTGGTATAGTGATTGCGGTGCTCCGTTGCTGACTCGAAGGTCGCGTGTTCGAACCCGGCCGTGGCGGTTGCATTTCGATGGAGGCGAAATGGTAGAGGCACGCGTACTGTGCGATGTCAGTGCACCTTAAAGAACACCGGGTAGTCCAAATTTCCGGAGCCCTCCCCTACGGTGTCCCTCATAATCATATCGTCGTTTTGAGACGCCAAGCTCCAGATATGATTACTCCTGATTCAAGCATATGTATGGCTAATGATGTGGTTACGGGCGGGAAAACTAAAAAAAAATGACGCTTCTGTGAAAATACAGGAACTGGTATGTTATTTTCAACGCCGTAATAAGCGTTTCCTACCTCATTCTTTTTACAGTGAAACCTTGGCGTTTGCCACGGAACCAGTTCTGGGTAGCCTGGCCAACATCCTCAACTGCCTCGAGGATCGCCTGCCACAATGTTTACCGCAGGAGGTCAGGGACTACCAGTTCCTGGACATCGAGATCAAATACGGACTCCTACAGGTAAGATATATGTGTGTGGAAGTAATTTGCAATAGTATTGAAAGTTGGGCTAGCTGGTAAAGTAGCATGTTTAGGTACAGTGCAAAAACGACGGAGGCGGAGTACAACAGAACAGACACGGATGAGCATCTCATCCGGATGCTCATCCGTGTCTGTTCTGTTGTACTCCGCCTCCGTCGTTTTTGCACTGTACCTAAACATGCTACTTTACCAGCTAGCCCAACTTTCAATACTATTGCAAATTACTTCCACTTGTAACTGAAAAAAATTATTTGAAGAACATGTGAACGTAAAAGCGAACAAAACGTATCAACAAAATGCAAAAGTGTTACAAAAGAATGGGAAAGTAACATTGCGTGTCACCTAACGGCGCCCGCGCTGAGGAGATAGGCTAACTCCTTATCAGTAAGAGACAGCGATGCCTGACTTACGCATGCATCACCCAGTCGGTTAGTGTGGAAGGTTTCTATCTCCTCGCTGGTCGTCTGGCAACTATGTCCTGACAATATTTCTGCATCGGCAATATTTCTGATCATCTGTGTTTGCTCATCATTAGCTACCTTTTAGGCATCAATGTACTCGACTTGCCTAGTAAGTTCTCGATACGCTCTCAGCTTCTCAATTTACTCAAAAACGTCAACTTAGCTCGTAGTGCTCGGTTCATCAGAACAAGAAAAAAAAAAAGAAAATTGTGGTATGGGTAGCTACTTGCTGACTGATTAGCATGAGATCGATTCCCACAATGCGTGGGATTCGCTGGATTTTTATATATATATTTCGGGCATGCTCTACTTCCCACTTGAGGGTCGTGTGCTCTCTCCTTGTTTGCCTTGGCGCTATCCCATTTCCTTCGCCAGCTTAGTGTGGCTAACCGGATATAACGTTAAGGTTAGCCTGCCTGTGTTTTCTTTGTTATCTATATTTGTTATCTATATCTTCCTATCAATCAGGCCTAATATTTAAGGTGCTTGAGGTGTTCAACAAATACAATAAAAACAGCCTCCACCTAGATTCAATCAATGAATGAATCAATCAAACAACGACGTAGTCTAATTATTCAATCATTGATATTGATGGCAACGAAATTATATATTTTAATGTCACATGCATAAATACACATGGAATGAAACGGGAGAAAACACGTTCCATAAGATGTATAGCAGACTAAACTCAATGAAAAAATAACCATGGGCTAAAAAAGCCCGACGCGATTATGGTTTAACAACCAATGGCAGTGGTACTTCGTTGCTCTATGTTCCAGCTGCCTTTTATCACTCACAAACTGGTATATTCACGTAAATCGTGTATTTTCTGTTTATCTACAAAATATACTGTGTTGTGGGATATTGCGTTGTACCATCAATTGTACTGGCGCACACAACTACAGGATGGGCAGCGAAAGCTTCGAGACAAAAATAATCCTCCTTTGATACACATAGCCTTAGCAGTCCACAACGTGTCGCAAACTTGCGTCTGAAAGTCTATCCATATACAAGCATAGATGTGATGTGGCTGTTACAACCGCGTCTATCCCTCTTCCTAAGCGACAACAGGCAAATGTAGATCCTAATTGTGCCACCGAACTCTAGTAGGCCGTAATGTTGCCACAACGTTGAAGCAACTTTCTCAATGTTGTGTTGACGTTGTGTCAACATTTGGTGCTACTAGGGAAGTTACGTTCCTTATCACTTTATTCCAGGCATATATGGTATCCCCGTCTTTCTGGGGTGTTATTTCGCATGTACCGTATCACAAGGCCACTTAAACTTTTCCGGAAAGCATTTTTCTTGCTTTTATTTCGCTACAACGGTCCGCACTCGAAATAACGTTTTCCTCCGTGCCTTTCTTCCTTGCACACTGAATACCGGAAGCAGGGAGGGAATGGTTTTTATTCTCGCTACTGAATGACCCGGAACCAGGCTTTTGTACTTCCTCCATTGCGAGACAATTTCATTTTTTTTTCACTTTCGCACCTTCAATGTATCTGCCTAGTGCTTCCATTGAATCCCAAGCGCAGCCCGGAAAATGTCCCGGAAAAAATAAAAGAAACAGAACAAAGGAACGCCTTCGTTTTACTATTATTACATCTTGGTCGTCTTCTTTCATTCCCCCCCCCCCTCTCTCTCTCTCTCACACACACACACACACACACACACACACACACACACACACACACACACACACACACACACACACACACACACACACACACACACACACACACACACACACACACACACACACACACACTCAAGGCACACAACAACAACTCCATTGTTCATGTATGCAAAGAAGGAACGGCCCACACCGGAGGTACCCACGGGCGCGCGAAAATGTTCCGTTGAACAGGAGGAAACGGTTCCATTCTTTTGTCGTTCCCGCCTTCCTCGAACGCGTTCCCTTTATCGCGAGATAATGAGTCGCGTTCGCGTTCTCTTTGAAAACGCGCTCCCTTCCTTCGCCTCAGAGATAATGACTCACCAAGGACGAGCCCGCACGAAACCGTGCTACGATTAAGCCGGTACAGCGTGCACAAAAATAACATAAGATAAAGCTGGAATCGGGACCAGCACTCTTCTAGAGGTAGATTTCGGTATAAAAAGAGAGAGGGCCTGCGCTCAGGGACGAGCTCGCGCAAAAGTGTGCGCCGATTAAGCCGGTACAGTGGGCACACAGATCGAAAAAGATAAAGCTGCAATCGGGGCCAACGCTGTTCTTGAGGTAGACATAAAGAGAGCGTGTGCCTGCGCTAGTGTTTTCACCGCACGGTCTGCATAGAACCTGTGCAATCTGGACGCGTCCTCGTGCCTACGCGTAATCAGATTCTGTTTTAGACGGTGCAACGGAGCTAAGAGGTACTGGCATCCTGCCGGTGCGTCGACACGCTTTCCTGGCCAGGTAATCCGCGACGGCGTAGGCAAAGAACCCGAACACGATGAACGACGCCACAAAGGTGGGGAGGCGGCGCTCTGACGACGGAGAATATTAGATTATCTGCGCGCCGCTCCAGATCTGTTGGAAATCTTCCTCGCGCTATAGCCTGGCGTTGTTCCTGGCGCTCGCGGAACTTTTCTAGCGAGGTTCGCGCGATAGGTACAGGCCTTGTTCTTTTTTTTTCTCTCTTCGGCCGGAACATCAGCGAGTCTCGAAGTTTTCCGCATGCGCTATCGATTTGTCAATGTGAGATGCAGCCTATTACCGTGCATGCCGTGGTTCCTACAGCCAGAACTACCCGTATGAATCGACAAGTGGTCTCGTTTTTTTTCGAGGCAGGTAGCTGCGTTGAGAAAGACGATACCACTCGTCGAAACGTAGGCTCCAACGACAGCCGGAGTTACCTAATATTTCATACTTCACACTTCCAGCTTACCGTGAACTTCAGCCATGTGATTATAACACACTGCATACAATAATTAGAGGCCTGTCATTCGGGCGTCATTAAACTAATTAGATGACAGGCCCATAACAGAAGACAGGACCTTGAGATCATGGCTTCGTGCGTCTGCAATGTGCAAGGCCACAATAGCACTCTTGCACTTATTCAGACACGCCAACCAACAGGAATCCTTTTGATAAACTAAAAACACCATGTACTTAATTGCGTGATAGTGTAGGTACAAAGAGTGCGCCACAATCCTCCTCCTCCTCTGCATTTCCCTTTCCCACTGCTGCAGGGTAGCAAATCTGACGGTCACCCTGCCAGCAATCTCTGCATGTCTATCTATCTATCTATCTATCTATCTATCTATCTATCTATCTATCTATCTATCTATCTATCTATCTATCTATCTATCTATCTATCTATCTATCTATCTATCTATCTATCTATCTTTCTTTTTTTTTGTTTCTTTCTTTCTTCTATCTATCTATCTATCTATCTATCTATCTATCTATCTATCTATCTATCTATCTATCTATCTATCTATCTATCTATCTATCTATCTATCTATCTATCTATCTATCCCCTAGTGTGTTTTAAGTTTACGCTTTCACAACTATAACGAACACATGACTAATACAAAATACCTTCTATATAAGGTATTGTTTCTAGAACGTTAGCGCTGCAGCCTTTCTTTGTTCCGCCATTTTTCTGCAAGAAAGTATTGTCGTTAATCTTCCTGATCATTACGAGGGCAGTGAAGCTATTATAACGTAAATTACGGCAATGGGCACTTCATTGCTTGTATTGCAGAACCTGTCACGCCGGCTGGCTAATTAATCACATCCAGATGTTCTCTAGTTCGAGTGAGCAGCCAGGGAACAGCGTTTGAAACTAATTTGCTCCAGCGTGATGCTGCTAAGTGCAATAATTGGTGTTCGCTAACTGCTTTGGCGTACATCACTATTAAGTGCGGGATCGCGCGCTGACATGCGAACATGTTCCTGTCAACTACTTTTTTGTTTTCTTGGGCATAAATTTCAGCGTTTGGGCGGTAACATTGTAACACTTTTAACTCGAGATGTGTCCCTGAAAGCTCATAACGGTCACATCGACTGTAGCGCCAAATAAGTGAAGCGAAATTACTCGGCCATCGCAACTTCCGACTAGTAACATGGGCTGCGAAAAGTAGGCAGGAATTATTATTTTTTTTTGCGCTGTGTGCTTGACAGTCTACATTGCTAGACATACGAGGACAAAGAAAAAAAGAGGTCATAACACGAGCGCCTGCGTCAATTACACGTTACCACCGTCTCGCGCAGGTTTCTCTCCTACGGAAGTGTGCGCTGTAATTTAGATTTAACAATGTCTCCATCAGTGTCATGTAGGCACTTCTGCAGCGAGTCGCAATAAATCTATGCGTAAATGCACAGTAACACATGCATTTCACGATTTACTGAATATGGAACTTTATTGATCAATACAGCATAATCTATGTTGTATGGAATGAGGACTTGATATTTGAAGCACTGTGATTGTTGTAAATCATTGAGTTGGGAAATTAGCGATATGTAGAAGTACATAGTAATTAACAGTGACACATCTCGGTTGGTTACACTTCACTTATGCATATATACGTTCGATGCATATATACAATCGGCTGAGAAACGACAGAATAACAAGAAGAAAATGACGTTGGTTTCTAGTCACCTTAGACGAATGCATAAGCATAAGAGATCATGTCTTTTTTTGTCTTGGTCATTATTTGACATCTTATCGTTATCATTGCCATTGTTCGTTGTTGATGTCACTATCTTCGCTGTCTTCACCCCGTCGTTGATCTCGTGCTATCGCAGTTATCAGTGCCGTCTTCACTGCCGTCAACGTACAATTGTTGCGCTCGTCATCATGATTAAATCACTTTCATCATACATCATACTTTAATCTTCACTGTCCTCGTTTCAGCATTGCCTTCATAGTCGCACTTAATGTCATTGTGGCTTCGTCCCACTTCCGCCATTGTATCCAGTGCCACGCATGTATCATTCAGGTTCACCTCGCTGTCTTTCGGAGCTCAATCATAGCTATCACGATCTCCACGGACAAGCTATTACAATTTCTCAATACCTCTAACGCGCACTACCATTTCCATCCCTTCATCTTTTCTGTTTAGCCAGCTTCACTTTATTTGCGCGCAAGCGCCAGACAGATATCAGAAGGCGCGATCCATGGACACAGCGTGATATAGAGTTTCGCTTTACAGAGTTCGCTCGAAAGAAAAAAAAAATGAGCGCGATTTGCAAACCGGCACTGAATACGACCGCGTAGTCGCGAAAATTCTCATCGTTCCCCAACCAAGAGCAAGCAATGTGTCTCCTCCGTTTGCTTCGATCAAGGCGCACAATAGCGATGAAAAATCGATGATCCGGAAGCGGAGACACCTTCTGAGTCGTTTATACTTTCGTTTCAACAATGGGGGGGAGTGCATATAAGAAGCGTTTGCGACGAGCTAGAGGAAGGCCCGGCTCTAAATGAGCGTGGAAGAGTGATCGTCTTCCGTGACCGCCTTCGTCTCCGGCTGGCTTCATTCGATTCGCGACGACTTGCACTGGCTGCCGTAACTTGGTAGCCTGTCGTTTTTGTTTTGTCGTAGTAACTCAGTGACGGTCTCTCTGTGTTCTCGGTTTCTGCGCTTCTCTTGAAGTCGCGATGGCGGGGTGATGGGAGGTGGCGGTTTGTCTGTCGCTTTGCCCGCGGAATGTAATTTAAGGGAGTGCTTCGGTCGTGAACTTAACTTTCGGGGCGACGGGATAGACTCGGGCGCTTTAGGCGTTATATAAAACTGCGACGTGGGGTACATAAGGACGGAACTGTGGTTGTGGGTGAGAAGACTGGGGAACAACGGGAAAATTCGCGCGGGTTGGCAGAGCAATTTAGGGAGCGTGTGGTGTCTGCCACTTGCCTCGTGAATAAAGTTGGGATGATGTATACAAATGGAGGAAGAAAGTCGGGTACAAGGAGGAAAAAATAAAGCAATCAAAGGGAGAAAAGAAGGACGGAATAAAAGAGAGGATTGGGGGGGGGGGGGGGGGGGGGAAGGGGAAAGACCGAACAGATAAATAAAAGAAGTAAGAAATGAATAAAAAATGGATGCAGCTAAAATTACACTACAAGTAATAGCACTAGCAATGAGAAGAGTCTTCATTGCCAGTTCTTGTTAAGTTCATACAGAAGTATGAAAACGAAATCACCATCCTCGCACTCTGTACAGGTTTTTAACCAGCAGAGCTGAAACGTGTGTGACCTGTGTGTATCACGAGCTAAGATTTATCGAAGTAACTTGTGCTGTAGCTTTTGACGTCTCTATCGCCACATTTAAGAGATGCCCTCTTCAAACTTCGCGTTTTGTGACGTTAGCTTAAAGGATATTAAGAACACCTATTGGACTTTGTGGGCAGTGATTCATGCTGCCGTGGCTATCATCTCTAGCTATATTCTATACTGACAAAACTTGCGAACTAGTGCAAACGTGGGCATCCTTCGAAGTAGTGTATGCTAGCATTGTTTCGTCACTGCAGTTTCCGCGCACTCACAGATCCCCACATTTTTCTACCTGCTAATTATGTAGCAATTCGCTGCAAAACGGGCAAGTTTACATAGGCCCATTGACGTAACAGAGCGATGTTACACGCACTCTTTAGCGTTACGACCAGTACTCTCGTCATGCAACGCCATATTATAAATCTTGTTGACCTTAAGCCGAGTGAGAACGGACGCTGAAGGCACAGTTCCAAGAGACGTGGTACAATCCCACTGAAGCAAAATGAACGTCTACATCATAGGTCAGCAAACTGACTCATGAGTCGACCCACTCATACTCACTCAGACTCAGATCGGCCCGTGAGTCTGAGTCTGAGTGAGTCCGGGTGAATAATAGTTCGGTGAGTTCGAGTCCGAGTGAGTCTGGTTGAGAGAAATATTGGTGAGTTTGAGTCCGAGTAAGCCCTAAGAGCAAAACATATTTCTTGAGTATTGGGTGAGTCTGAGTGAGCTCCACCTTTTATTGCCGACCTGTGGCCTAGATATGGATTAAAGATCGGTGATTAAAAAAGCAAATAAAAGGAATGTCACTGGGTCCAACGTTTCCACGAGATAACTTGCCTTCGCCAACGTAAGACCGAGCTCACTTTTTTTTTTTTTTTTGAGACCTTGCCTTCGGTGACATCTCTTGTTCATTTTCCTCCATCACTTCAAATCTCCATCTCCCTGTGAATACGTGTGCTAGATTGTATTCAGAATATCGAGTTCCCCGGCTGGAGCGAACGAGAGTGAAAGGTTTCACTCAACGCAGAAATAAATTACCGTCGAGAACAAGGTCGGTAAAAAGAAAAAAAAAAAAGAATCAGCGTGGCTGTCGCTTCGGGTATCAGCATTGTCAACGCGAAAGTTGGCGTGACAGTAACGCATCTGTTGCCAACGTCTTTCTCGCATTTCATTACGGCATGAGAAAAAAAAAACAAAAAACAAAAGAGAACAACCTCTTTCGTTTTCATCGCCGCTGTGTTAGTGCTTTGACGGCTGACGTGCTTCAGCGAAATCAGTTTACGATTGCACAAAAATGCTCGAAGGAGAAAGGAAAATTGAGTCGAATACGTACTCGGTTCAACGACGCGGCACGCATGCCACGCGTGCCTCAAGATGAGGTTTAAATGAGACGCGAAAATTTGGATTGAAGAAACAGCCGTCTCAGAAATTGCATCTACTCAATCAGTCTGTTTGTCCCCCATTCTTCTCCCACCGTGTTAGAACTCGTTCCGGAGAAGTTCTTTTGATGTTGTTGTTGGTATTATTGTTGTTGTAACACCGAAATTGCGAAACTGTGAGCGCGATGAACTGTTTTCGCAAGCACGGAGTACGTGAACTACAGTAGGCGGCTGCAATCTCATTTTCATCCTCCTCCCAACTTGAAAACGTGCTTCTCCTTAGTTAAACTCTTTCTGCAGTGAAACACGCTTTCAAGGCCTTATTTAGCTTGCTCGTCCTTATTCTAGCATATGGTTGTTCCATGCAGCGAGATATACAGTACCGAACAAAACGCAGAAATAAGAAAGTTGTAGTTTTAATTGGGCGTTGCCCTAATTATTCATTGTTAAGGCACGTGAAGATGGACAGTAACTAAGTGCGAATCTGAGCAAGAAGGTCTCTCTAAATACTAAGATTTCCAAGTTGAAATTTTGAAATTTGGGGGGACAGTGACATACGGAAAAGTTTATCAACGGCAATGTCTTTCTCATATCCAGTAGTTTGTGTTAGTACCCGTTTTGGATAAGTTATTTTTGTTTGTAAAACATTGTAATTCGGAAACTGTTGATGCAGTGAACTCTTGTGTATAACCAGTGTTCGTTAGCGTGGGGCGATTGTGATCATTCTATTCTTCCTTCTCCTGTAAAGTGCGCTTCTCCAATATGACATCCTTACTGTAGTGAAACAAGCTTTCAAGGCCTTACGTGGGCTGTTGAGCGTTCTTTAGTGGTAGTTGTTGCATGCAACAATATGTAGTGGGTATGTATAAAAATATAAAAATAAGAACTCTAATAATCTTAACTGCACATTGCCTAAATAAAAAACGGTCAAAATATGTGAAGCGCAACCATAACTAAGCTCGAAAATCATCAAGCAGCGCTCTGTCTAAAGCTTTAACTTTTAAGTGCGAAATTTTTCGGGTGTATTGGTTATTTCGACCTAAGCAAGGCTTCGTTGAGGTGCACTGTCTTACACAAATAGACCAGCCACCTAATCTTGCTGCAGTTGTACCGTTCAGCAGTTTTCAGGGCTACCTTAATACTAAGCTTTTCACGAACAACGCAGTTGGTCAAAGCTAACTATTTCAGTGTTGGTTTGTTCAGAATTTTCAGTTTATCTATCCACGCTCGTGGATAAACGCCTCGTTCTTTTTGCCCACCGAAGGGCCAACTATCACTGTCTCTCAGTCACTTTTTGGCAACAGAGTTATGCGTCATAGCCACGATTCTTTAGTCCTCTAATTCTGTGGTGCCAGCTATGTCTCATTATTACGTGTATATTAGTACCATCAGCCTAATAGTAGCGAGATGAACGATTATCATGAGTATATTACCCTCTTAATTTACGATAACAGATTCATAAACTATTAGGATGAGTCCCTCACTCCGTTAAGATACAACTACACTCATGTGTATTTTGTTACTTTTAATGCTCTGACCCCTCATTCTCTTGCGACAGTCATGCGTCATTAATGCAAACTGATAGCGCCATCTAACACAAATTAGTTTAATGAATGATCGTGCGTCATGCCCCTCAGCCTTTGTCTATAGAGTCATGAGCCTGTATCATGAGGCCCTTACGCCGTCATGTCTATGATGCCAGTCATGAGTAATTACCTTCAGTCTTTAACACCCTGTATTGCAGACACAAGAGTTACTCTTATGAATCCTTTGCCTTAATCTCTAATAGAAGTCGTCGCTTATTAAGTGCGGAGATTACTACTTTGACTAGGGAAACACGACAACACAAAACGCGTTTAAAAATTGGAAGAGGAAGCAAGCGACAATTAGAAAGAGAGAAAAAAGAAAAGATAGGAAGAAAAGTAGAAATAAACAGAAATAAAGATAAAACCCAGAAACAGCTGGAAAAGAGAACAAGAAAGAAAGAGAGGAGGAAAGAAAGAGAAAACAGAAAAGAAACAAATAAGGCTTCCCAGCTCCGCACTTCCTTCAGGCTGGACGCTACTACTGCGAAGCTGCCTTAATTTTTTTTTTTGTAATTAGCCATTCTATATACGTACATTTACGATTACAAATAATATCTCAATTACAATTCCAGATAGGCTAGTTCGACTGAATTCGTGATGATGTTTGAAACTTCTAAGAATGGTGACTAGTAATAGCTCTTTTCTGCTATGAACCTTTGAAGTCACGAAGACAGTCATGAAGGCTAGCAGAGCGCTGAGCACTTTCATTGTTGTTCTTGTCGCGCAGCTCACGGAGGCACTGTCGTTCCTTCACTACTCGTGCAAGCTGATCCACCGGAACCTGTGCCCTCAGTCGGTGATAGTCAACAAGCGTGGAACGTGGAAGCTGGCCGGCCTAGAATTCACCGAGAAATGCAGCGACACCGACCTCTTGGTAAGTTCTGGTCGGTTCTGGTGCACGCGTACCTGCCTGTAACTCTGAGTGTTTCTTCCCAATCATAATGTAACGTAAAAACGCAAAAACCGCAAGAACGTAAACGCAGACACATCGGAACGGTTCTTTCTTCCCCAATCGTAATACCCCGTTGTAAATACAACTCAGAAACGGAGACGCAAATACATAAGAACGATAACCACATGAATAAGCGCCGTTCGGGTCGTTCGCCATTGGGATCCGTACCATATTGTCGCGAGCGAAATAATACAGACAGCCAGGAGTTGACGTCTTCTCTAGAAGCAGACAAGCAACAACGTTCTCTTCTTCCTCCACTCCTAAGCGAGTACGTACCACAGCGAATGACTCATACATAATGGCATGTGGGAATATTTACATATTGTAACATCCCTCAGTGCTTGCTCGTGTGTTTATCTTTCTTGTGTGTCGCGTTTTCGTATTTGCGTTGTATAAACAATAAATTCACACCGAATGATGCAGCTTACTAAACTTCAACAACAGCACTGATTTGCGGACAGCACGACTTTATCCGAAATGTTGCAGTAAGCTTTCTGTTAGACGCATGCCGTGTTGTCAAGCGTACAAACCGGTATATTGGAAACGATTAAACGTAAACGGTCGTATCAAGATTTCCGAATTATGACGTTAAATAGCACCTGTACTATTTAATTCATGTTTTTTGTGGTCAAGTCTTTATATTTACCCTGTATTTACAGGGTAAATGAGAACTGGCGTAGCTTTATACATTTCTGCAATAGATCTGATTTGTGGACGGTACAGTATCATGCGAAATGTTCCTGTATATTTTCTGTTATACACATGACGCATTATCACGCTTAAAAAGAGCTAATCTGATGCAGTGAAAACAACAAAAGCTATACCGGTCGCCTCAATATTTCCGAATTACGACATTAACTTACACGTGTACAATGAAATTGATATTTTTGTTACAGGGCGGCAGGAGTTCACGCTTCGGAATTTCTTTCTACACGCGAAAAAGACCAATGCCCCAGTCAGCTCCCCCTTTACATTCTTATAATCTGCATTTTAGTGACAACAAGTAAATTGAATCGCCTTCCCACCTGCCTTGACACCGTCGCCAGTGCTTCCGAATTCAAGTCGGTAACTGAAGGTTTTCTTATAGAAGAAACATCGTAAGCGATATTGCGAGTTTCTTTCCCCGTTGCTTTCTGTAACTTCTTTGTTCGTTGAATATAGATAAAAAAGGGAAAAGTTTACCCTTAGTCGGATACCTGAACAGGCTGTTATGTGCACGGAAAAGAGGAAATTCATAACAGCAATCTTTTCGCGCTACTGCAAACGTTCATTATCATTTTAGCAAACTGATTATCAAGTAATGACCTTCTTCACTAAGCAACAATTTACAGCAGAAAAAAATGTTTCATTGATTTGTTCTCGTTTTTTCATAGAATCTATTCTTTTTAGTAAAAGATTAATTTGATTCAGTAGATGATACCTTTCTTCACATAGGCGGCTATCTAGACTTTCAATAAATAAACAAACTCAAATACTCCCCAGCTGTTGTACGTTGAAGGCTACATTTTAATTGCGCTCGCAGTTGTAGGAGGCGGCCAAATGGTTTGGAACATAGCTATGCCGAGTTTATCATTAGCATACTACAGACCACGAGGCTCTTTGAACGTATGTCGAAACTCTAAAAATCATAACATTAATAGCCGCGAATAACTTCAGCGGGGACGCATGGACTAAGTCGAAATTTCGAAAAGAGTTCACTATTAAAAGCTTTCTTTTTCGTGTGTGTGCGCCACGCGCAAGATCGAATATTCCGTTTACGCAAAACCCGTCGACACTGAGCGCGCGATTGCTATGAAATAAAAAAAAAACGCCCACACGGTTTTCGAGCTCTAGCATTTGACGCTCTTCCTCACAACGTACAGCAATCATTCTCGAAGTTCTTCAGAGACAAGCCATCTCTCAAGACGTGAATGGAAGCAGGGTTTCTTAAAAGCGCGGCGCTTACAGCGCATTTAAGTCTAGAGTAATGGGCCAAGGACTCAATATAGAAAAGGAAATGCCGGTTTCTATAGAGCCACGCCACCGTAACGTTCCATCAAAGTTCGCTGGAGGACAGCTAGTGTGTTTCTTTACGGGTTGGAGTTGCGTTCGCGGGTAACCGCGTTAGCGCGAATGTCTCTAAGAGGTTTCCTTAAGAGGGTTCATTTTTTTTAAGGAGACGGAAAGTAAGTGCTCGGTCAAAACATTCCATCGCTGCGAACGCTTTTAACGCCCCACTTTGTTCTCAGGCCGTTCCCACACGAATTCTGTGAAAAGATGGAGAGCCCTCTTACGGGGAGCCGTCGCGGACTCGACCGCCTAATGGCTCGTACCCTCGCTACGCCATTGCATATATACGAAGATACACTGTGGACCCTGAATATGCGGGGGGCCTCTCTTTAAAGATGGCGTGCGCCGCTAATGCGCCTATTTTAGAGTGCTTGTTCCTCGGATGACCAAAAAGCCGCTGTAGACTCGACCGCGCGGACGGCACTCTATAACGAAACGTTAGAGGCGATAAAGGCATTGAAGGCATTGATAAAGCTTTCAATGCGCGTGGGGCAGTGAACAGTGAACCAAATATTTGTAGAGAAACTGAGAACGAGGAAGAAAAACGAGAGAAGGGATAGCTTTAGTGTCTATGGGAGATGAAAAGCAGGACGCTTCAACTAACACGGAAATTATGGCTAGTACATAAATTTGCCTGAACTTCGTTCTTTCGGCTCCGTGTTGCTCCGTGTGACCTGCAGCGGCTTTGTCGCAAAGCAGAGTTCAGCGAAAAAATTTCAGCAGTCTTACTTCACCACACTGACCCTTTTAGGCTGAACTATACAAACCATCTGACGAGGTTCACAACGAGCGATTCTTTTATTCAAAGCAATGGCCAAAGCGTGACTATAAACAAAGCCACTAGTGCGTTCGAAGACGCAATCGCGAAGACTAGGCAAATCCATGTATTACCCGCCATTCCCATGGCGGCCGAACGATCGCGGCGCCTCAGTTCCCTCTCATAAATATAGTAGGCAACTCCATCGTTTTTCACGCCTACTCTTCAGCAAGACGGACACCTTCTAGCATGGCCTTTTTTTTTAATAAAAATAACTCAGTGGTTGTCCCTATCTTCACACGTCTACAAAACAGACGGTGATGCCAAGCCAGAACCAACGGCCACGTCACTGTCGATTCCTCGCTGCATTTCGACAGAGCGTCAAACAGGAAGCCACGAAAAGGACGGGGTCTCCGCTCGATGTCACCGCTTTCTGCGGGGCTCCAGATGCGGGAAATGCGCTGCCCGTGAAGAAGACAGGTCGATGTCAGCTGCAACCTGCTTGCTTTCACTGGCTTTTCTATATTTTTTTGTTACCTATACTCGTTTCGCTTTTTTTCCACGAGTGCTCTTAGGTATACGGTCACCATCCCCGTGTCCGCCATCGCCAAAGCGACCCTTCTATCTTGACGCGGTGACATTCTTTTTATTTTCTCCTTTCATGCCCTGTCGCCGAAGAACCAGCTGGCGGT
Source organism: Rhipicephalus appendiculatus (assembly GCA_030522465.1). Lineage (NCBI taxonomy): Eukaryota > Metazoa > Arthropoda > Arachnida > Ixodida > Ixodidae > Rhipicephalus > Rhipicephalus appendiculatus. The sequence continues at coordinate 368,055 of JALIZH010018931.1, forward strand.
CGCTGTGATGCGAGACCTGGGCACCTCTAGGCGCCTAGATGAAAGAGTGTAGAAGGGACATTCTGTCTAGCCTGTTTGGTTATCGTACTGGCTTATGCAGGGCACTCTCTCGCGTTTTTTTTCGGTCTTTGGAAAGCGTATGTTTTATCTCCTTGCTCACGAAGTGACGTCTGACGCCAATGCGATTTATTTTGTCTTGTTCGTCCCTTTTGCTCTGCTTGTACATCACGTGCGCTGCAAGAATAGGACAGGAAGGAACGGGGTGCGAAAACAGTGTGCCCGTGTCTATATCGGGCTTGCTTGAGTGTATGTAGTCTTGAGTGCGTGCATTAAGTGCATGCACGTACTCAAGCACTCAAAGCTATTCACGTACTACAGTACTTGAATGCCTTTGCGTACTACAGTACTTGAATACCTTTGCGTACTACAGTACTTGAATACCCTTGCGTTTGGGAATAGCTTTCAAAACCTCTTATGGTCCAAGTAGAGGTCCACGGAATTGGAACAAAAACCTTGGTATCTGTGAAATAAGACTCGTATGCGGAAATTGAGAATTCGACAAGAGATACAAACTGGAAAACAGAAAGAAGTATTCACTTTAGATTTCACCGCTATTAACGGACGTTTGCGATACCTAACGCATTGAAGCCGCGTCCTGAAAGAATATCCCTTTCGATTAGGCCAATTAGATGCTTACGTATTGATTTCACTTAAGGTAGCAGTTTAGGGCTTCCGCAGGCTTATGTGTGATAGATAGATAGATAGATAGATAGATAGATAGATAGATAGATAGATAGATAGATAGATAGATAGATAGATAGATAGATAGATAGATAGATAGATAGATAGATAGATAGATAGATAGATAGATAGATAGATAGATAGATAGATAGATAGATAGATAGATAGATAGATAGATAGGCCCAATTGCTGGGGTGAGTTCGAGACCCTTGCTGTAATTAATGAACACACATTGTTTTAGGCTATTAAGGCGAAAGCCCTTAATGGCTCATGCTCGCGGCGTCCGACCGTCCGTTCGTCCGTGCCCTGGAACGGTGCCAGCTGCGGCCTCTCCCCCTTACACTTTCTCAGCAACCACGTGATCGCACAGCGGCGGCGTCCGACCATCCGTCCGTCCGTTCCCCCCGCACACTCTCTCAGCAATCACGGGATGGCACAGCGGCGCGCGCTGCAACCGTCCTTCGTCAGGCACAGGCTTTCGCCGAACACACTTTGGAATTTAGAAAGTGTCCTTCAATTTTTTCACGCAGCTCATTTCAGTCTTCTTTCCATTCAACGCAGAGTCCGGTGAGCTGTCAGCCATTCACGTCGAAGCTGCCCAAGATGGGTCAGCCGGACCTGGACTACACGGCCCCCCGAGATCCAGGCCACGTCGTCGTGTTCTCCCCTCTCGGACATGTTCTCGCTGGGCCTGGTCATCTGCGCTCTGTTCAACAATGGACGCTCGATCATCGAGGGAAACCTCTCCACCACCACTTACAACAAGCAGCTCGAAGTGGTACGATCTAGCTTTCGTATATACTTGCAAGTGGCACGACAGCACTGAGATTTGTCCATGGATGGTTCAGCTTCATCTTAGGTAACAGTGCGAGACAGGAAAAGCAGGAAGACCGTCAGATGTCACAAGGCAGGCGCTGAAATTAACAATAATAAAACGAACCCATAGTATTGAAAATCAAAGCTAAGCAGAACTAACATTTTGAGGGGTTGGTTAAGCTTCATCTAGGCTCATTAGGGTAATGACTCAAGGCAGGCTTGGGCAATTGTGATAAGAAGCCAATGGACAGACGCTGTTCAAGCAATGTAATTTGTACAAGCGTCGTTCACGAGCTGTACCCGAATGCAGTACGGAATAGTGCTTCAGCTCCTGCAGTGTTGCGCTATCCACACGCATGTTATTACTTCCAGCGTGACGTTAACGAAAG